>JAKOOJ010000028.1:1874689-1919689 GCA_022577455.1 Arizona elegans
TTTTCTGAGTTGGTCCAGAAAGAGCATTCTTTGTTGTGCTTTTTTGATGATGTTTTTGATGTTAGGTGTCCATTTTAAGTCTTGAGACATGGTAGAACCTAGAAACTTGAAGGACTCTACTGTTGATACTGTGTTGTCTAGTATTGTAAGAATATTTAAGGGGCTCCTACAAAGATTAGGGGGGTCAAACTACTGAAGTACTAAAAGGCAAGAGGAGAAGCAATGGTTGGAAACTAACCAAGTAGAGAAGCAACATAGAACTAAGAAGACATTTCTTAACAGTGAGAGCAATTAACCAATGGAACAGCTTGCCTTTAGAAGTTATGGGTGCTCCATCATTGAACACTTTCAAATAGACTGGACAACCATTTGTCTGAAATAATATAGGATCTCCTGCTCAAGCAGGGTTTTGGACTAGAAGGCCTTCAAAGTCCCTTCCAACTCTATTACTCTATGTTTTATGTAAGTCTTTGGTAGATTGAGCTAATGGACATTTTATCTTAGGCAAACAGCATCAGATTGCATCAAATTGCAAAACACTGCTTGAAGTACAAAGTGAGAGGGAAAGAGAGAGAGAGAGAGAGTAACAGAGAGATTATGGTCTAAAGCTGTAAGGAAAATTGCAATGGCTTATAATTGGCTTTAAAAATGATTTTGAAAATAATGAAGCTTTCATCACATGCATCATTGATAGGATGAAATCGTTCAAATTGTAAGTCATTTCATTAGGCTACGACTTGTCCAATCTTGTTTACAACCATAATTGCAACAACTTCGGAATGCATAAAGCTGTCGTCAACTTTAGAACTGCACAACGGACAACAAAACATCTTTCTTTATATGAAGTGATAAACTCCAGTATCTCTTAGCGTGGCCATGTCCCCAAGGACATTTTCCCAAAGGTCACCTGCTTCAGTGGTGGTATTCAGCCGCTTCAAACCGGTTCGGGCGAAGCGGTAGTGGCGATCTGCCATTTTATTTAGCTACATTTTCTAAGCCGCGCACATGCGTGCAAGCTGCACGCGTGAGCAAAGCACATGCACGGAAGGCCATGCTCATGCACAGAAGGTGTGCACGCTCACATTTTCGGTGTGTGGTGAACCGGTGGTAAAATTATGGGAAAGCCACCTCTGACCTGCTTGCATGTGGTCCAAACACCAATGTCGTCAAAATTGAGAAGGTCCCTGCTCAAGAAAGACACCGATTTTAATTCTGGGGAGCCTATAAGAATTGGTGCTTTATTTCAGTTTAAAAAAGAGAGAGAGAGAACAGAAAAAAAAGAACGGAAAAGAAAAGAAAAGAAAAGAAAAAGAAAAAATGTTATAAGACCCATATAATTAAATGAGGCAGCATGTTGTGGTCCGCAGCAGCCTGTGGAGCTGGCAGTGGAGTCGGACAGCGATGAGGCTGAGGAAGAACAGGGGCCAGTCCTGGAGGCTGGGGAAGGCCCGGATGAGGGCTCTGTGTCAGAGGCAGAGATGGGGCCAGGGCCATCGGGGAGTGAGTTGCGGACTCCAGAGCCTCCAGAGCAGTGGTGAGTTGCTCCTGGTTTGCACCGGTTCACAAGAACCGGTAGTAAAAATTTGTAGTAGTTTGGAGAACCGGTAATAACATTGGCAGGCCAGGCCCCCGAACCGGTCCCTGGCCCGGTTGCTACGCGTTTACCCCGCCCACCTCATCAGAGGCTCCCCCCCTCCTTTTTAAAGCATTTTTTCTACAACCTCTTCAGCCAAAAAAATTCTTTTAAAAGTAAAAAAAAAAAAGTCTCTGATGATCGCGCTGCTCAGCTGGGATCGTCAGAGGCTTCTGAAAGCATTTTTTCTGCAACCTCTTCAGCCGAAGAGGTTGTTAAACAAAAAAGCCTTTAAAAGCCTCTGGCGATCCTCGCCGAGTTGCCTGATCGTCAGAGGCTTCTGAAAGCATTTTTTTCTGCAACCACTTCGGCCTTCCTTCCTTCCTTCTTCCCTCATCCAATATATTTCTCTTTCCTTCCTTCCTTCCATCCATCCTTCCATCTCATTCCCAGCTCCTTCCTTCCTTCTTCCCTCATCCAATATCTTTCTCTTTCTTTCCTTCCTTCCTTCCTTCCTTCCTTCCTTCCTTCCTTCCTGTGGTGGGTTCCTCCCGGTTCGGTCTGGTTCGGCTGAGCCGGTAGCGGTGATGATATGACGTCACCGAAACAGTTCTCCCCCCCGCCCTCCCGCCCTCCCACCCCCCCCACCCCCTCCACGTTATTCTTACCTTTTATTTGGCCCCACCCCCAATCTATTGCTGCCTCCTGAGTCCCAGCTGATGACTAGAGGGAAAAAAACTGTTTAAACTCTTGCCGTGGGGCTTCAAAGGGCCGTCCTACAGCTGATCAGTGTTGAAAGCAAACAAATGAGTCGGGTCATAAGTGCGAGGACTGGTCGTAAGTGCGAGGACCTTCCAGAAATGACTCTGACCAGCTAGCCATGCCCACCTAGTCACATGACCTCCAAGCCACACCCACAAAATAAGCCATGCCCACAGAACCGGTAGTAAGAAAATTTAGAACCCACCCCAGCTTCCTTCCTTCTTTCCTTCCTTCCCCCACTTTTTTCAGTGCTGTAGAGCCCCCCCAAAAGATCACACCTCAACCTTTTGCTTTACACTTCAAAATGTTTCAAGCCGTTTCTGTGACACCAAAGTCATTCTATTCATCCAAACCTAAAATTAAAGTTTGGTTGGTTTTTTTCCCCACCTCCATTTTGAGTACAAAATCCAAAAGTGGGATTCCAACTGAAAACACAACCAGATAGATTCCTTTCTTAAATGAGAACAGTGAATATTGCAATCACTTTTGCATTCCTTGTGGGAATTTGTAACCTATTATCTCTCATTATTGTAACTGCTCCCGAAGATGTTTAAAACAGGACCCCTCTGTTCTCTTGCTATTAGTTGGGAATGTATGTTCCCCGGCATTTGCAATCTGGATCATGAGGTGCACGTAACTTCTCAAATTCTGAAGGAAGGAGGACATAGAAAATGGCATGGCCCGAAGCATTTTTATTTATGTCAGTGACTTTTCACTCTTCTTTGTCGGCATGGAAAGAAGTCTCAATTATTCCCTCGAAATGCAGATCAAGCACTCTTGCCAACACATATTTTGCCCCTTCAAAATGTCACTGTCGCTGAAGTCCATAAAACAGCTGAAAAGGTAGGCCTTCTGCCAGACTTCGTTTGGTTCTGTGCCTCCTCGCTTTCCAGTTCATTTTGTGGGGATTCAGTTGATGTTAACATACTTGGTCAATGACAGCTCCCTACATTAAAGCTGAGACAGCAGCACTGATCAGTGTACAACAGGAAAAGGGTTTTGAGATGATCATTAACATAAATAACAAAGCCTTCCTTCCTCCTTCCCTCCCTCCCTTCCATCATTCCTTCCATACACCCTTTCCTTCCTTCCTTCCTTCTCCCTCCCTCCCTCCCCCTTATCTCTCTCCATCTCTCCCTCCCTTCCATCATTCCTTCCATACACCCTTTCCTTCCTTCCTTCCTTCTCCCTCTCTCCCTCCCCATATCTCTCTCCATCTCTCCCTCCCTTCCATCATTCCTTCCATACACCCTTTCCTTCCTTCCTTCCTTCTCCCTCCCTCCCTCCCCATATCTCTCTCCATCTCTCCCTCCCTTCCATCATTCCTTCCATACACCCTTTCCTTCCTTCCTTCCTTCTCCCTCCCTCCCTCCCCATATCTCTCTCCATCTCTCCCTCCCTTCCATCATTCCTTCCATACACCCTTTCCTTCCTTCCTTCCTTCTCCCTCCCTCCCTCCCCATATCTCTCTCCATCTCTCCCTCCCTTCCATCATTCCTTCCATACACCCTTTCCTTCCTTCCTTCCTTCCTTCCTTCCTTCCTTCCTTCTCCCTCCCTCCCTCCCCATATCTCTCTCCATCTCTCCCTCCCTTTCATCATTCCTTCCATACACCCTTTCCTTCCTTCCTTCCTTCCTTCTCCCTCCCTCCCTCCCCATATCTCTCTCCATCTCTCCCTCCCTTTCATCATTCCTTCCATACACCCTTTCCTTCCTTCCTTCCTTCTCCCTCCCTCCCTCCCCATATCTCTCTCCATCTCTCCCTCCCTTCCATCATTCCTTCCATACACCCTTTCCTTCCTTCCTTCCTTCCTTCTCCCTCCCTCCCTCCCCATATCTCTCTCCATCTCTCCCTCCCTTCCATCATTCCTTCCATACACCCTTTCCTTCCTTCCTTCCTTCTCCCTCCCTCCCTCCCTCCCCATATCTCTCTCCATCTCTCCCTCCCTTCCATCATTCCTTCCATACATCCTTTCCTTCCTTCCTTCCTTCTTCCTCCCTCCCTCCCCATATCTTTCTCCATCTCTCCCTCCCTTCCATCATTCCTTCCATACACCCTTTCCTTTCCTTTCCTTCCTTCCTTCCTTCTTTCCTTCCTTCTCCCTTCCTCCCTCCCTCCCATCCTCCCTCCCTCCCTTCTTTCTTTCCTTCTTTCCTAGATTATCCAATTCTGTGCCTTTATGCTTCTCTTTATCTCAACTACATTATTGCTAATCTTGGTAATTACTACCTGTGTTTGTATTATTCCAATCATATTAATATTGATTTGTTTTCCTTCCTTCTTTCCTCCCTCACTCCCTTCCATCATTCCTTCCATACACCCTTTTCTTTCTTCCTTCCTTCATCCCTCCCTCCCTCCCTCCCTTCCATCATTCCTTCCATACACCCTTTCCTTCCTTCCTTCCTTCCTTCCTTCCTTCCTTCCTTCCTTCCTTCCTTCCTTCTTTCCTTCCTTCCTTCCTTCCTTCCTTCAAGATAGTATGAATCACCATTAATTAAATGTTGAAACAAAGCTTTCACACAGCTACATGAAATAAGACAGTTGCATGAGCCAAACAGTTCTTTACTGTTAAATAAATACATACATACTCCCCCCCCCTCAAAAAATTAAAACCATTTCATGAACCAAGTAAGGAGCACCAAGAGAGATACAATTTCCAATCCTTGGTTTAAGGAAGTTTGTATTTTGTCAGTATCCATGAGTTACGCGGGAGAGTTGGGAATTATTATGATTACACAAACGTTACAAAAACCTTAGCAGGCCATCCAGGAGAAAGAAATCTTTTCAGGTAGGAAAAACACAGTGATTTGTATGCTGAAAGGAATGTTCTTCTAATAATAATAAAAAAAAATGGATTCCTCATTATCAGTGCCTGAGATATAAAATGTATATATAAGATGACATGGTATATGATGCTATTTTGTAAAGTCATACACTGCAGAATATTATTGGGAAAACATATAATATTATCACCTCAGAAACTTCACATATATAAATAAATTATCCTTCATTTAAAATGTTCTCATAATGAACCTTTTGGGTATATGCAAATAAGGGAATCCTGCAATATTATGATAAAAATATTGGTCATTTGGAGTTGGCTTGGCGGACGTCTGTGATTGCTGGTTAGGTTATATGATTATCCCTCAAGGTGCCTATCTGAATATAATGAAGCTCATTTCTTGTTTCTCATTTCAATTTAGCCTTAAGATGCGGGGACGATGTAGGCGGGAGAAGTAGGCACTTCCTAAAAAAATATCCTTCAAATCTCCGTATCAAATCAGCTTCTCATGTCTCATCAAGAATCAGAGTTTGTCAAAGCAAACTTGATTCATTTAGCTCAGGTTGGATAATCTGGAAAGACTTTTCCATATGTTCATTAAAAAAGTGTGTGTGTGTGAGAGAGAGTCAGTGATCTGGATGAAATCGATGTGATCTTCCTCAAACTTAATGATAAGGATCAAGTCAACAATTCAAACTGGATTGGAGACAATATGGATACTCCTGTAGAAACTATGTTGGTCCTCAGTGTTGTGACTCAGGCCCAAGTAGGTAGTAATCGATGCAAACACTTCCAAAACAAACAGACTTTATTAGAATGGCTGAGAATTAACTCATTCTCAGCATAGTCCAAACTAAATTAAAACAAACTCTTCATAACATAAATTCTTCAGTCTAATCACCAACTTTGGTATAATTAGGCAAACTGCCAAAGGCTTCTCTTGGCAAAAGTTCAAAAGCAGAAGACGCCGACAAGAGATACGTGCAGCACTACTATCAACATTGTTTTCCCACAAAGAGGCCAAGAGCCGTTGCTGGTCTTTTAAGCCTTATGGGAGGGGCCAATCATCTCTTGGCCCTACTCCCAAGTCGTCTTCTTTGCTTTAGCTGCTCCTGCCTTCTGGCAGCTCTTCTCATACGTGCACTAGGAACAGGCTCCTCCTGTTCCTCTGACTCTCTACTGTCAGCCTCTGGAGGCTCCGGAGTCTGTGCATCACTCCTAGATGGCCCTGGCCCCATCTCTGCCTCTGACGCAGAGCCCTCGTCCGGGCCTTCCCCAGACTCCAGGACTGGCCCATGTTCTTCCTCAGCCTCATCGCTACCCGACTCCACTGCCAGCTCTGCAGGCTATTGGCAAACCACAACACTCAGTATGAATCTTAAACAGGTTGGTGGATATTGCTTTACGAGACAGCTCAGCTTTGAAAGTCTCATTCTTGAGTCCATGAAGACTCAGACAAAATGAAGAAAGCAGGTCAAGTATGATTTCTGGAATTCTTCCCAACTTATCATTAGGAATAGAAGACATTGGTCATATCTGTTCTGTCAAACAAAGCACGTTGCTCCTATCTGCAGATGTATAGGCAAGTATAAGCTATGTATACCTTGCTTAAAGACATATGATGAGGAGAGAAGGAGGCATGTATGAGCTAATACTTTCCAAGAATATTTTTTGCAACAAGCCTCAACTTGATCAAGATCATTATCTCTTGAATCTTTCTTAGTCTTTTTTACCCAGACACTCAGGGGTGGGACTCAGCCAGTTCGGACCAGTTCGGGCAAACCAGATACTAATTTTATATCTGGTTCACTGAATCGGTAGTTGCAAGGACTGTCTGGTCCCTCCCATGCCGCCCTTCCCCTCCCCTCCCAGGAGAGCTCCTTCCAAGTGAGATGGGCAGGTATAAGGTGAATAAATCAATGAATAAAATAAATAAATAAATGTGTGTGTGTGTGTGTGTGTGTGTGTGTGTGTGTGTCTTCACAAGTCCATCTTTAATCCTGGAGACTGCCTGAACAATTCCTGAAGTTTTCTAGGCAAGATTTCAGAAGTGTTCGACCATAGGGCTTCCTAGGGCTTCTCCATGATCACCCAACTGCTTTGTGCCTAAAATGGGATGAGAACTCACGGTCTCCCTGTTTCTAATCCAATGCTTTAACCTTTTTATGGCAGATGAAGTCTCATGACAGATGAAGACAACAAAGGAAAGAAGGGAGGGAGGGAGGGAGGGAGGGAGGGAGGAAGGAAGGAAGGAGAGAAGGAGGGAGGAAAGAATGAAGGAAGGAAAGAAAGAGAGAGAGAAGAAGAAAGGAAGGAAGGAAAGAAAGAGAGAAGGAGAGAGGAAGGAAGGAAGGAAGAAGGAAAGAAGAAAGGAAAGAGAGAGAGGAAAGAAGGAAGGAAAGAGAGAAAGGAAAGAAGAAAGGAAAGAGAGAGAGGAAAGAAGGAAGGAAAGAGAGAAAGGAAAGAAGAAAGGAAAGAGAGAGGGAGGGAGGAGGGAGGGGAAAGAGAGAGGGAAGGAAGAAAAAGGGAAAGAAGGGAAGAAAGAAGGGAAGGGAAGGGAAGGGACGAGAAGGGAAGGAAGGAAGGAAGGAAGGAAGGAAGGAAGGAAGAAAGAAAGAAAGAAAGAAAGAAAGAAAGAAAGAAAGAAAGAAAGAAAGAAAGAAAGAAAGAAGCAGCTGATTTTATTCTTCAGAAAGGAGCTTCAAGATTTTGGAAGACATTTTTTTAAAAAATCAACACTGTTTAGACCCCATCCATCTGGTTCAACCAATGTGTAATTAAGTAGAAAAATATAAACGTGGCATCCAGGAAAGGCAAGAGGATATAAGTCACACTCAGGGTGTGACACAGAGGTGAAATCCAGCAGGTTCTGGAGAACTGGTAGCGGAAATTTTGAGCAGTTCAGAGAACTGGTAGCGGAAATTTTGAGTAGTTCAAAGAACCAACAAATACTCTGGCTGGCCCGAGAGTGGGGTGGGAATAGAGATTTTGCAATATCCTTCCCCTAGAAGTGGGGTGGGAATGGAGATTTTGCAGTATCCTTCCCCTGCCATGCCCACCAAGCCACGTCCACAGAACCAGTAGTAAAAAAATTTGGGTTTCACCACTGGTGTGACAGCATTATCCTGCAAATGCACAGCAGTGGCGGAGTTCATATTATGTAGTATGTACCCCGTACTCCTGGAATCACTTGTACATTCATCAAATCGTGTGTTGCAGGCATATAATGGCATGATTAGCATCATTATAGGCATTTGAGCCTCATCATGGTTTGTTACAGAGGCTGCTAAAAAGGACGTAACTTTAACCAACCTTTGAATATCTCCTTTTGCTGTAGCTGCACTTTGGACATTGTAGCATTCCTAGTGATGAATCGGTTTGTAAATAAAAGGGCAAAGGTATTTCGGCTCAATTTTTTATTGTTGAAAGATTTGGGTATTAGACTAGCATTGTATGCTGAACAACACAGCAAGAATTTTTCCTAAGGTGCAGGGCAGGGCAAAGAATTATACATCTTTATGATCTCCTCCTGTTCGTTGACCGGCCCTTCAGAAAAGGTTAAGTTGAATAATACTCTCCTGTAGCATCACACGACTTCATGAATACGGGAGCACATAATATGAGTTCTGCCATTGAATAAATAATATCTGACTTTGGGTTGATAGTTATTTCTTATTATTGGTACATCCGCACTTCCAAACACTTCCAAAAAAATGTGGAGAGAGAAAGACAAAAACAAAAGGAGATATTCCTAAGTGTAGTACATAAAATTATCTGCTACAATATCCTACCTGTCAGTGACTACTTCAGCTTCAGCCACAACAATACACGAGCACACAATAGATACAAATTTAAGGTAAACCGCTCCAAACTCGATTGCAGAAAATACGACTTCAGCAACAGAGTGGTCAATGCCTGGAATGCACTACCTGACTCTGTAGTTTCTTCCCAGGGGTGAAATCCAGCAAGTTCTGACAGGTTCTGGAGAACCAGTAGTGGAAATTTTGAGTGGTTCGGAGAAACCGGCAAATGCCACCTCTGGCTGGCCCCAGAGTGGGGTGGGAATGGGGATTTTGCAGTATCCTTCCCCTGGAATTGGGTGGTAATGGAGATTCTGCAGTATCCTTCCCCTGGAGTTGGGAGGGAATGGAGATTCTGCAGTATCCTTCCCCTGCCATGCCCACCAAGCCATACCCACCAAGTCACACCACGCCCACCAAGCCATGCCCCCATACCGGCAGTAAAAAAAAATGAATTTCACCACTGTTTTTTCCCCAAAGCCCCACAACTTTAACCTTAAACTGTCTACTGTTGACCTCACCCCATTCCTAAGAGGTCTGTAAGGGGCGTGCATAAGCACACCAACGTGCCTACCATCCCTGTCCTAATATTCCTTTTTATTCGTATCTACTTCATGTATTCATAATCATGTTTATACTTATATCTGTTATCTTATACATGCTTGACAAAATAAATAAACAAATAAAAATAAATAAATAAAATAAACAAAATTCTAGTCCAGTCCCCTGCCCAATGGCAGGAGATCCTACACCAGTGATGGTGAACCTTTTAGGCACAGAGTAGAAGGCACATGCCCCAGAGCACCAGAAGAGCCTTGCTGGCGCAGCAGACTAAAGTGCTGTTAAGTAGCACCAGCTGTCTGCAATTACTGCAAGTTCGAATCTCACCAGGCTCAAGGTTGACTCAGCCTTCCATCCTTCCGAGGTAGGTAAAATGAGGACCCGGATTGTGGGGGCAATAAGCTGACTTTGTATAAAAAAGAACACCGCTTAGGGGCCCCCGAAAGCCCTACTAAGCAGGTATATACAAAAGTATGAAGGCTATTGCTTAATGCATTGTAAGCCACCCTGAGTCTCCCCTTCCTGCCCTGCCTCTTCCAGGAGTCCCTATGCACCCCATTTTGGCGCCCTGGTAAGTGCAAGGAGGCCTCCTAGGCCCAAAATGGGGCATGGGGAGGCGGCGAGTCCTCCCACGGCCCGTTTTGCTCCCAGGAGGCTTCAGGGAGGCCTACTAGGCCCAAAACAGGGGGCAGGGGGTGATGCGTCCCCCCCTGCCACCCATATTTGCTCCCAGGGGGGTGCAGGAGGTCGAGTGCTGCTTGTCACACCCCCTGGCCACGCCCACCAAGCCACACCCACAGAACCAGTAGTAAAAATATTTGAATTCCACCACTGCATATACTGGTTATCCTAAGCATGGAAAAGGACCTTCAAACTGTTAAACATGGATTCACTTTTTTTTTTTAAACTGTAGCTACAGCATACATTGTACAGCATATAGACATATTGAGAAGAAGAGTTGTTTTTTCCAGCTTTGTTTTCTTTTTCATAAAAAAAAAAAAAACCTTTGATTGTTTCTATATAGCGAACAAATTCCAGAATATAAGCATGGTGGAGACTTCAGTTCTGAACTCATCTTTCTTTTTTTAGAAACTTTATTTTGATTGAACGAAATCTCTACTATTAAATTAAAAAATCTCGAGGGATCATTGCATGGCACAGCTGTAAGCTAAAAAAGAAACAAGATGAAAAACCATGAAGAACGTTTCGTTCATGCGGGATTAGAACATGAAAGATTAATAAGGGCCATGTGACTATCTCCATCTTCAATACTCATAATTATATAGTGACCTTCAGTCTCTGAAACGTATCACTCAGCTATACGAAGAGAAAACCTCCTAATATAGCAGCTTTCTCTTACCATTTTTAATTGCCACTGATATTCTGCAGATCGAACTGATTTCTTGCAAGTTAAAGGAAGCAATTTTCCTCCGCAAAAATCGGAGACAGGAAAAATGTCAGGGAAGCATCAAAGTACCTCAAGGCAGGACAAGAAGCAACAGATGGAAACTAATCAAGGAGAGAAGCAACCAAGAACTAAGGAGAAATTTCCTGATGGTGAGATCAATTAATCTGTGGAACGACTTGCCTCCAGAAGTTGTGAATGCTCCAACACTGGAAGTTTTTAAGAAGAGATTGGATAGCCATTTGTCTGAAATGGGATAAGCTTTTTTGCCTGAGTGGGGGGGTTGGACAAGAAGACCTCCAAGGTCCCTTCCAACTCTGTTATCCTATCCCATCCCATCCCATCCCATCCAGTGGTGGGTTGCCCCCAGTTTGCACCGAAATGGTAGTAAAACTGGTGGGAGACTCCACCCACCGACCCCGACATCATCAGAACACTTCTGCGCATGTGCAGAAGAGTGTGCGAGTGAGCAAAGTGAGCGCTCGCACACGGCCCCATTGTGAACTGGTAGTAAAGGTAAGTAGAACCCACCCCTCATCCCATACCATCCCATTCAATCCCTCCCCTCCATTCCACTCCACTCCACTCCACTCCACTCCACTCCACTCCACTCCACTCCACTCCACTCCACTCCACTCCACTCCACTCCACTCCATTCCATTCCATTCCATTCCATTCCATTCCATTCCATTCTATTCTATTCTATTCTATTCTATTCTATTCTATTCTATTCTACATACACGGGATGATATGGTAAAGAAATTAAAAATAAATTCTTGTTCTCATGAGAATTATTTTTTTCCCCCCGCAGGAGAAAAAAAATCTGGAAATTATAATCTATTTAAAATTGCTGAATGATATATTATGTTTTCATTCTGGACCAAATACATTGGAAACTTGTACGGTTTTGAGTACATCAAATAGATCTGTTCCTTTACTCCCCTTCCATACTTGGAGAGAGAGAGGTAGGAATAAGCTAAGCTATCGATTCAGTTCTATCTTCTGAAAATTCAGATAAACATTAATAATTTGCAATACACGTGAAATATAAAATTGGAGCTTCTTATTTTATCAATTCACTTGCTAAAAAAAGTGGATATTTTTAGTGAGATGAATTCATACTTCAACAGGTGTTGAAAATATTGCCTGTCTTTCATTCGTTGTTGGGGGTTCAATCCTTAGGATAGTAATGATTGGGAAGTTATTCTGTATTTTGCCAACAAATTCCTAAAATAATGAAGTCTCTAGGAAAGAAATGAAGACTGAAGAATTTCAATCGTTAGGATCTATATTCCCAAGTATGGAATGTGCCTATTTATGAAGATTGTTAGATTTACTTAGTCTATATTATACATATGGTAGAGTGTTCTTTGAAAACCTAGTTTGCAATAACACTTTTTTATAATATCTCTCTATCCCTTTTGATCCAGAACCATATGTTGATGCATATGTTGTATTTTATTCCTTTAATTGATCTCCTCACTCACTGCAGATCCTGGCTGCTTGCCAGCACGCTACATTAATCTTTAACTTGGTAGGTTTTTGGCAACGTTATGTTAAATTACAAGTTGGACTATATTTTAAAGACCACAAACTATTAGCAAGTTGCTTGAATAACAGTTCTTAGAGCAAATTTGTCTATCGTTTGAACTTGAGCAAATGTGATTAAACTGATAGGACACCATTAAGAGAAGACTTGCATTTGATAAGCTTCACTAGGGTAGAAATCTCTAAGTCTTAACTCTTAAGTCTTAATGAAAACATGATGTGGAAGGTTCATTTGACTTTGATTTCAGAACAAAGACTTGGGTTGTTAGCAGTGGTGAGATTCAAGTAATTTAACAACCAGTTCTCTGCCCTAATGATTTATTCCAACAACTAGTTTGCCAAACTGCTCAGAAAGTTAACAACAGGTTCTCCCAAAGTGGTGCAAACTAGCTGAATCCCACCACTGGTTGTTAGCCCTGTGGAATAAATGATAAATATTTGTAGCTCCGAATTCACACTGCCACCTTTAAGAAGGAGCCAGAACACAAACACACAAACCCATTTGGATGCTGTGAGGTCCGGCCTCTCCTCCTTATTCAAGAAAGTAAAGACTCTTGAAACGTGGCATTTCAAAAGGAACCTTTTATTGAACAGGAGTGATAGCAGGACGGAATCAAAACAGGCTCTGAGGACCCTCAGGCAATAAGAATAAAAGGAATTAAGGACCCTTCCCAAAAGTGGATTCAGTCAATCTGCAGGTGTGACGATGTTATTGTACTATCCACTCTGAGAAAGTGATAAGAGAACTTTCTAAAGGGTCAACCTCTGCTGGTTTATGAGTGATACAACCAAGGGTGAAATGCTACTGGTTCGCACCGGTTCGGGCTGAACCGGTAGTAAAAAATAAAGCTACCAGTTCAAGCAAACTGGTGGTTAAAAAAAGGTACCTGGCAGCGGAGTCAGATAGCAATGAGGCTGAGGAAGAACACGGGCCAGTCCTGGAGGCTGGGGAAGGCCCAGATGAGGACTCTACATTGGAGGCAGAGATGGGGCCAGGGCCATCGGGGAGTGATTGCCGGACTTCGGAGCTTCCAGAGACTGACAGTACAGAGACAGAGGAACAGGAGGAGCCTGTTCCTAGTGCATGTATGAGAAGAGCTGCCAGAAGGCAAGAGCAGATAAAGCAGAGAGGATGACTCGGGAGTAGGGCCAAGAGATTATTGGCCCCTCCCATAAGGCTTAAAAAACCAGCAATGGCTCTTGGCCTCTTTGCCGGAAAACAACGTTGAGAGATTTGCTTCTTGTTTCACTGTATTCATTTCTTGTCAGCGTCTCCTGTTTCAGAACTTTTGTCAAAAAAAGCCTTTGGCAGTTTGCCTAATTATCCCAAGGTCAGTGATTAACTGAGGAATGGTGTTTTGAATTTGCTTTAATTTAGTTTGGACTATGCTGAGAATGAGTTAATTCTCAGCTGTTCTAATAAAGTCTGTTTGTTTACGAACTGTTTGTATTTAATATTAACTACTTGGGCCTGGGTCACAACAAACCGTGGAATATTTCACCACTGGATACAACCCACATGGCCCTACCTCCCCTCACATTCCCCAAAAGGTGAGAAAATGCCAGGCCACCTAGGCGCCAGGCTAGAAATTATAAATCAATAGATTGCAGGATGCAAGATATATCAGGGAGAAAGCAATAAAGTATAAATGCAAGAGTCCCTCTCTTCCCTCCTGAAGAATGGCAGATTCACAGATCCGACAGATGCTATGAATTAGTCCTGATTTATATAGTCAGATTGTCTTTATATAACACGGTATATGCTTAGGTAGAGTTAGCAACTTCTAGTATCAAGAAAAGAACTTGAGAATGGCCAAGCAAATGAAACATTATTGATCTGAGAGAGCTTGGCTTGATCTCCAGTTTATTAAACAATTCAACACTGAGACTTTCTGGCATTAACTTTGTCATATCTCTGGACTTTGGTATTCATTTTTCTGTTAAGTGAACTGATTTAGGATGACCCTGCCCTAGAAAACGACGTAAATTTATGGAACAGTAAATATTCAGATCAATACAACTTCATTTCCTAAAATGTTTTTTTTTTTTAAAGTTCTTGGTTCTTAAGACTTTTGCGTACGAGGATAAATACTTGAACATGTCTAGCTTATCTTTTTTGACCTCCCTAATGTCACTGCAGAAAAAACAATGGCTACCAACCTGCCTTCCATTGAGGACCTGTATACTGCACGAGTCAAAAAGAGGGCTGTGAAAATATCTACAGACCCCTCACATCCTGGACATAAACTGTTTCAACCCCTACCCTCAAAATGACGCTATAGAGCACTGCACACCAGAACAACTAGACACAAGAACAGTTTTTTCCCGAATGCCATCACTCTGCTAAACAAATAATTCCCTCAACACTGTCAAACTAGTTACTAAGTCTGCGCTACTATTAATCTCCTCATCATTCCCATCACCCATCTCCTTCCACTTATGACTGTATGACTGTAACTTTGTTGCTTGCATCCTTATGATTTATATTGACTATTTCCTAATATGATTTGATTGCTTATTTGTTCCCTATGACTATCATTAAATGTTGTACCTTATGATTCTTGACTAATGTATCTTGTCTTTTATGTACACCTAGAGTGTATGCACCAAGACAAATTCCTTGTGTGTCCAATCACACTTGGCCAATAAAAAATTCTATTCTATTCTATTCTATTCTATTCTATTCTATTCTATTCTATTCTATTCTATTCTATTCTATTCTATTCTATTCTATTCTATTCTATTCTAATCTATTCTTGTTAAACTTATCCTGAGGTGACTTTTCCTGCAGCATATTGGTCATGGCAAGTTGGCCATGGCGAGTTGGCCATGGTGAGTTGGCCATGGCGAGTTGGCCATGGCAAGTTGGCCATGGTGAGTTGGTGATGGCAAGTTGGCCATGGCAAGTTGGCCATGGCGAGTTGGCCATGGTGAGTTGGCCATGGTGAGTTGGCCATTCTGAGTTGGCCATGTTGAGTTGGCCATGGCGAGTTGGCCATGCTGAGTTGGCCATTGCGAGTTGGCCATGCTGAGTTGGCCATGGTGAGTTGACCATGGCGAGTTGGCCATGCTGAGTTGGCCATGGCGAGTTGGCCATGGCGAGTTGGCCATGCTGAGTTGGCCATGGCAAGTTGGCCATGGCGAGTTGGTCATGGTGAGTTGGCCATGGTGAGTTGGCCATGCTGAGTTGGCCATGCTGAGTTGGCCATGGCGAGTTGGCCATGCTGAGTTGGCCATGGCGAGTTGGCCATGCTGAGTTGGCCATGGTGAGTTGACCATGGCGAGTTGGCCATGGCGAGTTGGCCATGCTGAGTTGGCCATGGCAAGTTGGCCATGGCGAGTTGGTCATGGTGAGTTGACTGCAGAAAGTTGATTGTGACAAGTTGTCCCATTCCCTCCTAATAAGGAGACAATCAGAATTAAATCCTTGTGGGTAACAAAGCTTGACAAGTGATCACGAAGTTGTTCGAAAAATAAGTCAAGGTTTGGTGGGATTCAGTCATATGGAAGAGAGGAAAACCACATATATTGTACACTATAATTATTCGTAGCAAAAATAAAAAATGGTGGAACAATAAAAATTAATCCAAACTTAAAACATTCAACAAGACTGTCAAATTTTCTCTAGCTTCTCCTGAGATTTCCCATCGATCAGAATTCTTCTCCTACCTCATAAGTCTATTTTGAAGAGAAAACTAACATTAATTAAAATTCCCATCTTAGAACAGAAAGAGATAACAGGAGTTTATTGAGGATAATTATATTTCTTCTTAATCCTTGAGTGGCATCTTAAGATAATACCTTAACACTAAGAGAAAAAAAAATACTTGATAGATTAATGAACAGTGAGTGACCTTGGCTAATGATAGAAAAGTAAAGTGGGGAGCAGACCTGGTTAGTATTTAGATCAAAGCTACTATAACTAGGAAATCCAAAGATTTTAGGCCAAGGATTGTAACATGGTTCTCCGTGGTCATGTGGCCGGCATGACGAAATGCCAAAGGTGCACCAAACACTGTTACCTTCCCACCAAAGATGGTCCCTATTTTTCTAGTTGCATTTTTTACCTGCTTTCAAACTGCTAGGTTGGCAGAAGCTGGGACAAGTAACGGGAGCTCACCCCATTATGCGGCACTCGGGATTCGAACCAATGAACTGCCGACCAGCACTGAAAAAAGTTACTTTTGCCCATTTTTCACACTTGGGGCAAACCCCCATTAACGAATTTTGCCTTTCAGCCCCAATCCAGGAGCCCTCAGGCACTTGCTTTTTGTGTAAAACTATTTTGTATTAAATTTTATATTTACTGACAAAGAAATAAAGGGAGACTAGTATAGATCTATTTCAAGCTGACAAAGCGAGAAGAACCTGTGGCTTAGAGGTTAATACATCTGCCTAACATGGAAGCAAGCCCAGGTTTGAATCCCAGAAAGGGAATGACTAGCTGATGAGAGCTAAAGAGCTTGAAATAGATCTATACTAGTCTCCCTTTATTTCTTTATCAGTAAATATAAATTTAACACACAATAGTTTGTCATGAAAGCGATTGCCTGAGGGCTCCTGGATTGGGGCTGAAAGGCGAGAGGAAGCAGCATGCTCCCTCCCATATTTGGGTAGACCAGGTTGCTTCAATAGAAAATTCATTTAATCTCCCCTGGTACAAGCTGACAAAGCAAGGAGAACCTGTGGAATAGAGATTAATGCATATGCCTAACATGCAGGCAAGCCCAGGTTCGAATCCCAGGGGTTCGAAGGGTATATGGCTAGCTGATGAGAGCTAAATAGCTTGAAATAGATATATACTAGTCTCCCTTTATTTCTTTGTCAGTAAATATACAATTTAACATTATATATGTATATGCAAGTCTTGGTGTATTCGGGTCTTTTCCCATGTAAGATTGAGAGTATCTTGGCGATGTTTCGACAAGGTCCCACTCGTCATCTTCAGGCTGGTGTCTTCGGTTTTGTGCACGTGCGAGCAAAGTGTGATTGGAGATGCCATCTCTCTATAAATACTGGTGGGGAGGTGGGGAGTGCTGGCTTTGTTGTTGTAAGTGGGTTGGTTGGCTGTGTTGTTCCATCTTGATTAGTTGATGGAGTTGATGTTTGCAGATTAGTCAGCTGTTTCGTAACATCCTGTGTGGGCGAGATTCTAGCTGTGTGCCCATTAGGCTTTTATGTTGTAACGACCTGGGTAATGGGCCATTTGGCTGCATCCTGAGCTCCAGTGTTGTGACATCCTGAGTCCTGAGTTGCAACATTCTTGAAGATGTTTCACTTTCATCCAAGAAGCTTCTTCAGCTCTGACTGAATGGTGGGGCATGGGAGGATTTCTACTCCATGCAGAGAGCTGGTCATTTGCATCTTTTTAGAGAGTCATTGAGGCCACTTGGAGGTTTGTCTGTGTCCTCAGGGTCATCTGAGTAGTGCAAATGGGTGTGGAGCCTTCTGGGTACTGCTGAAGGGAGCTGTGCTTTCTGCTGGAAGTTTTCTGCCCTGTGTCCCTTCAGTGTTGAACAAAGGCGCAGGCTGTTGGGGATGAGTCTCAAAAGGCTGTCTGCATCTCAAACTGAAGTGCGAATGGTTCCTGCAGTGTGCAATTTTTCTGGAAATCCGTTCATACTCCCACACCATTCAAAGGGTGTCCATCCCAAAGTGCAGTGGTGGGATACAGCCGGTTCGGGCCAGTTCAGGTGAACTAGTAGTTAAATTGCTGGTTGCCCCCTCCCTTCCCCTCCCTGCCCCTTTCAGGAATCTCCACATACCTCATTTTGGCTTCTAGGTAAGTGCAGGGAGACTTCCTAGGCCCAAAATAGGACATGGGGGGTGTCCTCCCCCCCCCCCCCGTGGCCCATTTCCGCTCCCAGGAGGCTGCAGGAAGGCCTTCTAGTCCGAAAAGAGGGGGTGGGAGTGGGCACATCCCTCCCACAGGGTGCAGGAGGCTGAGTGCTGCCTGTCACACATCCTGGCCACGCCCACCATGGCCACGCCCACCCACCCAGTCATTAGGGCAAAGAACCGGTTATTACATTATTTGAATCCCACCACTGCCAAAGTGCATAGCTAAATGTCTGTGGAGATTCTTGGTTGTGGAGATTCTTGGTTATGCAGGTTATGGTTCCAACAGGCGCAGAGTGCGGCCACGCGGGTGTTTATGGGAGCAACATGGCGCTCCCATGTGATACCTCTCCTGCGCGAGCTGCACTGGCTCCCGGTGGTCTTCCGGGTGCGCTTCAAGGTTTTGGTTACCACCTTTAGAGCGCTCCATGGCTTAGGACCTGGGTACTTACGGGACCGCCTACTACCACAGACAGCCTCCCACCGGCCGGTACGCGCTCATAGAGAGGGGCTCCTCCGGGTGCCCTCAGCCAAGCAGTGTTGACTGGCGGCCCGCAGGGGGAGGGCCTTCTCTGTGGGGGCACCCACTATCTGGAACGAGCTCCCCCCCGGAGATACGGAGGATCCCGGATCTGCGTACTTTCCGCTGTGCTCTTAAGACCCTCTTATTTCAGCAAGCCGGCCTGGCCTAATTTCTCTCCCCTTTCTTTTAAACTGAAATTTTTAAACTGAAATTTTAATTTGTTTTTAAATTATTGGGATTTTAAATTGTCGTGGGCTAAATTATTTAATTTGGTTTTAAATTGTTTCTAACTTTTGTACTTCTGTATTTTATCCTGTGCCTGTTCACCGCCCTGAATCCTTCGGCAGTATACAAATTTAATAAAACAAACATAAACATGGTTGTCCCGAAAAATGACCGAGAATCTTCATGATTGTCAATCTTCCATAGACATTTGTGAACAATGTTATTTTCAGACTGGACCAGGAAGGTTCTCAGGCCATTCTTGAACTTTACATCAGGATCTTATGATATTTCCTTTATTATAACTCAGCATGGGCTCTTGCAGTGTTTCCCTGCATCCTGAGACTCCTTCAGAACGCTTGAAGTAGAACTTTTATGCACCAGTGTTGATCGTGTGCTCCAGTAAAGCACATAATTAAAAGGAGTCACCCACTTCTGTCACAACTGCAACATTGAAATTCATAATTCTTTAATGCCTGTAGGCACACAGCAGGGTTTTTTCCCCCTTTTCTTTCCCAACCTCATGGCTTCCATGCTGTTGCTTATCGCAGCAGCATCACAGCAAGAAGTGTTGCTCTAGGCTGCTTTACATTAAGCTTGATATTTGCAATATGTGGAGTGGTGCATTTTGAGTTAATAATAAAGGGGGGAAAAAAGAATCAAAATCATGGCGATCGCTTCCCTTTCCAGCGCTAAGTGTGCAATCCTTTGATGAGAAGAATAATAGTAATACAGTCTTAGTAAATAGTTTGACAGTGTTGTGGGAATGAGTTGTTTAGCAGAGTGATGGCATTCGGGGAAAAAAACTGTTCTTGTGTCTAGTTGTTCTGGTGTGCAGTGCTCTATAGCATCTTTTTGAGGGTAAGAATTGAAACAATTTATATCCAAGATGTGAGGGGTCTGTAGATATTTTCACAGCCCTCTTTTTGACTCGTGCAGTATACAGGTCCTCAATGGAAGGCAGGTTGGTATCCATGGTTTTTTCTACATTTCTAACTATCTGTTGAAGTCTGTGTCTGTCTTGTTGGGTTGCAGAGCCAAACTGGACAGTTATGGAGGTGCAGATGACAGACTCAATCATTCCTCTGTAGAACTGGATCAGCACCTCGTTGGGCAGTTTGAGCTTTCTGAGTTGGCGCAGAAAGAACATTCTCTGTTGTGCTTTTTTGATGACGCTTTTGATGTTAGGTGTCCATTTTAAGTCTTGAGATATGATAGAACATAGAAACTTGAAGGTCTCTACTGTTGAGACTGTGTTGTTTAGTATTGTAAGAGGTGGGAGTATAGGAGGGTTTCTCTTAAAATCTACCACCATTTCTACGGTTTTGAGTGTGTTTAGTTCAAGATTGTTCTGGTTGCACCACAAGGTTCAACCTCCCGTCGGTATGCAGATTCATCATTTATCCGTTGAAGTCTGTGTCTGACTTTTGCCAGTATATATTGACTATATATTTATATGTTGATAACTGATTAAATTTCTTAAAAAAAGAACTGGTCATTTTGTCCCAGAACAATTAAGTCAAATGCTTTTTGAGAATCAAAGACTGCAAAGAACCCTCTCAAAGAACATACAAAAAAATGGGTGAAATGGGATCCATTTTTAGAGTCCATGCTGAATTAATCATTCAACACTGAATGATTAATGATGCATTGTTTGTTTGTTTGTTTGTTTAAAAAAATATTGTAGGAACTTAGCACCCACCCCTTTCCTAGAAGAATTAAATATTTTAGGAAATATTTAAAAGGCAGAATATTATGTTTCCCTGGATGAGAAATGGAGAAGCACGTTTTAAAGACGAAGCAGCTCCCATCTTCCTGCCCCCATCCTTTGTCAATGGGCCAGAGGCAGAAACTCAATTCCCTCCCATCTTTGTCAATGGACCATCATCTACAACGCAATAGGACCCATCTAGCAACAGAAACTCACCACATGGCACCTGGGAAGATTACATCAGCCAGCAAGGCTAGCTAAGACCCCCACCCCCTGGGAATCTGACAACCAATCAGGATACTTTTTCGGGGGCCCCAGGAAGTTCAAAGCCAGAGAGGGCATAAAACCTGGGGACTCACTGCATCTCTCCCCTTTTTCTGTTCAGGAACTCAAACCATGTGATCCTGTCCACCATTAAACCATCTTTCCAAGCAGTCTCCATGTTTCCAGTGTCTTTTTCCCACTTGGAGCTGAACCCAGAAGGATATTTCTTTTAGCAATATAAAAAACTTTTTACCAAAAAACAAAAAACAAAAAACAAACATAACAATGTCGGCAGTTTTATTTTCAAGCCATTTCCTTAAACGACTCCTAACACAGAGGTTGCTCTTTTCCTCCCAAGATGCAACACAATTTGACCGAGCAATCCACAATGATCCTTTTCTTCATTACTTACAGACAGCTCATAATGCATGAAGTTAGTTCAGTCTCTCTCTTTTTTTTTTAACCCTCATATGCATCATTTTACACTTCAATGAAATTACATTTGCTTGACTGCTTGAAAATATCATCGTTCTGGAGCTCTTCGAAGTAATACTTAATTTTTAACCACTTTGAATAGCTCAGTGGATTCTGAAAGCCTATCCATGTCACTGTTTGTATGATATTTCATGGAAAAATAAAAGTTTAAAAGTCTACCTGAGTGATTCCACTTCTCATTTTCCTATATTGGAGAAAATAATAATAATAATAATTCTGGTTCTTTCACTAGGCTTTCTGTGCTTTAATCAGTTTAGCTATTTATTTAGCACATGGCACCTGCAGAAGCCACACAATCACTGATACACAAACTTAGTATAATATAGAGAGAGGGAGAGGGAGGCGGTGGCTCAGGGGTTAAGATTCTGGGTTTCTCGGCTGCAAAGCCGGCAGCCCAGGTCCAAGAGCTGAGCTCCATGTGACAGGGTGAGGGCCCATCTTCTCCTCAGTTCATGCCCACCTAGCAATTTGAATGTATGTAAATGCAAGTAGATAAATAGGTACCGCTTTGGTGGGAAGGCATCAGCGCCCACGTGACACCCCTCCTGCGCGAGCTGCACTGGCTCCCAGTGGTCTTCCGGGTGCGATTCAAGGTGTTGGTTACCACCTTTAAAGCGCTCCATGGCATAGGACCCGGGTACTTTCGAGACCGACTTCTGCCACCAATAGCCTCCCACCGACCAGTCCGTTCCCACAGAGAGGGTCTCCTCAGGGTGCCATCGGCCAAGTTATGTCGGCTGGCGACACCCGGGGGAGGGCCTTCTCTGTGGGAGCCCCAGCCCTGTGGAATGAACTGCCCCTGGAAATACGTAAGATCCCCAACCTCCGGGTATTTCGCTGCGCTCTGAAGACCCTGTTGTTCCGCCAGGCCGGGCTATTAACATAACGTTTTAAATTGGGGTATTTTAAATTTCTGGGATTTTAATTGGAGCCTAATTATTTAATGATTTTAAATTTTAATTGTTGTTTTGTTTCTGTGTTTTTAAATAGGCTGTACACCGCCCTGAGTCCTTCGGGAGAAGGGCGGTATAGAAATAAAATTATTATTATTATTATTATTATTATTATTATTATTATTATTATTATTATTATTATTATTATTATTATTATTATTATTCTGAGAGGTCATGCTGTCCATAAGCCTGCAGAAATGTCTTTGGATCGTTCTGGATCACAGGCCTGGAAACAGAGATGATTACCGTCCCATATAGTCAGGTATGACCAGTGGAGTAAAATCTGGAGGGACTCCGCCTCCTCCCTCCCTCTCTGTCTAGCTCCCTTCCCCCTCTCTCATCTCTACCTTTACATAGAATAGAATAGAAAATAGAATAGAATAGAATAGAATAGAATAGAATAGAATAGAATAGAATAGAATAGAATAATAGAGTTGGAAGGGACCTTGGAGGTCTTCTAGTCCAACTCCCTGCCCAGACAGGAAACCCTACACCACTTCAGACAAATGGTTATCCAACATCTTCTTAAAAACTTCCAGTGTTGGAGCATTCACAACTTCTGCAGGCAAGTTGTTCCACTGATCAATTCTTCTAACTGTCAGGAAATTTCTCCTTAGTTCTAAGTTGCTTCTCTCCTGGATTAGTTTCCACCCATTGCTTCTTGTCCTGCCCTCAGGTGCTTTGGAGAATAGATTGACTCCCTCTTCTTTGTGGCAACCCCTGAGATATTGGAACACTGCTATCATGTCTCCCCTAGTTCTTCTCTTCTTTAAACTAGACATACCCAGTTCCTGCAACCGTTCTTCATATGTTTTAGCCTCCAGTCCCCTAATCATCTTTGTTGCTCTTCTCTGCACTTTTTTTAGAGTCTCAACATCTTTTTTACCTTGTGGTGACCAAAACTGAAAGCAATCTTCCAAGCGTGGCCTTACCAAGGCATTATAAAGTGGTATTAACACTTCACGTGATCTTGATTCGATCCCTCTGTTTAGGCAGCCCAGAACTGTGTTGGCTTTTTTGGCAGCTGCTGCACACGGCTGGCTCATATCTAAATGGTAGATATACGATAGATAGGTGATAGAGATAGATAGAGAGATAGACATTCAAATATATAGATAGAGATGACATAGAGATGACAGAGACAGATACATTATAGATAGATATATGATAGATTAGATAGATATATGATAGATTAGATAGATAGATAGATAGATAGATAGATAGATGATAGAGATAGACCGATAGATAGATAGATAGATAGATAGATAGATAGATGATAGATAGATAGATAGATAGATAGATAGATAGATAGATAGATAGATAGATAGATGTAACACAGAGAGAGACAGAGAGAGAGAAAGTGATATTAGAGAGATAGATTAGAGAAGGGATAGAGAGAAAGATAGCGAGCGAATGAGAGAGATAGAGTTAGATGGATTAGATAGATTAAATAGATATGGGGAGGGATCTCATACATGCTAAATCCGAGGAATTGTAGAAGTGGCAAAACAGTAGCCAGATTTACATTAGTAAACATAAGACAATAAACATTGTTAGATTGTGTATCAGTGAATGCAAAGTGAAATAATTCTAATTCAGGTAAAGCAAAAGCGTCAGTGATACACTGTCTGTGGCAAGCTCTACCTCTGAGGAATTGTTGGGTGTGGGTGGGGGTGGGTGGGGGGGGAATTACCTCTTCTGTGAAATTGACTCCATCAATCCCTTGAATACAGTAGAAGGAGTCAAGGTGGCATGGACCACTATAGTGTACAAAGCACCAGAGTCTAAGAAAAGAAGAAAAATGGACTCGTCTTTACAAGAGAGTTTTCAGTCTCTCACCTTCACTTTGACTCATTCGGTTCTCTTATCACTCGATAACTGGATGTGGAGCTTCTCACTCAGTTCAGAGAAGAAGAAGAAAAAGGCCATTAAAACCCTGCCAGTTCGAATGTTGGTGGGAAAGTTATGAACAATTTTGAAACCTCAGCAGAACATTTTGACTGATGGCTGAAATGAAGCAAAACTGCTGAGCACACTGCTGTGTTGTTTGCTACATCCTGTGGACACTCAAGCACACAATATTTAGCCTACAGACATACCAACATGTATATCCATGGTAACCCAGTCGGTTTTAAAAATCCAAGCAAAAAGAAGAGTTTTAAAGAAAAGTTTTTTTGTTTTTTTTTAATATAGTTCTGCTCTGCTTCCTGCCTCTGTTCTGCCACTGTCACCCCCTGTACAAATTATCTTGTCTTTAGGGGGGGAAAGAGAGAGGCAGAGAGGCAGACACACACACACACACACACAGAGAGAGAGAGAGAGAGAGAGAGAGAGAGAGAGAGAGAGAGAGAGAGAGAGACAGAGACAGAGACAGAGACAGAAAGACAGAGAGAGAGAGAGAGAGAGAGAGACTGAGAAAGACAGAGAGAGAGACAGAGAGAGAGAGTCAGAGAGAGACACACACAGAGAGACAGAGACAGAGACAGAGAGACACACACACAGAGAGACAGAGAGAGACATAGACAGAGGGACACAGAGACACAGAGAGAGACAGAGAGAGAGACTGAGAAAGACACACAGAGAGAGAGACAGAGAGACAGAGACAGAGAGAGAGACATAGACAGAGGGACACAGAGACAGAGAGACAGAGATAGAGAGACTGAGAAAGACAGAGAGAGAGACAGAGAGAGAGAGTCAGAGAGAGACACACACACACAGAGAGAGACAGAGACAGAGAGACACACACAGAGAGAGACAGAGAGAGACAGAGACAGAGGGACACAGAGACACACACAGAGAGAGAGAGAGAGAGAGAGACTGAGAAAGACACACACAGAGAGAGACAGAGAGACAGAGACAGAGAGAGAGACATAGACAGAGGGACACAGAGACAGAGAGAGAGACAGAGAGACAGAGATAGAGAGACTGAGAAAGACAGAGAGAGAGACAGAGAGAGAGTCAGAGAGAGACACACACACAGAGAGAGACAGAGACAGAGAGACACACAGAGAGAGAGACAGAGAGAGACATAGACAGAGGGACACAGAGACACAGAGAGAGAGAGAGACTGAGAAAGACACACACAGAGAGAGACAGAGAGACAGAGACAGAGAGAGAGACATAGACAGAGGGACACAGAGATAGAGATACACAGAGAGAGAGAGACAGAGATAGAGAGACTGAGAAAGACAGACAGAGAGAGAGAGAGAGAGAAAGAGAGGCAGAGAGAGAGAGAGAGAGACACACACACACAGAGAGACGGACAGAGAGACAGAGACACACACAGAGACGCACACACACACACACACAGAGAGAGAGGGAGGGAGGGAGAGAGAGAGAGAGAGAGAGAGAGAGAGAGGAGAGAGAGAGAGAGAGAGAGAGAGATTTGGAAATCGTACTTAATCTGGTTCCATTTACATTTTAAAATGGAAAGTCGTAACTATATTTATATGTACTCTTGCCCCCAGTTAAAATGAATGCAGTGGAGTCGGGTTTACTGAAGCACAAAAGAAAATGATGGGGGAAAAAAAAAAAACCCAGCAAAGCATAAGCAAACTAGCATAAGCATTTCATCAAGTATATTTATGCATAAAAGAAGCTTATCTTTAGATCTGGGTTATTTGCAGCAGGAATAAGAAATTGTGCACAGCTTTTGCAAAAGAGTTTGCAGTCTCCCGAGTATGCAACAGGCATCCGTGCATTCCACTAGATTTCTCTCCATGAGTCATGTTCCGCCCACTTCTGGGGAAATAAACCTTCCTCTTGTACTAGCCAGCTTTACCCAGAATTAACAAAACTCGCTTGCTTAAACCAGCATCTGTGTATCAGAAAAGGAGACTGGAAAGAAACCTGCCCTTCTAAATAAACATCAACCCAGTCCTCACGGTGCAAAGGTTTGTGCAATCTCCAGGTCCCCGTCTGAGGCCACTCCAATTTGAAAAGAAAATTTAAAAAGTGGGTTCAATTAGTCGCTGATTAAGCAACCATTTGGTGTGCAATGAGCAGTGGTTGCATTAAGTTGGAAATAACCTGGGAGATCAAGAATCTGAACAGTATGGAGGTGTTCCCTTGTTTGGGTCAATAAAGGACTTCTGGATAGAAAATTGCAGCTTGATTTGTTCTGATCTTTGAGGTCCACACAACAAGGACCCAGAAGTGGGTTTCACATAATTTTACCACCAGTTCGCCATGCACCGAAAATGTGAGCGTGTGTGCTTTCCACTGATGTGCACAATCTTCCGTGCATGCACTTTGCTTAGAAAACATGGATAAATAGGACTAAATAGCACCGGGGCCCACAGGTCGTCACTACCGGTTCGCACGAACCGGTTGTAACCAGCTGAATACCACCACCGCACGGACTTTGTATCAGTGGTGAAATCCATTTTTTTTTTTTTACTACCGGTTCTGTGAGCATGGCTTGGTGGGCGTGGCTTGGTGGGCATGGCAGGGAAAAGATACTGCAAAATCTCCATTCCCACCCCACTCCAGGGGAAGGTTACTGCAAAATCTCCATTCTCACCCCACTCCAGGGGAAGAATACTGCAATTTCTCTCCGCACTCCAGAGGAAGGATACTGCAAAATCCCCATTTCTCTCCCCACTCCTGGGGGAAGGATATTGCAAAATCTCCATTCCCACCCCATTCTGGGGCCAGCCAGAGGTGGTATTTGCTGGTTCTCTGAACTATTCAAAATTTCCGCTACCGGTTCCTTCCTTCCTTCCTTCCTTCCTTCCTTCCTTCCTTCCTTCCTTCCTTCCTTCCTTCCTTCTTTCTTTCTTTCTTTCTTTCTTTCTTTCTTTCTTTCTTTCTTTCTTTCTTTCTTTCCTTCCTTTTACAGATTAACAGAGTTGGAAGGGACCTTGTAGGTCATCTAATCCAACCCCCCACCCAAGCAGAAGACCTTACACCATTTCTGACAAATGGCAGTCCAATCCCTCCCTCCCTTTCTTCCTTCCCATGGCGACACAGTGGTTAGAATGCATAATTGCAGGCTAACTCTGCTGACTGCCGGCAGTTCGATCCTGACTGGCTCAAATTTGACTGAGCCTTCTAATCCTTCAATTCAATTCAAATCTTTATTGTCAGTGCACAACATATGTGCGATGAGATTGTTTGAGCTCTCTGAGTGCAACCCCCCCAACACAATACAACTCACAGTAAAGACAGAAAATCCCTAACCCAATAAACCATATTAACAAAACACCCAGTCCTATTACACCAGTGTGAACATGTTGCACATTGCACTGGCCCTGCAGTCCATCATACTACATAGTTATGATGTTATTTCTCATTCAGGAGTCTAGACAGCCCATGGATAAAAACTGTTCTTCAGCCTGTTTGGGCGGCTGCCGTTGCTTCTATATCTGTTGTGGTCTGCCAGCAGCCTGTGGACCTGGCAGTGCAGTCGGACAGTGAGGAGGCTGGGGAGGACAACGGGCCAGTCCTGGAGTCTGGGGAAGGTCCAGATGAGGGCTCTGCATCAGAGGCAGAGATGGGGCCAGGGCCATCTGGGAGCGATGTGCAGACTCCGGAGTCTCCAGAGGCAGACAGCAGAGAGGTAGAGGAACAGGAGGATCCTGTTCCTAGTGCACCCACACGAAGGGCTGCCAGAAGGCAAGAGTAGCTGAAGCAAATTCGGGAGTAAGGCCAGAAGATTATTTGACACCCCTCCTGTGCGAGCTGCACTGGCTTCCAGTGGTCTTCCGGGTGCGATTCAAGGTGTTGGTCATCACCTTTAAAGCGCTCCATGGCATAGGACCCGGGTACCTTCGAGACCGATTTCTGCTACCAATAGCCTCCCACCGGCCAGTTCGCTTCCACAGAGAGGGTCTCCTCAGGGTGCCATCAGCCAAGTTATGTCGGCTGGCGACACCCGGGGGAGGGCCTTCTCTGTGGGAGCCCCAGCCCTGTGGAATGAACTGCCCCCGGAAATACGTAAGATCTCCGACCTCCGGGTATTTCGCTGCGCTCTGAAGACCCTGTTGTTCCGCCAGGCCGGGCTATCAACATAATAATTTTAAATTGGGGTATTTTAAATTTTCGGGGTTTTAAACCAGGCCAAATCTATTTAATTATTTTAATTTTTAATCATTGTTTTGTCTTGTGTTTTTAAATTGGCTGTACACTGCCCTGAGTCCTTCGGGAGAAGGGCGGTATAGAAATAAAATTATTATTATAATCATCATCATCATTATTTATTTATTTATTTATTTATTTATTTATTTATTTATAGATTTGTATACCACCCTTCTCCCTGAGGACGGTGTTTGGCTGTTCAGGGCAGTGAACAGCCAAATAAAAACATAAACTACAAACATTAAAATACAATTAAAAAGATATATATATATATATATAAATTTGGCCCCATGATTAAAAACAATAACAAACAATTAAAAACATTTTTAAAAAGTGTTCGGCCAGCCTGGCTTGCTGGAAAAAGAAGATTTTAAGGGCATATTGACCATTCCCATAAGGCTTAAAAGAGCAGCAACGAGCTGTTGGGTTCTTTGTAGAAAAGCAACATTGATCCCAGTGCTTCTTGTCAGCGTCTCTTGAACTTTGTGGGGTTTTCGCCAAGAAAAGCCTTTGGCAGGTTGCCAAAGACATGAAAGGTCGGTGATAAGGCCGACAGACTGTTTATGAAGAATTTTGTTTTGGGCTAAGCTGAGAATGAATTAATTCTCATCTGTTTAAATAAAATAAGTTTCTGGAGGACTGAATTGTGTTTGGTAATCACTAGGAGGAGAATAAAGGAGGGCTGACCAGGGTAAGAGTCATCCCTGAGGATTTTCCTCACTCTTCTAAGGCAATGAGGCCTAGCAATGTCGCCTAGTGGTATCAGAGGGCAGCCCACAATGTTTTTTGCTGTCCTCACCACTCTCTGTAATGTTTTTCTATCCGCGGCTGTCAGACCAGCATGCTGATACCATGAGGCAATAAGTGAGGACGCTTTCTATCGTGGATCGGTAGAAGGAGGTCATCAGTTGTTGTTCCACCCTGTTTTTTACGCAAGACTCTAAGGAAATGGAGTCTCTGTTGGGCCTTCCTGACCACCTGAATTGTGTTGTTTTTCCAGATGAAGTCTTCGCTGAGATGAACTCCCAGGAATTTAAATCCTTCCAAGGTCAGTAAAATAAGGACCCAGATTGTCGGGGGGCAATATGCTGACTTTGTAAACCGCTTAGAGAGGGCTGTGAAGCGGTATATATGTCTAACTGCTATTACTATTCTTCCAGAGGACAAAACACTACACCAAGCTGCTGTCTGCGATGGGAAATCGTACAAGTAAATAGTAGCAGGTTCGTATTTTGCTCCATTCTGTCACCATAAACTCCCTCTATGCAGTGCAGAGGCAATGAAGTTCAGAGTCTTAAACAGGTGTAGGAAACAAACAGTTGAGGCTTACTCTAGGGGTAGAGAAGCAACTGTGCGGAATTTGTATCCATTGATTTTCTGCCCTTCACATAATCCACTACAGACCAGAGTCTTTGTCCAGGGAACAAAATGAAACAAAACAAAATGGGGGGAAGAAAAAGAGAGCAAACAGTCCTTGCAGCTGGGAAAATTGAGAATTTCGAGCAGTGTGCTCATCTATTCATGGGTAAGTGGAGAAACCTCGTGCAAAGGAAGATGCAAATAGAAGGTACACAATGCAGATTATGAGACGTTGGATAAAAGAGTTCCCTGCTGATGAAACAGAGGACAACGTGAACTCTGGACCCTGTCTAACAAAATGAAATTCAATGTAGAAAAAAGGAAGGTTTTACACTTAGGCAAGAAATGCCTAGGTGAAACTTGGCTCAACAGCAGTAACTGGGGGAGGAATCTTGAAGTCCTAATGAACAATCACTTAACTATGAGCCAGCCATGTGCTGCAGCTGCCAAAAAAAAGCCAAAGAATAAAATAGAATAGAACGGAATGGAATGGAATGGAACGGAACACAATGGAACAGAACAGAACAGAACAGAATAATGGGAAATAGAACAGAATAGAATAGAATAGAATAATGGGAAATAGAATAGAATAGAATAATGGGAAAGAATAGAATAGAATAGAATAGAATAGAATAGAATAGAATAGAATAGAATAGAATAGAATAGAATAGAATAGAATAATGGAATGAAGAATAGAATAGAATAGAATGGAATGGAATGGAACGGAACAGAACGGAACGGAACGGAACGGAACAACGGAACAGAACAGAACAGAATAGAACAGAATAGAGTAGAATAATGGAAAGTAGAATAGAATAGAATAGAATAGAATAGAATAGAATAGAATAGAATAGAATAGAATAGAATAGAATAGAATAGTGGAATGAAGAATAGAATAGAATAGAATGGAATGGAATGGAATGGAATGGAATGGAATGGAATGGAACGGAACGGAACGGAACGGAACAACGGAACAGAACAGAACAGAACAGAACAGAACAGAACAGAACAGAAAAGAACAGAATAGAGTAGAATAATGGAAATTAGAATAGAATAGAATAGAATAGAATAGAATAGAATAGAATAGAATAGAGAATTAGAGTAGAGTGGAATGGAATGGAATGGAACGAAACGGAACGGAACGGAACGGAACGGAACAACGGAACAGAACAGAACAGAACAGAAAAGAACAGAATAGAGTAGAATAATGGAAAGTAGAATAGAATAGAATAGAATAGAATAGAATAGAATAGAATAGAATAGAATAGAATAGAGAATTAGAGTAGAGTGGAATGGAATGGAGTGGAGTGGAATGGAATGGAATGGAATAGAATAGAATAGAATAGAATAGAATAGAATAGAATAGAATAGAATAGAATAGAATAGAACAGAATAGAATAGAATAGAATAATGGAATGAAGAACAGAACAGAACAGAACAGAACAGAACAGAACAGAACAGAATAGAATAGAACATTTTATTGGCCAAGTGTGTTTAGACACACAAGGAATTTGTCTTTGGTGCATATGCTCTTAGTGTACATAAAAGAAAAGATATATTTGTCAAAAATCATAAGGTGCTACACAATGATAGTCATAGGGGACAAATAAGCAATCAAACCGTACTAGGAACAGTCAATACAAATCGTAAGGATACAAGCAACAAAATTACAGTCATGCAGTCATAAGTGGAGGAGATGGGTGTTAGGAACAATGAGAAGACTAATAGTAATAGTCATGCAGCCTTAGTGAATAGTTTGACGGTGTTGAGGGAATTATTTGTTTAGCAGAGTGATGGCGTTCGGGAAAAAACTGTTCTTGTGTTTAGTTGTTTTGGTGTGCAGTTACATAAGAAAGCCAGAATCCTTGGCCATCCTAGTCTCACATGCAACCCTCCTTGGAATTTCCAAGCTAAGTTTGCTGCCGTCTTTTTGAAGCAACGTAGGGCAGACTTTGGGATCATTTCAAACAGCAGAGATGATTTCAGCTGAATCTCTCCTTAAATTCCTGCGAAACATCATTTGTAACTCAGTTGAAAGGACACTCGAAGAGTTCTTTTATCCCAAAGGGGCTTTTTCAAGAGGCAACTGGACTTTCTGGTTTTTCATTGAAGACGTTTCACTTCTCATCCAAGAAGCTTCTTCAGCTCTGACTGGATGGTGGATAGAGAGGACTGCTGGTTTGAAAGAGGGTTCAAAGAGGCCATCTATGTCAAAATTGAACAGCCCTCTCTCAACAGAGGGGGAAAGATACGACATCATCTATCTCCAGTCTACAACACAGTCCTTTCAACAGATCCAAAAAAGGCTCCACTCCCATTTGCACCACTCAGGTGACCCTGAGGACACAGACAAACCTCCAAGTGGCCTCAATGACTCTCTGAAAGGATGCAAATGATAGTACAGCCTTGCTGGTAAAGTGGTCTAAGCACCCTGTTATTAACACAGCTGCCTGCAATTTACTGCTGGTTCGAATCTTGCCAAGGCTCAAGGTTGACTCAGCCTTCCATCCTTTCTAAGGTAGGTGAAATGAGGACCCAGTTTGTGGGGGCAATAAGCTGACTTTGTATAAAATATACAAAAGAATGAAGGCTATTGCTGAGCACATTGTAAACCGCCCTGAGTCTCCGGAGAAGGGCGGCATATAAATCAAATTAAAAAAAAAAATTGTCTAGCTGTCTGCAAGGAGTATAAAATCCTTCCATTCCCCACCATCCAGTCAGAGCTGAAGAAACTTCTTGGACGAGAAGTGAAACATCTTCAAAGAAACTATTCTCCAAAGCACCTTGAGGGCAGGACAAGAAGCAATGGGTGGAAACCAATCAAGAAGAGAAGCAACTTAGAACTAAGGAGAAATTTCCTGAGACAGTTAGAACAATTAATCAGTGGAACAACTTGCCTGCAGAAGTTGTGAATGCTCCAACACTGGATGTTTTTAAGAAGAGGTTGGATAACCATTTGTCTGAAGTGGTGTAGGTTTCCTGCCTAAGCAGGGGGTTGGACTAGAAGACCTCCAAGGTCCCTTCCAACTCTGTTAAATTATTATTAAGAACCAGAAAGTCCAGTTGAGCCTTGAAAAAACACCTTTGGGACAACCATGACTTGGATGACTGAGAATCTCCATAGGCAACAGTTCTTTTAGTTTTTTGCAGAATTGGACATGTCCCATTGTTCATATAAAAAGGTAAAGGTAAAGGTTCCCCTCGCACATATGTGCTAGTCGTTCCCAAATCTAGGGGGGCGGTGCTCATCTCCATTTCAAAGCTGAAGAGCCAGTGCTGTCCGAAGACGTCTCCGTGGTCATGTGGCCGGCATGACTAAATGCCAAAGGGGCACACAATGCTGTTACCTTCCCACCAAAGGTGGTCCCTATTTTTCTGCTTGCATTTTTTACGTGCTTTCGAACTGCTAGGTTGGCAGAAGCTGGGACAAGCCCATTACACAGCACTAGGGATTTGAACCGCTGAACTGCCGACCTTTCGATCGACAAGCACAGCGTCTTAGCCCCTGAGCCACCGCATCCCTCTATTTAACTAGATGTATTGTTCCTATACACCTAGTTAAATCTCTTAGAGTTCTAAGTGTCGGTCACTGCACCAATTCACCTCCATGTTGCAGACCACCTCACTGTTTAGCAAGGACCATAAATATGCCATCCAGGTGCAAAACGACACACCAATCTGAGATAGCTTTTCCCTTCCCAGTGCATTCCAATGATAATTTACTCGTCCTAAGAATCGGTATTTGGAGACTGTGTAATCCAGGGTTTAGCCTGCTATCAGGACTTTTTGTTGCTGCCGTTATCTGTAGGTGCAGATGTTCCAAGTTCTTAAGCTTCTGTTACTTTGACAGCAGCTTTTCCGTTTAACAATTCGTGCTTTTATTTATTTATTTTTTAACCAATTTGCTGAGCAGAGTGCAGGAAGCCCTGGATAGCAAATCTTCTTTAGGTTTTTGACAGATTTATCTAGGAAGCCCTTTGGCATATTTTCTTAGAAATGCACTTAATTACATTCTGCTTACTCCCCCCCCCCCCACCTTGGAAATAAACGGATTGGCCCCATCTTACCGAGGTCATATATGTAACCTAGGTGGAATAGCATGAAAAAGTACAAGGGAAGGAAGGAAAGAAGGAAGGAAGGAAAGAAGGAAGGGGCGGAGGGAGGGACAGTGGAAGGAAGGGAGGAGGAAGGAAAGAAGGAAGGAAGGAAGGAAGGAAAGAAGGAAGGAAGGAAAGAAGGAAGGAAGAAAACAAATTAATATTAATATAGTTGGAATAATACAAACACAGGTAGTAATTACCAAGATTAGCAGTAATTGTAGGTGAGACAAATAGAAGAATAAAGGCACAGAATTGAATAATCTAGGAAAAAAGGACAGGATGAAAAAAGGAAGGGAGGGAAGGAAGGAAAGAAAGAAAGAAGGAAAACAAATTAATATTGATATAATTGTAATAATAGAAGCACAGATAGTAATTACCAAGATTAGCAATAATTGTAGTTGAGACAAATAGAGGAATAAAGGCACAGAATTGGATAATGTAGAAAAAAAGGAAAGAAAGAAATGAATGAACGAACAAACAAATGAGGAAAGAAGGAAGGAAGAAAGGAAGGAAGGAAGGAAGGAAGGAAAGAAGGAAGGAAGGAAAGAAAGAAAGAAAGAAGGAAGGAAAACAAATTAATATTGATATAATTGGAATAATAGAAACACAGACAGTAATTACCAAGATTAGCAATAATTGTAGTTGAGATAAATAGAGGAATAAAGGCACAGAATTGGATAATCTAGGAAAAAAGGAAAGAAAGAAATGAATGAACAAACAAACAAATGAGGAAGGAAGAAAGGAAGGACAACCAAATAATATGAATATAATTGGAATAATACATATACAAGTAGTAATTACCAAGATTAGCATTAATTGTAGCTGAGACAAATGGAAGAATAAAGGCCCAGAATCAGACAATCTGGGAAGGTATGTCATAATTGGATAGAAGAAATGGCAAATAAGAAATGTGGACTTCAGTGTCGGCAATGGGAAGAGAGAAAAAAAAGAGAGGGAGAGAGGGAGAGGGGAGAGAGAGGGGGGAGAGAGATGATATCAACAAAGAAGTGCATTTTGTCAAATAGAAGCATGGAGAAAGGATTATTTCTTCCACTGCAAACAAAATTCAAAATAAGTTGGGTCTACGTGAGAGAGTTCCTAGGAACACGTGTCCCTTCTATAGCCAAGTGCTCATAGCTTTGGCTTTGCACGCCAGCCATGATTTCAACTGCAACTTGACGTGGAGAGTCTCCCAACTGTAAGGACAGTTTCTGTACCAGCAACAGATGCATCTTGGATCAAGAACTGCTAGCAGAGAGAACCACACATGGACCGAAGACTTGTGTTCTCTCCGGAACCCAAAGCCAGGCTGCTGTTTTCTATAGCCTTCTCCCAGTGGTGAAATTCAAATTTTTTTACTACCGGTTCTGTTCGCATGGCTTGGTGGGTGTGGTGTGGCTTGGTGGGCGTGGCTTGGTGGGGCATGGCAGGGGAAGGATATTGCAAAATCTCCATTCCCTCCCCACTCCTGGAGGAAGGATATTGCAAAATCTCCATTCCTACCCCACTCCTGGGGAAAGAATATTGCAAAATCTCCATTCCTACCCCACTCCTGGGGGAAGGATACTGCAAAATCTCAATTCCCAACCGACTCCAGGAGAAGAATACTGCAAAATCTCCATTCCCACCCCACTCCTGGGGAAAGGATATTGCAAAATCTCCATTCCTACCCCACTCCTGGGGGAAGGATACTGCAAAATCTCAATTCCCACCCGACTCCAGGAGAAGAATACTGCAAAATCTCCATTCCTACCCACTCCTGGGGGAAGGATACTGCAAAATCTCAATTCCCAACCGACTCCAGGAGAAGAATACTGCAAAATCTCCATTCCTACCCACTCCTGGGGGAAGGATACTGCAAAATCTCAATTCCCACCCGACTCCAGGAGAAGAATACTGCAAAATCTCCATTCCTTCCCCCACTCCTGGGGAAAGGATATTGCAAAATCTCCATTCCTACCCCAGTCCTGGGGGAAGGATACTGCAAAATCTCAATTCCCACCCGACTCCAGGAGAAGAATACTGCAAAATCTCCATTCCTACCCACTCCTGGGGGAAGGATACTGCAAAATCTCAATTCCCACCCGACTCCAGGAGAAGAATACTGCAAAATCTCCATTCCCACCCCACTCCTGGGGAAAGGATATTGCAAAATCTCCATTCCTACCCCACTCCTGGGGGAAGGATACTGCAAAATCTCAATTCCCAACCGACTCCAGGAGAAGAATACTGCAAAATCTCCATTCCCACCCCACTCCTGGGGAAAGGATATTGCAAAATCTCCATTCCTACCCCACTCCTGGGGGAAGGATACTGCAAAATCTCAATTCCCACCCGACTCCAGGAGAAGAATACTGCAAAATCTCCATTCCTACCCACTCCTGGGGGAAGGATACTGCAAAATCTCAATTCCCAACCGACTCCAGGAGAAGAATACTGCAAAATCTCCATTCCTACCCACTCCTGGGGGAAGGATACTGCAAAATCTCAATTCCCACCCGACTCCAGGAGAAGAATACTGCAAAATCTCCATTCCTTCCCCCACTCCTGGGGAAAGGATATTGCAAAATCTCCATTCCTACCCCAGTCCTGGGGGAAGGATACTGCAAAATCTCAATTCCCACCCGACTCCAGGAGAAGAATACTGCAAAATCTCCATTCCTACCCACTCCTGGGGGAAGGATACTGCAAAATCTCAATTCCCACCCGACTCCAGGAAAAGAATACTGCAAAATCTCCAGTCCCACCCCACTCCTGGGGGAAGGATACTGCAAAATCCCCATTCCCTCCCCACTCCTGGGGGAAGGATACTGCAAAATCCCCATTCCCTCCCCATTCTGGGGCCAACCAGAGGTGGTATTTGCTGGTTCTCCGAACTACTCAAAGTTTCTGCTACCGGTTCTCCAGAACCTGTCAGAACCTGCTGGATTTCACCCCTGCCTTCTCCCTCCTGTGAAAAAAGTCCTGTGTAGATTAGGTTTTCACTCCAGCCTCTGCTTCCTCTGACGGAGGGAAGCCAAGTGAGCTGAATCAGGCAGAACATGCCATTTCTTCATTTGTTTATTTTTTTTAACTTTGCGGAGCGGGGCGATGCAGCCAGCCTGAAACAACCAAATGACGGCATCCATCACGAATAGGGACTGAACCTTCACTGCCGTCCTGGCAAACAACAAAAGCAAAAGACTACAGACAACAACAGGGACAGCAGATGGAGGCAGATTCTACTGTCATTAACTAAATTATGATTGGGAACTCATGTGGCAATTAAAATAATTGTTTCTCTGATCTTAGTTCTTCTCAGACACTGTCAATAAACGAGGGAATCGTGTTTAATGTCTTTGTATGTTTTTTCCCCCCTCCCTTCCTCCTCCCTTTAAAACCAGCTAGGCCATTTGCAGCCCCCCCCCCCCGAATTTTGAGCATCTGCAGATTAATAGTTTATTTGCAAAGATGGATAATATACTCCATCAAAAATGGAAACATCCATCAAAAGTACTGGATTCTAGACAAGGTACATTTTCTGCCGCCCGGTAAAGATTGCAGAGATGTTTTATTTTGAAGAAGAAAAAAAATATCCAAGATACAAAAGTGAAACATAATGTGCAAATTCTTTATTTTTTTCTATCTTGTACTAGATCTATGGTGTACTAAATGCAGTATACAAGCAATGTGTAAATTCTTTCTATGTTTGTTTTCTTATCATAGATTTTTAGTATATTTGTACTATAAAATGTTCTCTATTATATACTGTTATTAATATACTATTATACAATAAATTAGAGGGACGCGGTGGCTCAGTAGCTAAGACGCTGAGCATATTAATCAAAAGCTCGGCAGTTCAGCGGTTCGAATCCCTAGTGCCGCGTAACTGGGTGAGCTCCCGTTACTTGTTCCAGCTTCTGCCAACCTAGCAGTTCGAAAGTTCGCACCACTCTGTTATCCTCCCACCAATGTGGTTAGCTATTTATCTACTTTCATTCACATGCTTTCAAACTGCTAAGTTGGAAGGAGCTGGGGCAATTGACTGGAGCTCAGTTCATCACGTAGTACTTGGGTCTCAAACTGCCAGCCTTCTGGTTGACAAGCCCAACATCTTAACCACTAGGCCACCACACCCCTTTTCTGGACAGATAGGGTGTTCTAACCCAATTCCCCAAACATGACAAACCCTCTGACATGAACTCAAAAGATTCCTTTATTAGGAATGCCAGCAGCCCTGGCGAAATGTTTCTTGCGTAGGCTAACAAGTCCGTCCGTTCGTCCGGAAGATGAATAGTTGTCGGTCACACCTGTTCATCTCCGCCCCCTGCCTTTTATCCCCAGAGCTAGGGTGGGGTTTCTTTCATCCCAAGAATCGGCCCACAGATTTCCACTGCTCTCCTCTCCCCTACCTTCTGTGCAGCTGCGTGTCAGGCACTGGACCCAGCTGTTCCTCCTCCTCTTCATCAGCCACGTTCAGATCTGGGGGCTGTTGACTCTCCATCTGAGGGCTGATGGATGGCCCAGGCTCCACATCTCTCTCCCTCTCCCTCTCTCCCTCTCTCCCTCTCTCCCTCCCCCCCTCTCTCTTTCTCTCTCTCCTTCTCCCTCTCCTCTCTCTCTCTCTCTCTCTCTCTCTCTCTCTATCTCTCTCTCTCTCTCTCTGCCAGCTCCATTCCCTCTTCCCCCTTGGAGTTCTCAGTTTGCCATGATACTGATCCTGACTCCGAAGCCTCTTCCTCCCCCTCCTCCCCCTCCTCCGCCAGAACATAGGGATGTTAAATCATCTTATAAGGATCTATTTTTTTTTTTTAGGCAAACCAATCGATGTGCACTTCCCAAATTGACAGGTTTTTTTCCCCCTCAACGTTGTGGTGTGATTTTCCAAGCTTAAAATAATAAAAGAAACCAAATATTATATAGAGAAAACGGGTACCATTTAATATATCCATTTTCACATCCAATTTTCCTAGGCGTATATCTTTTTCAAGAAATAGCTCTTTAACATATATATATATAAATTCTCCATATTATACCTTGGTTCTATGTTTCTTCAACATGTATGCAAATATTTAAGATTGGTTACGCATTGTTTGAGTTATGAGATACATTGCAAATTTCTGAAATATGGAGATTTGGGTTTGCATATGAAGTACATGCTACTTCCTCTTCAGTTTTGCAACTTCCCAATTGATATATTTATACAGTAATGTGGTCAGAAGTATCAATTTATTTTGTTCATATTTGGAGATAGCTTTAGTTCATGGCATTATGACAACAATTTCAGAATACTTTGTCTCTATAACTCATTTTGATCTCCAGCCTAGATTTGTTAAGGGACACCTTGCAATGAATTTTTTTTCCCCTGTATTCTCACTCATATTTCCCCATCTGTTTAGCATATCTCCGAAGTATTTACCGAGGCTATTGAAATTCCGCCCCATCCTTACACCTGCGATGTGAATGAATCAATTTATAATTCTAATCATGTGTCTCGGTAAGCCTCTGTTCTGTGTCCTTTCCTGAGAAAAGAGGTAATAACAATGTTGTTAAGGAGTAGGAGGAAGGGGCCTAAGGAAATTACTCAAGAAGAACTTCTGTTTCATCTGCAAATATTTGAAGCTTCTTTCAAAGGAGACTGTCGGTGCCATCTCACACTTCTCTGCAAATGTGAGAAATATACCTAGGAGAGCTTTAGATTCAAGAAGCCAGGGATAAATAGGAAATTAGAAAACGCAGCTGCCAAGGAACACATATCTTCCCATCCCAGAATATACAGAGCAGGGGTGGTATTCACTTATGTTCCCTACTGGTTCGCAAATGTGTGCGCATATGGATTTGGGCGAACCGGTCTGAACCGGTCCGAACTGGCTGAATACCACCTCTGATACAGAGATTCAGCATGAGCAATTGGCAGAAGCCATGTAGCTTAGAATGCAAAAGGAAACATATGCAGGAGGTCCTCACTTTATGGCCACAATTCAGCCCAACATTTCCATTGTTAAGCAAGACCATTGTTAAATGGGTTTTGCCCTATTTTATGGCCCTATTTAGCAGAAGAATAGACTAGGGTAGGGTAGGGTAGGGTAGGGTAGGGTAGGGTAGGGTAGGGTAGAGTAGAATAGAATAGAATAGAATAGAATAGAATAGAATAGAATAGAATAAACAGAGTTGGAAGGGAACTTGGAGGTCTTCCAGTCCAACCCCCTGTTCAGGCAGGAAACCCTATACCATTTCAGACAATTGGTTGTCCAATCTCTTCTTTAAAACATCCAGTGTTGGAACATTCACAACTTCTGGAGGCAAGTTGTTCCACTGATTAATTGTTCTAACTGTCAGGAAGTTTCTCCTTAGTTCTAGATTGCTTCTCTCCTGGATTAGTTTCCATTTGTTGCTTCTTGTCCTGCCCTCAGGTGCTTTAGAGAATTGCTTGACTCCCTCTTCTTTATGGAAAGCCCCTGAGATATTGGAAGACTGCTATCCTGTCACCCCTAGTCTTTCTTTTCATCAAACTAGATATGCCCAATTCAGTGGTGGGATTCAAATATTTTTACTACCGGTTCTGTGGGTGTGGCTTGGTGGGCATGGCTTGGTGGGCATGGCAGGGGAAGGATACTGTAAAATCTCCATTCCCACCCCACTCCAGGGGAAGGTTACTGCAAAATCTCCATTTCCTCCAGATCAACTAGGACTCGGGAGGCAGAGAATAGATGGGGGCAGGACCAGTCAGAGGTGGTATTTACTGGTTCTCCGAACTACTCAAAATTTCCACTACCGGTTCTCCAGAACTGGTCAGAACCTGCTGAATACCACCTCTGGCCCAATTCCAGCAAATGTTCACAGACTCTGAACGTTTAAAGAAAAATAAACAGTCTTTACTTGTAGTAAAAAACAAACTTGGCTTCTCAAATCAAAGATAACACTTCTTCAAACAATCACGGTTCAACACAAAACATAGTTTGCTTACAATTCCAGTTCTCTTCAGTAACATAGACAAAGTTCCTTTCAGCAGTTCAACCTTCTAATAGCAGGAGCAGAAGTGAATGAATTTCCTGCCTTCTTTTATGTCTGCTTAGCACAGCCAATTAGTCATCTTGCAGCAGTTAAAGTTACAGAACATAGTTTTCTATATATTATCTACCCAACCGTAGGATAAGCATCCAACAATATGTTTTAGCCTTCAGTTTATTGGTTATTAAGTGAATTTGGCTTCCTCGTTGACTTTGTTTGTCAGAAAGTGTGTGTGTGGGGGAGGGCGGGGAATGGATCACATGACCACAGGATACTGCGACCATCTGAAATACATGCCAGTTGCATCCAAATTTTGATCATGTGACCACGGGAATACTGCAACGGTCATACATGTGAAAAATGATCAAAAGTGCCTTTTTATGGTACCGTTGTATATTCGAAGAGTCATTAAATGAACCATTGTAAAACAAGGTTTATCTATACTGAACGTTCTATGCCCAATTATACCAGTCCTGGAATAACCAGGACTCTGCACAGAAATATAACTTTTGGTCCACATTTTCAGTATATTTCACGAGTTTTGCAGCAACATGCAGGAAGCTTCCTGTCATAAAGCCACTTCCAGCCCTGTTGTATACAAAACCCACTGTGAGTTGTGACAAAGAAATGGCACTGTGTCAAAACCCTGATGTTTTCCCATTGCCTACAAGCAGAGTTGCAGATGCCAGAATGCTGAAGAAAGAGACAATAGTAACAAAATAAATCAGGAGCTAAGACATGTTGTGGGTGCAAAAGAAATCAATCCATCAGATTGTATTATGGTCATAGACCTGCAAAAGGAAGGTAGGATACAGTCTTTAAAAAAAAATATTAAAACAAAAATTTCAAAATAATTTAAAAATACATTAAAAGTACATTGAAAAATATCCTCTTTCACTCATAGATGGACAGATATATAGATGATAGATAGATAGATAGATAGATAGATAGATAGATAGATAGATAGATAGATAGATAGATGATAGAAGATGATAGATAGATTCTGTCAGGTTTCAATGTCGCCTCAAATAAATTGCATATATAAGGTAATGATAGATGATTGAAAGAGAAGATAGATGACAGAAGATAGATAGATGATAGATAGATAATAGACAATAGATAGATAGATAGATAGATAGATAGATAGATAGATAGACAGAAGATAGAGAGATAATAGATGGATGGATGGATGGATGGATGGATGGATGGATAGTAGGTGGTAGACGGTAGATGGTAGATGATAGAGGATGGAAGGTAATAGATAGATGATAGATAGATAGATAGATAGATAGATAGATAGATAGGTAGATAGATAGATAGATAGATAGATAGATAGATAGATAGATAGAGATTTGATAGATAGGTAATGATAGCTGATTTTTTTAAAAAAGTTTTTTTTATTTTTTAGACAAACAAACATTTAATATCAAGCAGGGCTGACGTGAACCCCCCCCCCTTTTAATTTTTTAGTTTTTTAGCTTTTAATTTGTCAATGGGTTTTAATTTGAATTGTTTTAAATTTGGGCCAAAGTATATAATTCTTTTAATAATTTTAAATTTTGTATTGATATGTGTTTTAGTTCTGGCTGTGCACTGCGCTGAGTCCACTAGGAGAAGGGCGGTATACAAATTGTAATAAATAAATAAATAAATAAATAAATAAATAAATAAATAAATAAATAAATAATACATCAGTTTTCTCTTCCCTGTGACATCTCGGTGTTATCTTACAAAGTTCTTCCTTTTTCTGTATAGTTGTCATTACTTCTATCTTGATCCTTATCCAGCCCCCAATATCAATTCATCACTAACATAATGTTCAATTCATTCCATATTTTTACATACTTATATAATTAATCATTTATATCTCTTCTCCAGCCCATAATAAATATCATTCCATATTTTAAAATATTCTGAGTCTTCTCTATCTTTAATCAGTAATGATAGCTGATTGAAAGAGAAGACAGACGATAGAAAATGATAGAAGATAGATAGATAGATAGATAGATAGATAGATAGATAGATAGATAGATAGTCAGACAGACTGACAGACAGACAGACAGGTGTAGAGGATGAGAGATAATAGATAGATAGATAGATAGATAGATAGATAGATAGATAGATGATATAAGGTAATGATAGCTGATTGAAAGAGAAGTTAGATGATAGAAAATGATAGATGATAGATAGATAGATAGATAGATAGATAGATAGATAGATAGATAGTCAGACTGACAGACAGACAGGTGTAGAGGATGAGAGATAATAGATAGATAGATAGATAGATAGATAGATAGATAGATAGATAGATGATATAAGGTAATGATAGCTGATTGAAAGAGAAGTTAGATGATAGAAAATGATAGATGATAGATAGATAGATAGATAGATAGATAGATAGATAGATAGATAGATAGATAGATAGATAGTCAGACTGACAGACAGACAGGTGTAGAGGATGAGAGATAATAGATAGATAGATAGATAGATAGAGATAGATAGATAGATAGATGATATAAGGTAATGATAGCTGATTGAAAGAGAAGTTAGATGATAGATAGATAGATAGATGATAGAGAGATAGATAGATAGATAGATAGATAGATAGATAGATAGATAGATAGATAGTCAGACAGACTGACAGACAGACAGACAGGTGTAGAGGATGAGAGATAATAGATAGATAGATAGATAGATAGATAGATAGATAGATAGATGATATAAGGTAATGATAGCTGATTGAAAGAGAAGTTAGATGATAGAAAATGATAGATGATAGATAGATAGATAGATAGATAGATAGATAGATAGATAGATAGATAGATAGTCAGACTGACAGACAGACAGACAGGTGTAGAGGATGAGAGATAATAGATAGATAGATAGATAGATAGATAGATGATATAAGGTAATGATAGCTGATTGAAAGAGAAGTTAGATGATAGATAGATAGATGATAGATAGATAGATAGATAGATAGATAGATAGATAGATAGATAGATAGATAGATAGTCAGACAGACTGACAGACAGACAGACAGGTGTAGAGGATGAGAGATAATAGATAGATAGATAGATAGATAGATAGATAGATAGATAGATAGATAGTCAGACAGACTGACAGACAGACAGACAGGTGTAGAGGATGAGAGATAATAGATAGATAGATAGATAGATAGATAGATAGATAGATAGATAGATAGATAGTCAGACAGACTGACAGACAGACAGACAGACAGGTGTAGAGGATGAGAGATAATAGATAGATAGATAGATAGATAGATAGATAGATAGATAGATGATATAAGGTAATGATAGCTGATTGAAAGAGAAGTTAGATGATAGATAGATAGATAGATGATAGATAGATAGATAGATAGATAGATAGATAGATAGATAGATGATATAAGGTAATGATAGCTGATTGAAAGAGAAGTTAGATGATAGAAAATGATAGATGATAGATAGATTTACAGACAGACAGACAGAGACAGAGACAGAGACAGAGACAATAAGAAAAACTCTACACATTGCCAGTAGTTTGTTCCCGACTGGCTCAAGATTGACTCATGGTTGACTTCCATCCTTCTGAAGTTGGTAAAATTCTACATGTGCAGTTGATCATTTCTGCCATCTAGAACCAGAGATGAACGGGGGTGGGTTCAAGCATGTTCACAATGCCAGCTCTTCCTTGCTAGGCAAATGTTCTTCCTCTATTGGAGTGTCTTGGAAAGCTCCTTCTTTTTTTAATCAGGGATAGATTGAAGCTGTCTTCTGAATGTAGCTGGATTTTGCTCAAGAGACCTTTTAAAGCTGACGAATCAACACCGACAAAGAGACGAACCAATACCTAATAAAACGTTCAGCTATAACCAGGGGTGTGTTCTACTTACCTTCACTATCGGTTTGCAACGGGAGCATGCATGCATGCTCGCTTTGCTCTCTCTCTCACACACACACACTTCTGCGCATGCGCAGATCATCCATTATGACATCCGGGCAGGTGGGCGGAGCTTCCTGCTGCTTTCACTTCCGG
>JAKOOJ010000028.1:1922189-1945186 GCA_022577455.1 Arizona elegans
CCTTTTTTGGGGGGAATAAAGCTACTTATTTTTTTATTCTCATGGTCCCGTTTTTAATAAGCAAACTTCAAATGACTGAGATCCAAACCCCCTCTATGTATTCAAAATAAATTGCTCGAAAAGTAAAATAATAACAAGTAGCAATCACACCGGATGAATAAAGGAAGTCTAGCAAGCATAATGTTTTAAACTAATGTGCAGTGTCAGAATCTTGCAAACCATCATAGGGAGAAAATCCACCCACTCGAATTTCATTTGGGGAAAAAAAAGCTTTGTTCCTAAGAAGAGTCCAAGGTTCTCTTTGATCTTGGTGGTTTTCTTGCAAGGTAACATCTGCAAGAAAACCACCAAGCTCAGAGAGAGAAAAGGACCCCCTCATTCCAACCAGAAATATTCTCCTTTATTTGCTTCTGAGAGTTGTGCTCTTTATATAACCTATTTCAGAGGTGGGTTTCAGCAGGTTCTGAAGAACCCATAGCAGAAATTTTGAGTAGTTTGGAGAACCGGTAAATACCATCTCTGACTGGCCATGCCCCATCTATTCTGTGCCTTCCAAGTCCTAGCTGATTGGGAGGAAAGGGGGATTTTGCAGTAACCTTCTCCTGGAGTGGGGAGGGAATGGAGATTTTACAGTATCCTTCCCCTGCCACACCCCAATGCCATTCCACCACTGACCTATTTGATTACGGCATGGGGAAGGAGGGGAAACTGCAGATGTTCAAAGGATATTTATTTCTATTTATTTATGTCCCACCTTCATTTGTATAGTTTTACAAATAACTCAAGGTGGCAAAGATCCACAAAATACTCCTTACTCCTCCTATTTTCCCCACAATAACCTTGTGAGGTGAGATGGGATGAGAGAGAGGATGACTGACCCAAAATTACTCAGCTGCTTTTCATGGTGAAGACGAAACTAGAACTCACTGTCTCCTGGTGATTGGCCCATAGTCACCCACCTGGCTTTCATGGCTAGGAAGGACTAGAACACACAGTCTCCTGGTGATTGGCCCAAGGTCACTTAGCACCTTTCAAGGTTAAAGTGGGACTAGAACTCACTGTCTCCTGGTGATTGGCCCATAGTCACCCAGCTGGCTTTCATGGCTAAGAAGGTACTAGAACTCCCAGATAATTGTCCCAAAATCACACAGCTGGTTTACATATCTAAGAAGGAACTAGAACTCACAGGTAATTGTCCCAAAGTCACCCAGCTTGCTTTCATGGCTAAGGAAGGACTAGAACTCATGGTCTCGGACTTTCTAGCTTGGTGTCTTAACCACTAGACCAAACTGCTTCTCTATATATACTAAAGACAACCATCATCATGAGCCAAGATGAGCTTCAAAGTATGAAATATTGTTTCTGGAAGGGTACAAGGCAACGAGGCGCAGAATCCAACCAGTTGTTGAAAACTTGCAGGGGAAGGAGGTGATGCCTTCCAATAAAATACGTTCTTTTCCTCTGTGTTCTTCAGAGGTGGTATTCAGCTGGTTCGGACCGGTTTGGGCGAATTGGTAGTGATGACTTGCGGGTGCAATCCCGTCCTATATCGCTGTGGTTTTAATGCCGTCCACACATGTGTGGAGGGCGTGCGCGCACAAATTGCCATGCTGTTTGACATCACACACATGTCTACCTCTTTGCTTTAAAAAAAAATAAATAACTGCTGTGGTAAAGAAGCAATTGGACTCTGCCAATTGTCTGGTGTCATATTGTGCAATGTTTAACTAGTATAAATTCGGCTGTTTCGGTCTTGCAAGTTTTGTGTGCATTATTCTGTTATATCCCCGTTCTCCCTGTGCTTCCCTTTCCCCCCCGTTCCTCTCTTCCTGTCTCCGATTCTCTTTTAAGAAATGGCTCGAACATTCTTAGATACCGTCATATGCTATTTTCTTTAACACGTTTATTTTAAAGATTCACACGTTTGGCTAAACAACTGTTCATTGTAGGATGCCTTTTTAAACACAACTGACTTTTTCTTTTCTTAATATACAACTTTTTTTCTAATATATTTTCTTAATCTCCATGCATTTCTGTGTTGGGGGTATGGCTTTTAAGACATGGAAGGGATGGGCATCCACTATTGCCTCTGAAAAATGATACATTATATAATTTACTCAAAGGGATGGGTTTTTTTTAAAAAAAAAATATTCTCATGCATTTCCTTGATCCAAGTTACATTTTTATTCTGCTTCTTTCGGTTGTCTCATAGCTGTTATGCCTCTGTCAGAGCCTGAATCTGCAGAGGAGGACAAGCTGGAGCTAAAGACAATGGAGATTGAAGGGGCAGCTTTGTTGGCTTTGGACCAGGGGTGAAATCCAGCAGGTTCTGACAGGTTCGGGAGAACCAGTAGCGGAAATTTTGAGTACTTCGGAGAACTGGAAAATACCACCTCTGGCTGGCCCCAGAGTGGGGTGGGAATAGAGATTTTGCAATATCCTTCCCCCAGGAGTGGGATGGGAATGAAGATTTTGCAGTATTCCCCTGCCATGCTCACCAAGCCACGCCCACAGAACCGGTAGTAAAAAAAAATTGAATTTCACCACTGCTTTGGAGGAATGTAGGGAGGAGCAGGCTGCCCAGGGCCCCTCAGGATTGGGACAGCTTTTTAGCAGGGAGGAATGGGGGCAGGATGACTGAGAGAGGGCAAGCAGTGGACATGAGGAGCGATGGAGCTCAGGCAATGAGCCAGGACCGCCTCCTCCTGATCCCCGAGCACGGAGAGTGGAGAGAAGGCGGGAAGAGCGCAGGCTGACCCGACAACTCAGGAGAAGAGTGCCCTGCCCCTCTTCACAAGGCACACCTGGGGACTGACACTGTGGGGAGGGGCATTTGTCAGGAATAAATGCTGAATTGGTAGAGTTTTGTGTGCCGGTAGTTTGGCATTTGCAGGATGCCTTGCTTCTTCCTTACTTGTGGACTCAGTGCCTTCCTCATGACTTCGAGGACTCCGTACCTTGTTCCTGAATTTGTGGATTCATTGTTTCTTTCTTGTTTCATGGACTCATTTCCCCGTTCCTTTGTTTTGTGGACTGGGCGCAGTCAGAGGCTGCCGTGTGTGTGTGTGTGTGTGTGCGCGTGCACTTTTCTCTGGAACTTGCCAAGAACGTAGGAGTGTTTGAGGGGACATTGGGAGCATTAAAGGGGAGTTTGAACTCTCAACTGGCTGTATGACCTTCATGCCTTGTCCAGGGTCATCACTATAGTCTGGAATGGCCTTGTCTCTTCTCTATGAGGTGTTGACTGATCCACTGTAGTCTATCTGGTTAGCCACATCTGCTGGCCTCCCGGTTTTGCTGATACCTGCATCTCGACAGCAATGCTCTTGCAATGGGAAATCTGGATTTTAAAGCTGTCTGGGTTGCATTTTAGCTATTTTGGAGGGGGAAAATGCTTTGCATCTAGGGACAGCTTGTAGAAATCACACCTGAGCTAGCAAGCTGCTTGTTTGTGAATTCACAGTTCAGTCAATAAAAGTTTCTCTCTTGGGAGTCTTGGAGAGATTTGTTCTTATTTAATAGTGCTTTAACTAATATCTGAGACTCCCTAGTATTTTATTTTTTTTAAAAGTCCTTCATTTCTCAGAATTTTGGATCTTGGCTTTCGGTATCAAACTCAAACAGACCCACTTGGGAAATATCACAGGACAATGTTTTCAAAATCTTATATGTATATATATATATATATATATATATATATATATATATATATATATATATATATATATATATACACACACACACACACACACACACACACACACACATATATATATATATATATATATGTCTTTTTCTGTTTTTCGTAGGCTTTTATGTGCATATTCTTTCTAGCCAGGTTTTACCTACGTAAGCTAGGTTGTTCTGCAGCTCTGACTGTGTGAAATCTCATTCACCAGCCTCAGAGCTCCTCCTCTGCTGACAAACTGCAACTCTGCGTTGCTCTCTGGGAGACTCAGATAGCTATTTCTGCCTTATAAGGCTTCGTCAGTGAGCCACACCCACTTCTCAGATATTCCCCCTGTAAAGGTACAATGCCTTATAAGGCAGAAATAGCTATCTGAGTCTCCCAGAGAGCAACGCAGAGTTGCAGTTTGTCAGCAGAGGAGGAGCTCTGAGGCTGGTGAATGAGATTTCACACAGTCAGAGCTGCAGAACAACCTAGCTTACGTAGGTAAAACCTGGCTAGAAAGAATATGCACATAAAAGCCTACGAAAAACAGAAAAAGACACATTGTACCTTTACAGGGGGAATATCTGAGAAGTGGGTGTGGCTCACTGACGAAGCCTTATAAGGCAGAAATAGCTATCTGAGTCTCCCAGAGAGCAACGCAGAGTTGCAGTTTGTCAGCAGAGGAGGAGCTCTGAGGCTGGTGAATGAGATTTCACACAGTCAGAGCTGCAGAACAACCTAGCTTACGTAGGTAAAACCTGGCTAGAAAGAATATGCACATAAAAGCCTACGAAAAACAGAAAAAGACACATTGTACCTTTACAGGGGGAATATCTGAGAAGTGGGTGTGGCTCACTGACGAAGCCTTATAAGGCAGAAATAGCTATCTGAGTCTCCCAGAGAGCAACGCAGAGTTGCAGTTTGTCAGCAGAGGAGGAGCTCTGAGGCTGGTGAATGAGATTTCACACAGTCAGAGCTGCAGAACAACCTAGCTTACGTAGGTAAAACCTGGCTAGAAAGAATATGCACATAAAAGCCTACGAAAAACAGAAAAAGACACATTGTACCTTTACAGGGGGAATATCTGAGAAGTGGGTGTGGCTCACTGACGAAGCCTTATAAGGCAGAAATAGCTATCTGAGTCTCCCAGAGAGCAACGCAGAGTTGCAGTTTGTCAGCAGAGGAGGAGCTCTGAGGCTGGTGAATGAGATTTCACACAGTCAGAGCTGCAGAACAACCTAGCTTACGTAGGTAAAACCTGGCTAGAAAGAATATGCACATAAAAGCCTACGAAAAACAGAAAAAGACACATTGTACCTTTACAGGGGGAATATCTGAGAAGTGGGTGTGGCTCACTGACGAAGCCTTATAAGGCAGAAATAGCTATCTGAGTCTCCCAGAGAGCAACGCAGAGTTGCAGTTTGTCAGCAGAGGAGGAGCTCTGAGGCTGGTGAATGAGATTTCACACAGTCAGAGCTGCAGAACAACCTAGCTTACGTAGGTAAAACCTGGCTAGAAAGAATATGCACATAAAAGCCTACGAAAAACAGAAAAAGACACATTGTACCTTTACAGGGGGAATATCTGAGAAGTGGGTGTGGCTCACTGACGAAGCCTTATAAGGCAGAAATAGCTATCTGAGTCTCCCAGAGAGCAACGCAGAGTTGCAGTTTGTCAGCAGAGGAGGAGCTCTGAGGCTGGTGAATGAGATTTCACACAGTCAGAGCTGCAGAACAACCTAGCTTACGTAGGTAAAACCTGGCTAGAAAGAATATGCACATAAAAGCCTACGAAAAACAGAAAAAGACACATTGTACCTTTACAGGGGGAATATCTGAGAAGTGGGTGTGGCTCACTGACGAAGCCTTATAAGGCAGAAATAGCTATCTGAGTCTCCCAGAGAGCAACGCAGAGTTGCAGTTTGTCAGCAGAGGAGGAGCTCTGAGGCTGGTGAATGAGATTTCACACAGTCAGAGCTGCAGAACAACCTAGCTTACGTAGGTAAAACCTGGCTAGAAAGAATATGCACATAAAAGCCTACGAAAAACAGAAAAAGACACATTGTACCTTTACAGGGGGAATATCTGAGAAGTGGGTGTGGCTCACTGACGAAGCCTTATAAGGCAGAAATAGCTATCTGAGTCTCCCAGAGAGCAACGCAGAGTTGCAGTTTGTCAGCAGAGGAGGAGCTCTGAGGCTGGTGAATGAGATTTCACACAGTCAGAGCTGCAGAACAACCTAGCTTACGTAGGTAAAACCTGGCTAGAAAGAATATGCATATATATATATATATATATATATATATATATATATATATATATATATATATATATGTTTTCTCAGGTTTTCGCGGGTGTTTGTATGTAGGTCTTTGGTTATTCGGGTCTTCTCCCACGTAAAATTGGAAGTGTCTTGGCGACGTTTCGACGAAGTCTCATTCGTCATCTTCAGGCTGGTGTTCTCGGCTTCATGCTTCCAGCAAGCTTCCAGCAAGCTCCTGGAAGCACGAAGCCGAGAACACCAGCCTGAAGATGACGAATGAGACTTCGTCGAAACGTCGCCAAGACACTTCCAATTTTACGTGGGAGAAGACCCGAATAACCAAAGACCTACATATATATATATATATATATATATATATATATATATATATATATATATATATATATAGAGAGAGAGAGAGAGAGAGAGAGAGAGAGAGAGAGAGAGGGAGAATGTTCTCCTTGGAAGCAGTAACTATCTTTTTGAACCAGACTTCAAACCTTGTAACCTAAGTTTTTGGGAGTTTCAGAAAATGAGGACCAAGGAAAAAAAATTATGTGTCTTCATGACAAAGCTAAAGATAAGAGGGCATCTTAAAGTACCTCAATATCTGATGAAAGCATAGAATTTTGGACAAAATAAAATGTATTATTCAAACGCTGACAATTGTTGGAAGAAATGTCCACCTGGGTTCAGTTCCAAGTGGGAAGAAAGTCACTGGAAACATGGAGACTGCTTGGAAAGATGGTTTAATGGTGGACAGGATCACATGGCTTGAGATCCTGGGCAAGAAAAAGGACCGAGATGCTGAGAGTGTCTGGGTTTTATGCCTTCTGTTGGACTTTGAATTTGAGCTTGTGTTCTGATTGGTTGTCAGACTCCCATGGGGCCCATGCAATGGGGTATCTTTGTAGGTTATCTGCATCCCAAGCTTGGTTGAGCCTTGCTGGGTGATGTAATCTTCCCAGGTGCCATGTGGTGAGTTCTGTTGCTAGATAGGTCCTATTATATCCTGGAGGCCATATCTTTTGTGTTGTAGATAAGCTGGCACAGACTTCCTGGAGCTATTAGCAAAGGTGGTGGCTGATTTCTAAGAGCATATTTCTCCTTTTCTCATCCAGGGAGGTATAATATTCTGCCCTTTTAATATTTCCTAGAATATTTCATTTTTCTAGGAGAGGGGTGGATGCTAACTTCCTACACATTAGAAATTAAACACATTCCTGCAACAGAGGTGTGAAAATGTCACATCTGTTAAAACCTATGTGAACCCTAAGATGTCATTTGAAGTCTCTTGAGTAAGTAGGTCTAAAATGTTTAGATTTTTTTTAACCTTTAAACAAATAAATTAGGGTGAATTTAAAGGTCAAACAGGGTTCCTTTGCCCAGTTGTAAGTCTTCTTGTCCTTAGCCATTTGGCCTCTTAATCACTTTAAAATTATTTTACAGTCCAGAAGAATAGGAGGGGTGGGAAACTCATCAAATTTGCAGATGACACTAAGCTGGCAGGAATAGCCAACACCCTGGAAGACCAGCTCAAAATCCAAAAAGATCTTGACAGACTTGAACGCTGGTCCTTAACTCACAAAAGGAAATTCAATGTTTTCTTAACGCATTGTAAGCCGCCCTGAGTCTCCGGAGAAGGGCGGCATATAAATCAAATTAAAAAAAAATGTAAATAAAAGTACGGTTTTATATTTAGGCAAGAAAAAACAAACATCTAGGTATAGATCAGTGGTGGGTTTCAAAAATTATCGCTACCGGTTCAGTGGGCGTGGCTAGGGGGGCATGTGACTGAGTGGGCATGGCCAACTTCATGTCACTCACACCCACTCAGTCACATGAACCCCCCACCACCTAGCCATGCCCACAGGAAAAGTTAGGAATTTTTTTTGAATTTCCACCTATCTACCCCCGCCCTCCCTTTGCCAGTCATCCCCATTTCCCCTCCTTTAGCAGCTCCAGCCCTAGCCCCGCTTCCTCCCGCACCACTGCCTCTTTCTTCAGGCTGCTTACCTTCCGCGGCGGCTGGTCCAGAGTCCGGAAGGCAAGCTGACCAGAATTTTTGGTGGCCCCCAGCCAGCTGCTGCTGCTGGAAAGAGGCTGGTAAAGAAGCAGGCCACTGAAAAGTACTGCAGGCCACCAAAAAGTACCAGTGGAAAAAGCTGCTGCCGTCCCAGCCATGTTCTGTGCACAGGCACATCTCATTGGACTTGCAAGGTAATCGGATGCGTGTGCACGAAGAACATGGCTGTGATGAACATGGTGGCTGGGGCAAGAGAGTGGAGACTGGAGGACTGGTTCAAGGGCGTGGCCAGCTAGCCATCACTACCGGTTCAGCGACTGGGGCCAAATTCCCACAACCGGTTCGTGCAAAGCAGTGCGAACCGGCTGAATACCACCTCTGGTATAGATCAGGTGAAACTTGGCTTAATGCGTCTAACTATGAGCGGGATCTTGGAGTCCTAGTGTACAATCACTTAAATATGAGCCCACAGCGTGTGTGGCAACAGCCAAAAAAACCAATGCAATCCTAGGCGCTATTAATAGAGGGATAGAAAGTTCTAATACTGCTTTACAAACCCTTAGTAAGACCACACTTGGAATACTGCATCCAGTTCTGGTTACCACAATATAAAATAGATGTTGAGACTTTGGAAAGAGTACAGAAAAGATCACCAAAAATGATTAGGAGGACAGAGAGTAAAACATTCAAAGAATGGTTACAGGAATTGGGTATGTCTAGTCTAATTTGTTTTAAAAAGGATTAGGGGATACATGATAGCAGGATTCCAATATTTGAGGGCCTCCTATGGAGACAACGGAGCCAAACTATTTTCCAAACCAGCAAAAGGCAAGCTGAGAAGCAATGGATGGAAACTAACCAAGGAAAGAAGCAACCTAGAATTAAGGAGAATTTTCCTAACAGTACAAGCAATCAACCAATGGAATAGCTTGCCTTCATAAATTGTGGGTGTTCCATCACTGGAGGCTCTCAAAAAGGGACTGGATAACCATGTGTTTGACATATTATAGGGACTCATGCTCAAAGAGGGGGTTGGACTAGAAGACTTTCAAGGTCTCTTCCAGCTCTATTATTCTGTGTTCTAGAAGGAGAAAGAGGAGGAGGAGGAGGAGGAGGAGGAGGAGGAGGAGGAGGGGGAGGAGGAGGAAGAGGAGAGGAGGAGGAGGAAGAAGAAGAAGAGGAGGAGGAGGAGAGGAGGAGGGAGAAAAGGAGGAGGAGGAGGAAGAATAAGAAGAGGAGGAGGAGGGGAGGAGGAGGAGGAAGAAGAAGAGGAGGAGGAGGAGGAGGAGGAGGAGGAGGAGGAAGAGGAAGAGGAGGAGGAGGAGAAGGAGGAGGAGGAGGAGAAGAGGAAGTATTTTTTCAATATTCTTTTGCCATTTATTCCTCTTCTTTTTTCCTCTTTTGTTGGTAGTACCACCAAGCTTGATAACATACGTTGAAATAAATACAATAAATATACCATTGTTAAAGAGAAGGGGAGAGGGAATGATCACCAGTCATATGGAGACCAGTCCAGCTTCTCATGCAATGAGAAAATATGTATTTCTTCCAAAGGAAGATGACGAGATAGAAAATTATGCATTTAGCAACATTAATCCTAAAGCTTCTCGGCAATTGGGAGACAAAATCTCCACCTGCCCAGAATGTGGGGCGTCATGCAACCTTACTTGGTCAAATGGCTGTTGTACCAAGGGAGATAATATCACAATTTCACAGCATGGTGTGATTGTGTTCCCTTTCATTACCTCTTCCCATCCTAGGTTTAGTTACATTTTTGTTAGAAACGTTGAAAGAAGCACACTGTAATAGCAACCTCACCTGGTTACAATGAATGTTGTTGAAGTTACAGTGAGTAAGTGAACTATAGATCATTGCCCAGGTTCATAAATATGGGAATTTACTTCCAGAACATAAAAAAAAAAAAACAACTGTAAATTTTATTGCTGACCAGAAGCAATTCAAAATAGTTTCAGATTTATTTATTTTTTAATGGCGTGAATATTTATACTGCTGTAACTTGCTTTTCTCAGATTATCATATAACGGATAGGTTTAGCCACCTAACATTCTCAGGCTTTTTCCTATGCAGCAACAAATTTATGACAGCAAGATTTTTGTAACAGAAATTCTGCTGGAAAATTCTGGCAGAAAAACTGTCAGAAAGGCAGAAGACGAGCAGATAGCATCCATCCAACTAACAGTCAGAAGACATGATGAAAACGCTTTAATTTCACACCAGATGGACAGACTTAACCACAGTTGCAATTGAGAAACCGGGGCCATCCTAGACCAAGTCAAATTCAAAAAATGTTAGGGAATTCCTGGAATTCCTGACACTCTGACAATTTGGCCATCGACAAACACATAGAGGTACGCAACATTGACATACCTTTCAAAAAAAAAAAAGATAACCAACAAGCTGAAAAAGGGAATAAAAATCAGCAATCAATACCCAGATTTTATTTATTTATTTATTTATTTTTCATATTTGTATACCGCCCTACTCCCGAGGGACTCAGGGCGGTGAACAGCATAAATAAATACAAAGACATATAAAAGTTAGAAAACTATTAAAAACAGATTAATTAATTTAGGTATAGGTTCAAAGATTAAAATATCCAAATTTATCTAAAGAGATTTAAAAACCAATTTAAAAGCCAATTTAAAGGCCAATTTAGAAGGGAGAGTTAGGCCAGACCAGCCTGTTGGAATAAGAACGTTTTTAGGGTGCGGCGGAAGATGCGTAGGTCTTGGATCCTCCGTATCTCCGGGGGGAGCTCGTTCCAGATGGTAGGTGCCCCCACAGAGAAGGCTCTCCCCCTGGGGGTCGTCAGTCGACATTGTTTGGCTGACGGCACCCCGAGGAGCCCCTCTCTCTCCGATGAGCAGAGATTAACACCAAGGTTAATATTAGATCAACAATCAAGAAGTAAACAATACCCTAAGAGCCATGGTGGCGCAGTGATTAGAATGCAGGCTAATTCTGCTGACTGCCAGCAGTTTGGCAGTTCGATTCTCACCGGCTCAAGGTTGATTCAGCCTTCCATCCTCCCGAGCTTGGTAAAAGGAGGAACCAGATTGTTGGGGGCAATATGATGCCTCCATAAACTGCTTAAGAGGGCTTTAAAGCACTATGAAGCTAGGGGTGGGATTCAACTGGTTCGTACCAGTTTGGGTGAACCAGATGCTAATTTTATATCTGGGTCATGAAACCGGTAGTTGCAAGGACTGGCTGGCCCCGCTCACCCTGCCCCTCCCCTCCCAGGAGTCTCTACGCAGCCCATTTGGGATGCCAGGTAAGTGGAGGGCCAGCATGGAGGCTCTGGGAGAGTGAAAAACGGGCCTCCTGAAAGTTCTGGAAGTCTGGAAATGGCCCTGTTTCCAGACTCCGGAGGGCCTCCGGTGCCCCAGGGAGGACATTTTCACCCTCTTGGAGACTCGAGGAAAGCCTCTGGAGCTTGGGGAGGGTGAAAGTGCCCCTTGCCATCGTGATGGAGGCTAAGTAGGTATGCCCATCATGGCCACGCCCACTCAGAAACCGCACAGAGAACCAGTTGCTAAAATTTTGGAATCCCATCCCTGTGTGAAGCAATACATATCTAACTGCTATTGGTATTGCTAATCAAGGAACTGCCAAACAAACAGTAAACAGCCTAACCATATAACCACTTGTGCTCACAGTGACAGGGCAAACCATTAAAATATAAAATGAGTTCAAATTCCACTCCCTACTAGCACTGATAATGTTACTGTCGAGCCGTCTATCTGCCGCTGCAATGGAACTCAACAATGACTGCTGGAAGCGGCGTGTGTGTGTGTGATCGGGAGGGGGTGGTTGCGCGTCATGGGTGTTGGTGATGGGTTTTGGGGCGCGGATAGGGCTCTGCTTGCACGGTGACGGGCGGAGCGGGATCGCGTGGGGTGATGGGTGTGGAACCGATAGGGTTAATAGATCCGGGCTGACATCAGCACGGGACGCCGCTGGAAGCTGGAAAGGTGGAGACGGATGCTGGCTTCTCAGCGCGCTATTTAAACAGCGCTTAACGCCAGTGTGGGAACTCTGACTTGTTTGCTGTTAGCATATCGGTAGCAAGCTGTTGCTGTTAGCTGCAAATAAACCATCTTTGAATCACCACCCAAGCATGTTTCTTTGAGGAATTGCTCTGGCAGCCAGAGGGTCATGATACATCTGCAAGAAAACAACGAAGCAAGGAGAGCATCAAGGACCCTCATTTCAACAGTTACAAGTATTCACCTCTATCAGCTTTTGCAAAAGGCATCTATTCCTTAGTTGGTTTACTAAGACCAACACCTTCTGGCTCATGAATGAATTCAATTATTGAGGAGTAGACTAACCTGAGATCATGCTCCCCAAATGTATGATATTTATTGGCTGCTTGTTGTTCTCACTAAAGCCACCGAACCAACTTTCAAAAATGTTTTCCTTGGGAGGACAGAAGCCCAGATCCAGTGATGGGATTCAGCCGGTTCGCACCACTTCAGGAGAACCGGTTGTTAACTTTCTGAGCAGTTTGGCAAACTGGTTGTTGGAAGAAATCATTAGGTCAGAGAACCGGTTGTTGAATTACTTGAATCCCACCACTGCAGTGATCCATTTCTGAAAGGCTTGTATACGGGGCGTGTGTGAGTCCTTGCCAGCAAAGAAATAGAGAGGATTAATCTATTAGCGTCATTTTGCCAAAAACGCAAAATAGAACATGCTTAAAATGCCTTCCCATTCCTTTCCAGCTGGCTTTTTCTCTACAATAATCTGCAAAGCAACTCCTGTCTTTTCGGTGTCTCCTTCTAAACCACCCAACTGTTTATCTCCATTTGTTTCTCAGCCATGTGGGACGTGCCATAACTGCCAGCCATCGGAAGATGTGTCGTTTGGCAATGTGTACGTCCTTAAAACCAGTGGTGGGATTCTAATAATTTAACAACCGGTTCTCTGCCTTAATGATTTCTTCCAACAACCAGTTTGCCAAACTGCTCAGAAAGTTAACAACTGGTTCTCCCGAAGTGGTGCGAACCGGCTGAATCCCACCATTGCTTAAAACTATCATTGTTTATTAGCTAAATAAAGGATTGTTTTCCCACTCTGACAACAAGGTAGTGTTGGAAGAAATATCCTTCTTGATTCAGTTCCAAATGGGGAAAAAGACAATGGATTCATGGAAAGTTTAATGGTGGACAAGATCGCATGGCTTGAGATCCCGGGCAAAAAAAGACACATGGAGTGGAGAGGCAGAGAGAGAGATTTATACCCTCTGTTGGGATTTGAATTTGAGCTTGTATAGTCAGACTCCCATGAGGTCATGCAGGGGTAACTCTGTAGGTTGTGTCTTGAGTCCCAAGCTTGGTTGAGCCTTGCTGAGTGACAATGTAATGAAAGGGCAATTCCTACTAAGGCTCTGCCTGAAGGAGGTAGATCTTTGTTATGTAGAATAGACTGGCCCAGGCCTTAATGGTCCATTGACAAAGGTTGTGGGGGGGGGGTGAGTTTCTGCCTTCCTTCTAAGGGGAAATATTCTGCCCTTTTAATATTTCCTAAGGTATCTCATTTTCCTAGGAGTGTGGTGTGTGCTAACTTCCTACAGTAGCATTCTCACTACAAGTTTTCAGAGTTAGGATGAATGTTTATAGGTAACTTGGTTGGGCAAGAATCAACATCGGGGTCTTAATCACTGCCATGAGGGCTAGAAATCAGACAGCTGGATTGGATTGAATTCTACTGCCCATGTTGAATTTACCCAGGTGGATCCCAGGCAATCATTTTGAAGAGGCTTAGAACAAATGGTTCTATCCAAAAACGTTGCTCTTTTGCACTATTACCTCTGATCCCGTAGATCTAAAGGTGTTTTTTTTTTTTTTTTTTTTTTTGAGAAATAGCCTCTAAAACTATTCAATGATTTATCAGAGGTAATTCCCCACTCTTCCTTGGAATTTCCCATCGATCGAGGTTAGAAATGTTACGATAATTTGCGAGAGAGACGATCCCTATAAAAAAAAAAGGTATAATTTCTCTCCATATGGACATAAACAAACAATTGCACAGAAAATGTAAAATGAATCAGCAAGGGGAAAGTAACTGTATACAATTCCCTCCATTAGTACAAGAAGACAGAGAGAGACAGAGACAGAGACAGAGAGAGTGACAGAGAGAGAGAGACAGACAGACAGAGAGAGAGAGACAGAGAGAGAAAGAGACAGAGAGAAAGAGAAAGAGGGACAGAGAGACAGGGAGAGGGAGAGACAGAGAAAGAGACAGAGAGAGAGACAGAGAGAGACAGAGAGAGACAGAGGGGGGGAGGGAGGGAGGGAGGGAGAGAGAGAGACTTATAGTCGCCACTTGATCTGACAAGAACAGGCCAAAAAAGGGAGTGACAGCTGGGTTAAATTTTCATAGCATTTAATAGTCACATTTTATAGCTATCCACTTTTCAAATTATTCTTGACTGGAGAGTAATGTCACACCTTCCTTTTAAGTAGAAATACAATGCAATTTTTGGAAGCAATCTTTCCTTTCACCTTCCTCTCCTCCTCCTGAGTCAATAAATAAAATTTACCTCACAGTGTTTATTCTGGACCAAGGTCTTCCAACTCTTCTGTATTAGTATGGTGGTTGGGACTGGGCCAAAAAAAGAGAGTGCTTTTTGCCCAATTTTGCCCAAATGTTCACTTATTGTGATATGATTATCTCTTTATTTTTGGAGGAAGGCAAGGAAAATCCAGCTATCAAGTTACAGTAAACACAGAGCTGTGCCTGATCATGAAAAGTCTTTTTCTCCACCTCAATATTATTTTAAAACATGCAATAAAGTTTACTTGTGTTTAAATATCACGTATAACTAGCTACTGATGGAAAGTGAAATAGTAATCATATCAATGCAAAGGCTCCTCTCCTCCCCTCTTCCCTCCCCTCCCCTCCCCTCCTCTTCTCTCGTCCCTCCTGTCCCCTTCCTCTCCTCTCGCCCTTCCCCTCCCCTCCCCTTCCTCTCCAATCTTCTCGTCTCCTCTCCTCTCCTCTTCCCTCCCTCTCCCTCTCCCTCTCCATCTCCCCCTTCCCCTGCTCCTCCTCTCCTCTCGCCCTTCACCTCCCCTTCCTTCCTTCCTCTCCTCTCCTCTCCTCTTCCCTCCCCCTCCTCTCATCTCAAATGCTTTGTCACTATTTCCTAGGGGTAGAAAAGAAAATCATTTCCAACACCATACAAGCATAGTGTCTTTCTGAAGCTGCCTGAAAAATGTTAGATTGCTCTAATGAGTAAGGGAAGAGCTGCTATGGGCATACAAAAGGCAAACTTCTTCCTCCAGATTATTTTTCAAAGCAAACATGCCCATAATGCTTTTCTTTAGGAATTTATTTTCCCCCTAATCTGACCAAAAGCCCTGGAATAGCCCAGCTGTCTTCATCCAATCTTCTTTACTGGATGAAATTGCCTAGAGGGTTCCATCTAGCTAGGCCCCCTTAAACCTATCTAAAAATTAAAAGACATGGCAATAGTCATGCAGATAATCCATTTCCCTTCATGTTGCGTTCAACATTTTCATTTGATAACTTGTGCTGTGTTTTGGACATTTTACCAAAAGGTTTTCTTAAACTCTCTTTAACGCTGGGAAAGATGGAAGAAAAAAGAAAAGGAAAAACAACAACAACCCAGCAACGAGATGATGGATTCCCATACATTGGTGATGGATGCACCATTAGAAGACTGGAAGAGCCAAATTAGCGGTTCAGATGGAGTTGAATCCAGGAGTGAAATCCAACAGGTTCTGGAGAACCGGTAGCGGAAATTTTGAGCAGTTCAAGAAAACCGGCAAATACCACCTCTATCTGGCCCCAGAGTGGGGTGGGAATGGAGATTTTGCAATATCCTTCCCCCAGGAGTGGGGAAGAAATGGGGATTTTGCAGTATCTTTCCCCTTGAGTGGGGTGGAAATGGAGATTTTGCAGTATCCTTCCCCTGCCACGCCCGACCACCAAGCAGGGGTAAAATCCAAAATTTTTCCCTACCGGTTCTATGGGCGTGGCTTGGTGGGTGTGGCAGGGGAAGGATGTTGCAAAATCTCCATTCCAACCCCACTCCAGGGGAAGGATACTGCAAAATCTTCATTCTCACCCCACTTTGGGGCCAGCCAGAGGTGGTATTTGCTGGTTCTCTGAACTACTCAAAAATTCCGCTACCGGTTCTCCAGAACCTGTTAGAACCTGCTGGATTTCACCCCTGCCACCAAGCCATGCCCACAGAACTGGTAGTAAAAAAAATTGGATTTCACCACTGGTTGAATCTATATGATCTTGATAGCACATATACCCAATAAATTAAACAAGTCTTAAAGGTATCTAGGAGTCACACTCAGAAATTTCAGGGAAAAATGTATATGGATGCCCACTTTAGATGCACAACCTTGGCCAGCTGAAAACAAATGACCAAATATATATATTTATTTAAAAAACCCATTAAGCTCTTTGTCACAAAGGGGACTGTTTTGGGAACTGTGTTAGCAATTTTATTTTTATTGATAACATCAGGATTCCTGGCCTTGGAAACAAGAAGAAATAAGATTGTGAAGTACCCATTCCACAAGATTTTTGCCTTAAGGCATGACAAAAAGAATATACAGTAGTGGCTAAAATTGTGGAAATCTTTTGGGAAAAGTGTATTTTCTAAAACTAGCTAATCATGCCACTTTTGGGGGGAGTAGTACCATAAAATTAGATATCAATGGAAAGATAATTTAATCAAGAATGTAATGCAATAACTTTTATGAAGGATTTGCTATTAGAATAGCAGTTACAGGACAAAGAAGAAAAGTGAAACACGTAGAAAAAATGAGATATACAAAAAAATGATCCCCATGTCAGTGAATACTTAGTTGGGTAACCTTTAGCATGAATGACGGCCTTACAACGTCTTCCCATGGAGTGAACCAAGTCTCTTAGTTCTGCAGCTGTTTTAATGTGAAACCAAGATTGAATGATTGCTTCTATTAACTGGGTTTTATTGCTGGGTCGCTTCTGACTAACAAGTTTCTTTAGTCGGCTCCGTAGATTTTCAATTGGGTTAAGGTCTGGCCATTCCCAGGCCATTCCAGCAGTAGAATAGGATTATCTTGAAATCCCACCCCCCGCAAAAAAAGTGATGTTATTAGCCATCAAACCTCAAAAATACACTTTTCCCAAAAGGTTTCCACAATTTTGGCCACTATTGTACTTGCTTACTGCCCAATCTCTCTTGTATACATTTTAATTTTATAAGATAGATTCTTACATTTTCAGTGCCTTTCCACATTTGCCCCTAAATGCAGCCTAATCATGCCCTGGCAACATTTCTTATTTTTCTCCCACGTTTCGATGATATTACCATTATCTCATTCTCCAACCCATGAGTGAAAAGCTTAACACCATTCTTGTGTTAAAATAGCATTTTTCCACTTGCTCGAACTCCATCCAAGAATAGCCTCAAGCTGAATGAAATTTGTTAAGCTGTGTCACCAGCTTCCTCGGAGGGAAATCAAGTGACTGGCAGTGATTGGCAAGAGAGTCCATAGAAGCAGAAGAAGAATTAGCATCGAGGTCAGCAAAGGTTATTTGGTATAGTTCAGGGGTCAGCAACCCGCGGCTCTGGAGCCGCATGTGGCTCTTTCATCCCTCTGCTGAGGCTCCTTGTCGCTAGTCAGCTCCACAATTGATAGAGCTTTCGGTTAGAACAGGTAGAGGAAAAAGGAGGAGACTCTATGATGTGGGAGCCAGACTTCTGGTCAGCATAGGAAAAAGGATGCCACGCTAGGAGGAGACTCTATGGTGGGGGAACTGGACTTCCAGTTGGCTCTAGAATTGAACAAGGGGCTTATGGTTAGCACCTTTATGGCCCTTTGAGTGTTTAAGGTTGCTGATCCCTGGTATAGTTTAACGCCAACTCCAAGATGGGTGGAGAACACTTCAACTCAACAGGGGAGGAAAGCCTTCTGAAAAGTACAAGCGGGCATGGGAGAAAGTAGGACAGATACAAGAAGACTATGCTGGTGTCCCTCAACTTCTAAAGAATGGCACCCTCTAAGAGGTTCAGGTCCTCCTAATTCTGACATGATACGTTTCCTACTGTACTATCTGTGGAGAAAGAGAAGGAGAAAGAGAAAGAGAAGGAGAAGAAGGAGAAGGAGGAGAAGGAGGAGAGGGGGAGAGAGAGAAGGAGGAGAAGAAGGAGAGGGAGAGAGAAGGAGAAGGAGAGAAAAAAGAGAAGGAGAAGGAGAAGAAGGAGAGGGAGAGGGAGAAAGAGAAGAAGAAGAAGAAGGAGAGGGAGAGGGAGAAAGAGAAGAAGAAGGAGAAAGAGAAAAAGAAAGAGAAGGAGAAGGAGAAGGAGAAGAAGGAGAAGAAGGAGAAGAAGAGGGGGAGAGAGAGAAGGAGAGGGAGAAAGAGAAGGAGAAGGAAAAGGAAAAGAAGGAGAGGTAGGAAGAGAAGGAGAGGGGGAGAGAGAGGGAAAGAGAGAGAGGGGAGAGAGAGAGAGAGAAGGAGATGAGAATGGAGTGGGGAAAATATCAAATCAGCAGCTATAAAATATTACTTGTTATTTTTCCCCAACTGTATAAAAGATAAATGAATATCTAATTGCTTTAGCCGCTGATATAATGCAATCTCATTATTTATAGCCTTGCGCATATTTTATTTCACCGTTGCCTTTCTCTCTCCTAGTAATTAATTTTTTTGCAATTTTTCTACTTTTGCACATAGCAATAGAAGTTTGGACTGTGGAGACAGGTAACAGACCTGATATTTCCCTTTAGATACAGCTAAAATAAAATAAAATAAATGGCAGCATTGATCTGACAGAAGTCCCAAGCATTCTCTGTGTAATCTGTGGTTTTCTGTTTTTAGAAATCCTTCCTTCCAAATTTCATTTGGAAGTCACATGCAATTAAAAAAAAAAAACAACTCTAGTTAAAAACCAAGAGAGTGTAAACCCTTCTTTAATTAAACATTTCCTGATTTGCTCAAGTTATTTTAACTCTTTGTTTAAAATTCTTTTAATAAAAAAACAATCAGGAGAGGGGGAACCAATCACACCCCCAGTCTCAACATCCAAAAGCTCCCGTTGTTGTCAAAACGTGAAAAAATTATAACCTCCTCTAAGATGACACACCCATTCTTAGTCAACCCAACAGATAAAAAGGGGAAATGCTACCATACTTATATAAGTATCCAGGGGTGGGCTGCTGGGGGTTCGCAGGGGTTCAGGAGAACCTCTAGCTAAGATTCTGTGCAGTTCAAAGAATCCCCAAATCCCACTCCTGGCTGGCCCAGCCCACCACTCCCCTCCCCTCCCCTCCCAGGAGTCCCCATACGGTCCATTTTGGATGCCGGTAAGTGCAGGACACACGCAGAGGCTCAGGGGTGGTGAAAAACGGGCCTACCGGAAGTTTGGGAAGGCCCGTTTCTGTCCTCCAGAGGGCCTCCGGAGCCTGGGGAGGCCGTATTCACCCTCTCGGAGGCTCAAGGAAAGCTTCCGGAGACCGGGGAGGGCCAAAACATCCCCCCGCCTGCCATGGTGCAGCAGGCTGACTATGCCACGCCCACCATGGCCATGCCCACCCAGCAACCGGGCAGAGAACCCCTTGCTAAAATTTTTGAAGCCCACCCCTGCGTCCATCTAGCAAGATCAAGAAGAAGGGCCTCCTCCTTGGTGGCTCCCTCCTTATGGAAAGTTATCTCCATGAAATAAGATTGCCCCTCCCACTACTTTCACACTCTTTGGCAAGGTCATGATAATGTGGTTCTGCCGATGGGGACCCCAGAGTGTTAGGGAACCCATCTGATGGGCTGGTCTGACAGTTATCACCGGGGGAGGGGGGGGTAGAGGGTTATTGGGTTTTATTCTGGTATTTTATCCTTGTAAGTCACCTGCAGTCACAGTGAGTCAGTTAGGAAACCCCCCCCCCGCCCCCCTTTTGTTAAGACCCTGTAATCCCTTGCTTTGGGATGGAGTCAGGGCGACTGAATGGAGATGAGCATTTCCTGACCAGATGCCCTTCCTGATGCCTACGTGGAGTTCGCAGTAGATATTTTCTCTTTGTGCCCTGAAACAGAAATATCTGTGCTGCCTAGGATGGAACTCTCAACCTTCTGAGTGGGAGGTGAGTGTCTTCACCTTTAGGCCACCACACCACTCAGAGTTGGGCAGCCACATAATATTTTTAGATAGATAGATAGATAGATAGATAGATAGATAGATAGACAGACAGACAGACAGACAGACAGACAGACAGACAGACAGACAGACAGATGATAGATGATAGAGAGATAGATGATAGAGACATAGATGATGATAGATAGATAGATAGATAGATAGATAGATAGATAGATAGATAAGAGAGAGCGAGATGATAGAGAGATAGAGATAGATGATAGTTAGATAGATAAGAGAGAGAGATGATAGAGAGATAAACAGACAGAGACAGATGGTATAGATGATAGAGAGATAAAAACACAGATAGAAAGATGATAGATAGATAGACAGACAGATGATAGATGATAGTGAGATAGAGATAGATAGATGATAGATAAATAAGAGAGAGATGATAGCGAGATAGAGAGATAAACAGACAGATAAACAGGGTATAGATTATAGATGATAGAGATAGATAGATAGATAGATAGATAGATAGATAGATAGATAGATAGATAGATAGATAGATATAGATACAGAGATAGAGATAAACACAGATAGAAAGATGATAGGTAGAGATAGATAGATGATAGATAGATAGATAGATAGATAGATAGATAGATAGATAGATAGATGATAGATGATACAGAGATAGAGATAAACACAGATAGAAAGATGATAGAGATAGATAGATAGATAGATAGATAGATAGATAGATAGATAGAAGAGAAATGATAAAGAGAGAGAGAGATAGACATATGGTATAGATTATAGATGATAGAGAGAGAAACACAGATAGAAAGATGGGAGAGAGAGAGAGAGATGGACAGATGGATGGATAGATAGAATAGTATTACAGTTAATAGTGTAAAGTGGATTTAGCTACAAATACCCCTTTTTTCTCTTTAAATTATATCTTTAATTTCTTTGGGTTAATCTTGTGCACAGTCGTCCATTTCTGTACATTGCATCACACTGCTTACCTCAAAAGAGTAATGATGTGCGTATTTGTGTGTGTGGGAGAGCGTGTGTGTTTGTAGGACACACAAAAAAAAACCCCAAAAAATGAATGATAAAAATGTAACCATATTTTTAATAATCGCGTATTCCACAATGGCACTGAAAAGATATCTTCCTCCTGAAATTATGACAGTAATTTCACTGAGTTATTTAAACTTGTCAGGCCATCTTTAAAAACAAAACAAAAGAAAAGAAAACAAATCCTTTTTTAAAAAATGTGTTTGTTTGAACATAACATCCAAGTGAAAAAAAATCCAGGTCAACTTTTTAATTTTTCAGTTCGCTTAATAAAGGCACGTGGGATTGTTCTTTATGATTTTTTTTTTAAAAAAGTATCGATTCTTACGTTTGCAAGCATGCAAACCTTTGGCAAAGAATAAAACCTTAGTAAATAAGTCATGATTTCCAATCCCCGCCCCCCTCAAAATCAATGTTTGTTTTCTGCAGTGTTTGTGATACTGCAATTGCAGCTAGCAGTTTCTACCCTTTATCTGTTGTCATTGTAAAGTAGTTTTCCTTCTTGTGTTTGTTCATCTGTTTTCCCTGGTTAGTATATTGCCGGAGTCGAAATACAGAACAACCGTGTCAATTTGGGGAAGAAAAAAAAAAAATGTCACTTTGCTTTGAAACCTTTAGCTTCCTATACAGGGAGTCCTTGACTTGTAACCACAATTGAGCCCAAAATTTATATTGTTAAATGAGACATTCATTAGAATAGAATAGAATAGAATAGAATAGAATAGAATAGAATAGAATAGAATAGAATAGAATAGAATACAAATTATTATGGCAATTTGATAAAATACAATTTAAAATGAAATTGGAATAAAATACAATTTAAAATGAAATTGGAATAAAATACAGCCTAAAATGTAATTGGGATAACATAGAATAATTTAAGATATAAATTTATAAATTATTTTAACTTTATTTTTTAACTGTGATGTTTGTATAGATGTTTTTTTATCTGGCTGTTCACCGCCCTGAGTCCGAAAGGAGAAGGGCGGTATAGAAATTTGAATTAAATATATATATATATATATATAGGGGTTCAAGTTTTATATAAGTTTTATACTAAGGGTTTTTTTTTTACCTGATGTGAGTATATTGTGTGGAAGTCCGGGGGGAGGGGAGGGTTAGGGAGGGTTAGGGAGGTTGGGAAGTTTGGGGTGGGTTGAGGGGGGGAAAAGGGGTGAAAATGTAATTGTAAAACTTTTGCAATAAAAAAAAAATAATATAGATAAAATATGATAAAATTATATTTCGATGTCACCCCTACCATCTACCTAGATCAAATCCCACATATGCCGATCTCAGCCGAACCATCTTGTGTCCGAACTGTGCTGTGTTAAATGTTATTTTCAGATTCTGGCCACACAGGCTTCGGCTCAACCCTTCCAAGACCGAGTGGCTGTGGATGCCGGCGTCCCAGTATAGCCAGCTGGTGCCATCGCTGGCTATTGGGGGCGAGTCACTGACCCCCACAGAGGGGGCTCGCAACTTGGGCGTCCTCCTGGACACACGGCTGTCTTTAGAAGAGCATATGACGGCCGTGGCCAGGGGGGCTTTTTATCAGGTTCGCCTGATACGCCAGTTGCGCCCCTTTCTGGATCGGGACTCCTTGTGCACAGTCACTCATGCCTTGGTTACGTCACGCCTGGACTACTGTAACACTCTCTACATGGGGCTCCCCCTGAGGAGCACCCGGAGGCTCCAGTTGGTGCAGAATGCGGCCGCGCGGGTGATTATGGGAGCGACGTGGCGCTCCCACGTAACACCTCTCCTGCGCGAGCTGCATTGGCTCCCGGTGGTCTTCCGGGTGCGCTTTAAGGTGTTGGTTCTCATCTTTAAAG
>JAKOOJ010000028.1:1945286-1970286 GCA_022577455.1 Arizona elegans
ACGTATCGCTTCATGGAACATGATTTTGTCAAAAATCAAAAGATGATAAAAAAAAAAGAGATGATCAAGCTCAAGCTCAGTAGCTACTGTAAGATGCTGCGCTTGTCAACCAAAAGATCAGCAGTTCAGCGGTTTGAATCCCTAGTGCCACATAACGGGGTGAGCTCTTCTGCCAACCTAGCAGTTCAAAAGCACATAAAAAATGCAAGTAGAAAAAATAGGGACCACCTTTGGTGGGAAGGTAACAGCGTTCCGTGCACCTTCGGCATTTAGTCAAGCCTCCCAAACTGTTATAAGCCTACAGCAACATTCTCACCTTTGCTGATGTGGCTATTAACGGAGAAAATCCCTATTATCGGGCCACCCAGCTTTAAGAGAAAGAGGACTGATGGTATTGAGATATGTCAGGCTTCGAATTTAATAAATCTAGTATCTGATTAACCAGGATGAGAAAAGGCAGCAGGAGGTGAAAGGAGAGTACCTGATAGGGCAACTCCTAGTAATTGTCAGATTTGTGATGTAAACATTGAGCTGATGTTTCCCTGTTTCAAATTTGGAAAGAGAATAGCCAAATTTCTTGTGACCCTGAAAAATCAAAAGGAAAAAAAAAGCATGGAATGTAAAGCTGTTAACAGATAGATCAATGAATGGATGAGAGAGAGAGAGAGAGAGAGGAGAGAGAGAGAGAGAGAGAGAGAGAGGAGAGAGAGAGAGAGATAAATAGATGATAAATAAATAATAGATAGATGATAGATAAGAGAGAGAGAGAGAAATAGATAATAGATAGATATAGATAGATAGATAGATAGATAGATAGATAGATAGATTACAGAAGATAGAGAGATGATAGATCGATAGATAGATTACAGAAGATAGATAGATGATAGATAGATAGATAGATAGATAGATAGATAGATAGATGACAGAAGATAGATAGATGATAGATCGATACATAGATGACAGAAGATAGATAGATAGATAATAAATAGATAGATAGATGCTAGATAGATAATAGATAGATAGATAGATAGATAGATAGATAGATAGATAGATAATAGATAGATAGATAGATAGATAGATAGATAGATAGATAGATAATAAATAGATAGATAGAGAGATGACAGAAGATAGAGAGATGATAGATAGCTAGCTAGCTAGATAGATAGATAGATAGATAGATAGATAGATGACAGAAGATAGATGACAGATAGATAGATGCTAGATAGATAGATAATAGATAGATAGAGAGATAATAGAAGATAGAGAGATTAGATAGATAGATAGATAGATAGATAGATAGATAGATAGATAGATAGATGGATGATAGGTAAATACTGTAGATATACAAGCAGATAGATGATACACACATATGAATACATATTGAAATATACACATATACAAGCTGTACTTTAGCCAAATGTCTGAGAAACCTTTTTAGCTGTATTATCTCAGGAAGTTTCTGCTGTAAAGCAGGCTCTGAATCCAAGGTTAAATGTCAGGACAGTTGGGACTGGTACGAAATATGGCAGGATAGGAAAGCAGAAGGTGCAATCAAGAGCCAGTCATAGCTATATGAACCCTTTAAGGCAGCATGACAGTTTATAGGTCACTCCTGTTTGAATGTAAAACTCTAATCCAATTTACATTTGAACATTTCATTCTGCCCAAATTTTTGCAGTGAAAAGAAATTGATGAAGGGCGTGGTTCTATTATTTCGAACATGGCAGTGGGATCTCAAGTCAGGCTATTCTCCAAAGCACCTGAGGGCAGGACAAGAAGCAATGGGTGGAAGCTAATCAAGGAGAGAAGCAACTTAGAACTAAGGAGAAATTTTCTGACTGTTAGAACAATTAATCCGTGGAACAACCTGCCTCCAGAAGTTGTGAATGCTCCAACATTGGAAGTTTTTAAGAAGATGTTGGATCACCATTTGTCTGAAATAGTATAGGGTTTCCTGCCTGAGCAGGGGGGTTGGAGTAGAAGACCTCCAAGGTCTCTTACAACTACGTTATTCTATTCTATTCTGTTCTGTTCTGTTCTGTTCTGTTCTGCTCTCTTCTGCTCTGCCCTGCCCTACCCTACCCTACCCTATCCTACCCTATCCTATCTCAATTACCTGTGTGTAGGCCAATGAACAATCAGTGCACCACATTCTTGAAAATCCTCCAGCTGCACAATCCAGATAGGGATTTTCTTCTTTTGAGATTTCCAACTAAAGAAGTTTGAAGTTTTGAAGTTTTTATGTCTTTGTTTCTCTTTGCCGTGAGTGTCAGTGATAGAGAAAATAAGAATAACCCTGTTTTTAAGGACACCTCTGAGACTGCGAACAAGAGGAGGAATGGTCCATCGAAGCAGACGGAGAGATTCACCTACGGCCTTAGATGTTTACCGACATAAATCACGCTTTGGATTACACATTGTCGAATTAAAAGGAAGAAGATTTCTCTGAAGGCAATTTTATTCCTCTTCAGTCAGCTCTTGTGCTGACAGAAATACTAGATTGGTTCCCAAGTCCAGGAGAATGTTGTTAATGTTTGAACTTGCAATGATCCTGTTGATGCTTTTTAAGAGGAGTTTTTCTAGTGGCTTTTCAGATATTCCCGAAAATATGATGAAAAATACCGACACATACAACTGCCAAATGACTTGGTAAAGGTGGTGTAGCAATTACCAAGACATGCTTACCTTAGATAACTGTACAGAGCTCATGACCTTGGCAAAAAATTAAGGTGAACAGCCTCCAGAAAATTATATCTGTCCGAGACCTCAGCATGTTCAAGGATGCTTCTTCAAAAGGGTGATGTAACAAACTCCTTCAGCTGCTTTCCACAAAAAAGAACAGATCGAAATTCTGTAGAAATAGAATAAGTCTCCCATGCCCACATAAAGATATATGAGATTGTAAAACTATTTACTTATTTGTAGAACTACTGTAGAAATGGTGGTAGATTTTAGGAGAAACCCTCCCATATTACCACCTCTTACAATACTAGACAACACTGTATCAACAGTAGAGTCCTCCAAGTTTCTAGGTTCTATCATATCTCAAGACTTAAAATGGACACCTAACATCAAAAACATCATCAAAAAAGCACAAAAAAGAATGTTCTTTCTGCGCCAACTCAGAAAGCTCAAACTGCCCAAAAAGCTGCTGATCCAGTTCTACAGAGGAATGATTGAGTCTGTCATCTGCACCTCCATAACTGTCTGGTTGGTTCTGCAACCCAACAAGACAGACACAGACTTCAGAGGATAATTAGAACTGCAGAAAAAACAATGGCTACCAACCTGCCTTCCATTGAGGACCTGTATACTCCATGAGTCAAAAAGAGGACTGTGAAAGTATCTAAAGACCCCTCACATCCTGGACATAAATTGTTTCAACTTCTACCCTCAAAACGACGTTATAGAGCACTGCACACCAGAACAACTGGACACAAGGACAGTTTTTCCCTGAATGCCATCACTCTGCTTAACATCTAATTCCCACAACACTGTCAAATAATTTACTAAGACTGTATTGCTATTATTCTTCTCATCCTTCCTAGTACCTATCTCTTTCCATTTATGGCTATATCCATGTTGCTTGTATCTTTACAACTTATATTGTTTTTATTGTTTCCTAATATGATTTGATTGCTTATTAGTATCCTATGATTATCACTATATACTTTATTTTTTTTCTTTATGTACACTGAGAGCATATGCACCATCCTTGTGTGTCCAATCACACACAGCCAATAAAGAATTCTGTTCTGTTCTGTTCTGTTCTGTTCCATATTATTTTTATTTCATTTCATATTTCCTATTCTATTCTATTCTATTCTATTCTATTCTATTCTATTCTATTCTATTCTATTCTATTCTATTCTATTCTATTCTATTCTATTCTAGCCTAGCCTAGCCTAGCCTAGCCTAGCCTAGCCTAGCCTAGCCTAGCCTAGCCTAGTCTAGAGGGAGAGAGAGGGAGGGAGAGAAAGAGAGAGTTTGTGTGTATGATGTCAAACTTTATGTGTACAATAGTCAAACTTTAAAAAATATATGTATGTATGTATGTACAGGTAGTCCCCAATTTACAACAGTTCATTTAGCGACCATTCAAAGTTACAACAGTACTGAAAAAGTAACTTATGCCCCTTTTTCACACTTATGACTGTTGCAGCATCTCCATGGTCCTGCGATGAAAATTCAGATGCTAGGAAACTTGATTCATATTTATGACAATTGCAGTGTCCTGGGGTCATGTGATCCTGTTTTGTGACCTTCCGACAAGCAAAGTCAATAGAGAAGCCACATTCAATTAACAACTGTGTTACTAACTTAACAACTGCAATGATTCACTTAACAACGATGGCGAAATGGTGCAAAACTCACTGAACAAATGTTTCTCTTAGCAACATAAATTTTGGGCTCAATTGTGGTTGTATGTTAAGGCCTATCTGTTTACAGATATGTATGTGTATGTGTATACATACCAGGGGGTAGGTTCTACTTACCTTTACTATCGATTTGCATTGTGCCTACTTCTGCACATGCACAGATCACCTATGATGACATCCGGGTCAGTGGGCGGAGCCTCCCGCCGGTTTTACTACCGGTTTTTGCGAACCGGTCTGAACCTGGGACAACCCACCACTGATACACACCTAGGAGCTGCCATGAGCAACTGTATCTGTAAAACACATCAATTAACGTAGTCGGTATTATGCATCTATAAATGATACAATTTCAAATTCTGTAATGGGGGATCCTGATTCCAGTATGGTTTATTTACAGATTCCGCTTATTGAAGTGCACTGCAAAAGCCATAATAGATGATTAGAACAATTTTATAAAATGCTCATTTCTGCCTGTGGTTTTTTGTTTTGTTTTTTTAATTGCTTGCTTTGCAAGGATGTCCATTAACTATTTATAATTCTTTGGGAAAAAAATAAGATAATCCAGCGATTTTACCTATCATTCTGAGAAATTAATTATATTGTCCTGGACAATGGATAAATCACTTTTTTTTCCCTCTGCATCCCATTGCACCCACAAAAATGAAATTTTCCCCTTTGCTGTGTGTGTAAATTACACTTTATTAATTTAATATCTCAAAAAAGCAAAATCAAATACTGGAAATAATCTTAAATGAGAAGGAGAATATTAGTTTTGAATTTAATATTTTGGAGAAATTAGGAGACACATAAACACTCAGATATATACACATTCAAACTCGTTCTTCCCCTTTCTGACTAGATCATTAGTAGGATTTTATTTCTACACAAATACCTGCACCTCTTTTAAATTCTCTTTTGATGTACAGTTATGACAAAAGTACTAATTTTTTTTTAAGTTTTTTATTTTTTAAACAGACAAACATTTAATACATCAGTTTTCTCTTCCCTGTGACATCTCGGTGTTATATTCCAAAGTTCTTTCTTCTTCTGTATAGTTATCATTACTTCTATTTTGATCCTTATCCAGTCCACAATATCAATTCATTACTAACATAATATTCTTCTCATCACATATTTTTACATACTTATATAATTAATCATTTATATCTCTTCTCCAACCAATAATTTTTTTAAAAAAATTTGATTTATATGCCACCCTTCTCCGGAGACTCAGGGCGGCTTACAATGTGTTAAGCAATAGCCTTCATCCTTTTGTATATTTATACAAAGTCAGCTTATTGCCCCCACAAACTGGGTCCTCAATTTATCTACCTTAGAAAGGATGGAAGGCTGAGTCAACCTTGAGCCTTGGCGAGATTCGAATCTGCAGTAATTGCAGGCAGCTGGTCTTAATAACCAGCTTAATAACAGGGTGCCTTAGACCACTGTACTACCAAGGCTCTTGGTAGTAATAAAAATCATTCCATATTTTAAAATATTCTGAATCTTCTCTATCTTTAATCATCAAAGTTAATCTATTCATTTCTGCACAATCTAAGATTTTTTAAATTATTTCTTCTTCCAAATTACTAATTGAAGAAATAAATACAGTTGCAAATCTGTTCCTGAAGCAATGGATCAACTGAATTATAAACTCTTCTACTTCTTGGATTTTTGCAATCCCTGTTCTCAATGTTAAAAGATTGATATGCTCAAATGGATGGGCATACTAGGGAAATGAACAAAATGCACAAAAGATTAATCCACTAATTAATTTTGCATTGTACAAAAAGAGCACATTTTCCGTTCCCTTTCCTTATCACTTTCTGTAGAGGGATGATTGAAAGCATCCTGTTGTATTGCATTACTGTGTGAATTGGAAGTATTACTGTTTCGGGCAGGAAGGCTGCACAGAGAGTGGTGAGGACAGCAGAAAACAATTATTGGAAGTTCACTTTCTTTTATGTAGGACATAGCATGTAAGCACCGCTTATCTTCTATCCTCTCCATGATTGATTTTCTTTGTTACTTTCTGGGAGGAGGCTTTGTGGTATCTGAAGCAAAATAAGTGCATTCTGTAAAAGCTTTGTACTTTACAGTATCAATTTTGTTAACTCTCAAGACTCTTTTTTTTCCGCTACATATTCAAAATGGTCTAAATATGTAAATAAAGATTTGTCTTGTCTTGTCTAGTCTAGTCTAGTCTAGTCTTGATTAGTCTTCCTATCCTATCCTATCCTATCCTATCCTATCCTATCATCTTATGTTGTCTTATGTTATCTTATGTTAATCATCTTAATGAAAATAAAATTGATTGGTTGATTGATGGATTAGGTGCCATCAAGTCAATATCAACCCTTAGGAACCCTCAACTTCAAGAAGAAAGAGAGAGAGAGAGAGAGAGAGAGAGAGAGAGAGAGAGAGAGAGAGAGACAGAGACAGAGACAGAGACAGAGACAGAGACAGAAGGGAGGGAGGGAGGGAGGGAGGGAGGGAGGGAGGGAGAGAGAGAGAGAGAAAGAAAGAAAGAAAGAAAGAAAGAAAGAAAGAAAGAAAGAGGGAGGGAGAGGGAGGAAGGAAAGAAGGAAGGAAGGAAAGAAGAAAGAAAGAAAGAAAGAAAGAAAGAAAGAAAGAAAGAAAGAAAGAAAGAAAGAAAGAAAGAAAGAAAGAAAGAAAGAGACTGTAGTAAATGTATCACTACTAAATGTAGTGGTGATAACATAAATATGGAATAGCCTGGTGTTAAATGAACCATAAAGGGAAAACCAGATTTCAAGATGTGGAGGCAGAAATAGACACATTTCTTTTCATTCTTGACATCCTCTAGGAAGTGTACATTAAAACATATGACAGATTCAAGAGAAAAAGCTAATAGAAAACCATTATCTCTACTGCATAGACTTGTAAGATGCGTTCGGGAGCTTGACTGCCTCCTGAGATTCTGTTTCCTTGATGCATCTGTTTTTATAGTGATAAACAATTAATTTGGAATTTGCCAATATAAACAATAAAAGAATAGCAACTCCATGAGCCTGCGGTTTCGGTATTTAAACTGAGGGGAATCAGCTATAAATTAGTTGCAGATTCTGACAGCTTTTGCTTTTCTAAAATTCTACAGATCCTATGTTTCAAGCCAACTGTTCCATTTGTTCAATATTTAGCTTGTAACAAACTTAAAAATTGTTAAACCAGAAGCTATTTCCATGATAAATCCCCAAACCAGTAATATTATTCTAGAGAGCCAATTATGGTTAGATCTGGGTTTATGGGATACAATCATAATTATAGCTTATAATTCAAATATCCTTTATGTATAGAAGGACAGGCAGGCCGGAAGGTGGAGTCAAGTCAGAAATCAGCCTGGAATCATTACTGTTGTGATTTAGGCTTCCTGAGTCATTAAAACACACGAGTAGTCCCAAAAAAACTCTTTTATTGCAACAGCTGTGAATTACGTTCATTCACAGCTGAGTCCCAATTAATTGCAAAAAGTCTTTCGGAAGAAGTCCTTTGGGATAATCACCAACCTTTATCTCTTTTGACATTCTGCCAAAGACCTACTTGGCAAAGCCACACGGAGTCCAGAATCAAACAGAGATGCCGACTGGGAACAGAATTAACAACGTTGCTTTCCTGCAAAGTACCCACATGTCTTTGCTCCTCTTTTAAGCCTTATGGGAGGGGCCGATCATCTCCAGGCCTTACTCCCGAGTCATCCCTTTTGTTTTAACTGTTCTTGCCTTATGGCAACTCTGCGCATGCGTGCACTAGGAATAGGCTCCTCCTGTTCCTCTGCCTCTCTGATATCCGACTCTGGAGGCTCCGAAGTCTGCACATAACTCTCAGATGGCCCTGGCCCTATCTCTGCCTCTGATGCAGAGCCCTCATCTGAGCATTCCCCAGACTCCAGGACTGGCCCATGTTCTTCCCCAGCCTCCTCACTGTCTGACTCCGTTGCCACTCCACAGGCTGCTGGCGGACCACAACAATTACATTCCCACAAGTGATCTAAGCCTAGCCCCTCTTAAATTCTGTTAACTATCAGTTGGTTAGATTCTTGTGTATAGGCATGAACAATAAATTACCTGAACTAGAGCCAAACATGTGGTCCTGATTCTTTGTAACTGACCATTATATGAGTGATTGGAAAGGATGTAAGGACAATGGATTGTCTGTAGAAATCCAGGGGTCTCTTTTTCATAAGAATATATGTTCTATAGCAGTGATGGCTAACCTTTTTGCCATCGTGTGCCAGGAGAGCGGGGGGCAGGGGAGAGTCACGTGCGCACGTGCCCACGCGCATCTGTGCGCAACCCCCTCCCCCCCACCACTCCTGGCACAGGATGGCCTGGTAGGCCCGTTTTTCTTTCTTACCTGGTTCCAGATCCTCTCTGTGTATCTGGGAATGGCGAAAACAGCCTTTCCCACTCCCTTGGAGGTCCTACGGAGCCTGAAAGGGCCCATTTCCCAACTCCTGGTGGGACAGGAAGTGAATTTTTTGGCTGTCCCCAGCCTCCAGAACCTCTCTAGGAGTCTCTAGGAGCCTCTCTAGGAGTCTCTAGGAGCTCTCTAGGAGTCTCTGGAGGCTGGGGACAGGAAAAAACGTCACTTCCTGTCCCACCGGGAGTGGGGAAATGGGCCCTTTCAGCCTCCGTAGGGCCTCCAAGGGAGTGGGAAAGGCTGTTTTTGCCGTTCCCAGATACACAGAGAGGTTCTTGAGCCAGGTAAGAAAGAAAAACAGGCCTTCCCCCACCCCCCAGGCCCTCCAGAGGCAGGAAACAGCCTGTTTCCCTACTTCTGGTGGGCCCAGAAGGCCCGAAAATCAGCTGGCCGGCGTGCGCATGCGCCCCAGAGCTGAGCTGGCGTGCCCACTAATATGGCTTCACATGCCACCTGTGGCACGCGTGCCATAGGTTTGCCATCACGGTTCTATAGCCATGGATGCCATGTCACATTTGATTATAATGGTGCTGAGAAGATGGTATTGTATGAACATGGTCATAAGTGACATAGGTGCTATGATGCATATGCTAAAAGCATTTCTTGGAGATTGTTGAAAGCAAACAACCAATTCTGGAATGCATCTAGGATGTAAGCAAACCTGTGATGACTGGTCCCGAAATACGGGGCCAAACCTTTGCAAAATGATTCTCCTTATTAATTTCATTTAAATAGACCATGTCAGTTCTGAAGTCCTTCATGATGAAAATATTTAGAAAGAAGCCAACTGGAATGATGAATGGAATGGAATGGAATGGAATGGAATGGAATGGAATGGAATGGAATGGAATGGAATGGAATGGAATAGAATGATGGAGAATGGAATGGAATGGAATGGAATGGAATGGAATAGAATAGAATAGAATAGAATAGAATAGAATAGAATAGAATAGAATAGAATAGAATAGAATAGAATAGAGGAGGAGGAATGGAATGGAATGGAATGGAATAGTATAGAATGGAATGGAATGGAATGGAATGGAATAGAATAGAATAGAATAGAATAGAATAGAATAGAATAGAATAGAATAGAATAGAATAGAATAGAATAGAATAGAATAGAATAGAATAGAATAGAATAGAATAGAGGAGGAGGAATGGAATGGAATGGAATGGAATGGAATGGAATAGTATAGAATGGAATAGAATAGAATGGAATGGAATGGAATGGAATGGAATGCAACGGAACGGAACAGAATGGAACGGAACGGAACGGAACGGAACGGAATGGAATGGAATGGAATGGAATGGAATGGAATACAATAGAATTCTTCTTTATTGGCCAAGTGTGATTGGCCACACAAGGAATTTTTCTCTGGTGCATAAGCCCACAGTGTACATATAAAACAGCATCTAATAGGTGCTAGGTCATAAATCATAGTTACAATCATTAATCATTAAGTTGCAAACAATAATTGATAAATCATAAGAAACCAACAGGAGAAGATAGTAGGAAAGATGCGAAGATGAGAAATGAGACAGGGCTGTGGGAATTAAGTGTACAGCAGAGTGATGTCACAGGGGAAAAAAAAATCTATCTTTCTGTCTAGTTGTTTTGGCATGCAATAATCTATAGTGGCATCCTTAGGGGAGAAGTTTAAACAGTTTATTTCCAGGATGTGAGGGGTCTGTAGATATTTTCTCAGCCTTCTTTCTGATCTGTGCAACATACAGATCCTCAGTGGAAGGAAAGCTGGTTGCATCCGTTTTTTGTTTTGTTTTTAACACAGTCCTAACTATCTGTTGTAGTCTGTACCTGTCCTGTTTGGTTGCTGTGCCAAACCAGATAAATATTGAGGTACAAATGGCAAACTCAATAATTCTTCTGTAGAGCTGTATGAGCAATCTGAGCTCTCCGAGATGATGTAGGAAGAAGATTCTTTGTTGTGCCCTTTTAATGATGATTCTAATGTTGGGTATCCATTTCCAGTCCTTGGAGATAATAGAAGCTAGAAACCAGTTATATTGATTCTCTCCAACGTTTTTCTCTCTTGTGTCCCTTAATAAAAACAACAACAACAACATGAATTTATCCTTTAAACAGAGAGAAGGAATACAGCAGATTGATGTTGCTGAATTTTCCATAATGTCTCAGCACTGCTGGAGCAGATTCCTTGGTTTGATTGTTGGTCCGGTTCTTTATTTATTCTGGAATGGTGAAGAATTGTCAGAAGATTGGAGAGTCTTTGCTTCTGGCTTTAAATCTTTTGATCTGCTTTCAAGATCAAGCACCGTTCTGATGTATGCAAGATGTCCCCTATTTGTTTTCCTTCCCATTGAGCAAAAAATCCGGATCAAAATGCAATTAAAATAGCTGCAAAACTAAACACTCATTGCCATTTGGTGTCCATCCAAGGATCCAACACACTGGAACTTTGCTCATACATTTTAATGGTGAGAAGATTATCCTAATTCTATAATCCATTATCGTTTGGGTCACGCTGGAATGAACAAGGGAAACAAATCATACCTGTTGTTTTGCATAATAGGTCAACGCTGTTCCAGATCTCAAACTTTGAGGAGCTAAGAGCTGCCTGAGCTGGCACTCCCTATTAATAGAAAAGAAACAAATCCATCAAATTTACAAACTTACGTACAATAAATTTGTACTTTATCAGGACTAGAGACCAAAGCATGAGCAATGGGTTGGCCCCAAGTGTTTCAAATATGGTCTGCTTTGATGCTTGGCTCATATTTTAAGTCTATTTTCTCCAAGGACGGACACATTACACAATTAGACTTCAAGAATAGGCAACCACTAGATGTCAGCAAAGAGATATTGAATGCTGAGACCCTCTGTGGTGGCCAGATGTTTGCAGCTGAAATATGGCAGAGCTATCCAAGGAGGGTTCCCAACTATTTCTCAAGTTCTGTTCAGAGTTCAACCTTTTTCTATTTAACAATTATTTTCCTAGAAGTCTGGGAACTCTTTCTGAAAAGCTATTAGGAGGCATAGGAACTACATAGAATACAAAATGAAGGAATGAAGAACAGAACATAGAATAAATAAATAAATAGAGTTGGAGGATCCTTGGAGTCTTCTAGTCCAACATCCTGCTCCAGCAAGAGACCTTGTTATGCCATTTCTGACAAATTGTTGTCCATTCACTTTTTGAAAGCCACCAATGATGGGGCTTCTGAAGGCAGTCACAACTTCTGAAGGCAGTCTATTCTGTTGATTGATTGTTCTTATCATTAGGAAATTTTTCCTTAGTTCTATGTTGCTTCTCTCCTTAGTTTCCATCCATTGTTTCTTGTCTTGCCTTTCAGTGCTTTGGAAAGTAGTTTGACGCCCTCGTCTTTGTAGGAGCCCTCAAATGTTGGAACACTGCTATCATGTCAACCCTAGTCTGGACCAGAATTGTGTGCATTTTAAGTTTTTAACTAGACTTTTCAAAGCATTAACATTCTTCATGTCACCAGGCCTTCAACCGAATGGAGATAATTTTTCAAACCAAAAGAAGAACCACAACGCTGTTCATTAAGAGAATTTCTTCAGCGTAGCCAAGTAGTAGGATTCAGCAAAGAGTAAAGGTGTAGGTTGATTGCTGAGAGGACCATTTATCTTGATTTGGCAAACATGACTTCTAGTCGAGCTTTTAAAATGATATTTTGAAAGGCAGCTAAGCTAACAAAATTTCTGTGGGCGTTGTTAGTTACAACTTATTCACCTTGATCCATCTTACCATTTTATGAGTAACTCAAAATAGATTCTTGATTTAAAGCCAGCTGATCCATTAGACTAAAGGTGATCAACACATATCATGACATCTAAGACAAGAAAGATAGAAATAATTCTTTCCCCATCCCCGGGGATAGCGAAAAAAGTATATAACCTAGTCGAATTAGCAACTTAAATCTCTCTCTCTCTCTCTCTCTCTCTCTCTCTCCCTCCCCCTCCCTCCCTCCCTCCCCCACACACTCTCATAAGTTTTGTTGAACATAAATGAATGGATTGGAACCCATATTTGTATCTCATCAAGACATATAAAACATACAAAGAACGGTGGCTGGAATTGGGTATGTCTAGTTTGATGAAAAGAAGGACTAGGGGTAACATGATAGCAGTGTTCCAATATCTCAGAGGCTGCCACAAAGAAGAGGGAGTCAAGCTATTCTCCAAAGCACCTGAGGGCTGGACAAGAAGCAATGGGTGGAAACTAATCAAGGAGAGAAGCAATTTAGAACTAAGGAGACATTTCCTGACAGTTAGAACAATTAATCAGTGGGACAACTTGCCTCCAGAAGTTGTAGATGCTCCAACGCTGGAAGTTTTTAAGAAGATGTTGGATAACCATTTGTCTGAAGTGGTGTAGGGTTTCCTGCCTAAACAGGGGGTTGGACTAGAAGACCTCTAAGGTCCCTTCCAACTGTGTTATTCTATTCTATTCTATTCTATTCTATTCTATTCTATTCTATTCTATTCTATTCTATTCTATTCTATTCTATTCTATTCTATTCTATTCTATTCTATTCTATTCTTCTCTACTCTATTCTACCCTACCCTACCCTACCCTATCCTACCCTACCCTACCTTACCTTACCTTACCCTACCCTACCCTACCCTACCCTACCCTACCCTACCCTACCTTACCTTACCTTACCCTACCCTACCCTACCCTACCCTACCCTACCCTACCCTACCCTATCCTATCTCAACTACCTGTGTTTGGGTCAATGAACAATCAGTGCACCACATTCTTGAAAATCCAGATTGTCAGGGCATTATGCTCTGTAAACTGCTTAGAGAAGGCTGTAAAGCCCTGTAAAGTGGCATATAAATCTAAGTGCTATTGCTATTCTATTCTGTATTGCACGTCCAACCTAGGAATTTTTACTCACAGTTGTTATCAGCATGATTCAGTCTCCTTGAACATAGCTTAATTTCATTATAGAAACAAAATATAGAAAACTTTATTATCCACTGACAAATTCACCACCAGTTGTAATATTTTCATTTGGTTTTGGGTTGTTCTTTTTGCCTTCATTCATTTTTAATGTGCTTTTCTTTGCAATTCTGATCAGGGACCATAGTAAAATATTCATATTCACCTAATTTATCGTAGCTGCCGGTTAGTGTTAGTTAGTCATTAACATTGAGCAGAAAATTATTTTTCGCTAAACCCTTGGTGACTCTTTCTAAGTACTCTTCACATCTCCTCTACTGCTGTTTCCAAGTTTTTCTTCTTTCAGCTTTTTGTTTTATTTTCTCTTTTAACCTGAGTTGTTAGTGATTTGAATTATGGGAGTCCCGATGTTGCAACAGAAGGGGAAATTAAAAATCATATCATGTCTTAAGCCAGCATCCAATTTGGCCCATTAAAATTCTGGTGTAAGGTTGTTTGATCTCGACAGAAACTTGACATAAATAGCAAATTTCTTAGTGTCAATCCTGAACTGTAGATAGTACTAAAAATTTAGTTTTACGATGACTTTTATGATAGGCATTAAGCAGGGCACTGTGGTCTAAGCGAATCAATTGCTCATACGTCCGAATCCAGCTTATTCAATGGGTATTTTTGTCGCTGTTGTTGTTTGGCTGGAGAATGGCAAATAACCACAAAATATGATCCTTTGATCCAATCTGCTGCAACTGTAAATACAAGCAGGTTGTCAAGGGCCAAAATCAGGGGTGGGCTGCTGGAGGTTCGCAGCGGTTTGGGAGAACTTCTAGCTAAGATTCTGTGCAGTTCGGAGAATCCCCAAATCCCACTCCTGGCTGGCCCTGCCTGTCAGATAATTATCTGAAACAGTGCTACTGAACCATACTGTCTATACTGGAAGGAACCATACTGTTTATACTTTCCCTCCATTTTGTCTAAGAGACTGAAGTGGGAGTGGCTTAGCCACTCTATAAATATGACCCCCTTTACCCCCACAAACAGGGGAGACAAAGAGGAGACACACAGGAGAAAAGAGAGAAGAAGGGATTATGCTCTAGGCACATTTACCTCAGAAATAAATAAAGACCAAGATACAATGTTCTGTGATTTAAAATGTAAATAGTTTATTGATTTTAAATAAACAAAGTTTTTCTTGATAAAAGAAATCTGGCTTAATTGTAGCTGCTGGGACATTCCAAGATCTTATTGACCTCTACAACCTAAACTAAAAACTTTTCTAACACTGCCCACCCCACCTATCCCTCCCAGGAGTCCCCACATGGCCGATTTTGGATGCAGGTAAGAGCATGGCGTGCACGGAGGCTTGGGGAGGGTGAAAAACAGTCCTATCGGAAATTTGGGAAAGCCAGAAATGGGCTCATTTCCAGCCTCCAGAGGGCCTCTGGCCATTTTCTCCCTTCCAGGGGCTTGAGGAAAGCCTCCGAAGCCTGGGGAGGGCAAAAATGCCCCCCCCCGCCGTGGTGCAGGAGGCCGACTAGGCCACGCCCACCATGGCCACACCCATTCAGCAACTGGGCAGATAACCCCATGCTAAAATTTTTAAAGCCCACCCCTGGCCAAAATGTGATCACGTGACCATTGAGTGGTGAGACAGACAGAATTGTGAGGATGGTTCAAAAGTAACTTTTTTTTTTAGTCCATCATAACTTTAATCAGTCATGAAACAACCTGTCTTAAGTCAAGGACTATCCATGAGTGGTTGAAATATGAACTTTAATCAAAATATGTTGCTGCTTCATTTTGATTTCCCCCTTCTTATAATTAATTCAACAAAAGTAATCTTAAGAGTAGGTTCTTAGGTTCTCAAATGTTCTTAGTAACCATCTTTGTTTTAAAATATGTTGGGTTAGTTAGATCCAGAGGTGGTATCCAGGTGGTATTCGCATGAACCTTTGATGGAAATTTGGCCAAGATCGCCAAACCAGTAGCGATGGCTGGCTGGCCATGAACCCAAACCAGTTCCCCGGTCGCCACTCGCTCGCCCCACCCACCATGTTCATCGCCGCCAAGTTCTTTGCGCATACGCATCCCATTGCCTTGCAAGTCCAATGGGATGTGCATGTGCGAATAACATAGCAGCGACGGCAGCAGCTTTTTCTGCGACCTCCAGTACTTTTCGGTGGCCTGCGGAGGCTTCTTTGCCAGCCACTTTCCAGCAGTGGTGGCTGGCTGGGGGCTGCTGAAAACTCCAGTCAGCTTGCCTTCCAGACTCTGGATCAGGCTCTGTGGCAGGTAAGCAGCCTTAACAAAGAGGCAGTGGTGGGGGAGGAAATGGGGCTAGGGCCGGGGCTGCTAAAGGAGGGGAAAAGGGGGCAAATGGTGAAGGGAGAGCGGGGATAGATAGGTGGAAATTCCAAAAATTTTCCTACCTTTTCCTGTGGGCATGGCTAAGTTGGGGGGGGTCATGTGACTGAGTGGACATGGGCGTGAGTGACATCAAGTTGGCCACTCCCACTCAGTCACATGCCCCCCCCACCTAGCCATGCCCATCAAACCAGTAGTGAAAATTTTTGAAACCCACCACTGGTTAGGTCGAAGCGTGAATGCCAAAATGCAGTAGGTTTTTTTTACCGGTTTGTCTGTAATTTTTGTAGCCATGATGAAGCCCCTTACTCCGATAAATAAACTGAATTATAAGATGAAATCACCCTGCAGAAGTACTTATTTACATGCTCATTCCTAGCCAACAGTAATCTTTTTTTCAGGAATGAAATAATTTAAGTGATTATTTCATGAAGTATCTTTTTCATGTTACAATTTTGTGTGTGTGCTGAAATATTTTGATAATTAGACTTCTGAGGAGTGATTTCCCAAAATTACGAGCTCCATTACCATTTTATGTCCATTTTAATTTACTTCTTGAATTAGTAGTCCACATTATTGTCATCCGTTAAAAAAAAAAATGTTGAGACAGAAATACGAACAATTATAAACAGTGAAAGAGTTTGGATAAGCAAAATTACTGAAGCAATCCCAATAGTTTTATTGACTTAATCAACTTAGTCAACTTGTTTTATTACTCATTTGAGGTGGGTGTTGTGAACACATGCTGGGGTGTTAGTTCGTTGTTGCCAAATTAAAAATGATAATTCTCATACATGGAATAATGGCATGGACTAATGGCCAAACTGGTGCATCTATATCTATATCTATATCTATATCTATATCTATATCTATATCTATATCTATATCTATATCTATATCTATATCTATATCTATATCTATACCTATACCTATACCTATACCTATACCTATACCTATACCTATACCTATATCTACATCTATCTCCATCTCCATCTCCATCTCCATCTCCATATCTATCTCTATCTCTATCTCTATTTCTATCTATCTGTATGTATGTATGTATGTATGTATGTATGTATGTTTGTATGTGTATATATGTATGTATATACATGTATATGTATGCATGTATGTGTATGTGTGTGTGTGTGTGTGTGTGTTTTCGTAGATTTTCACGGATACAGGTATGCAAGTCTTGGTGTATTTGGGTCTTCTTCCATGACAGCCTAAGTGCTCTCAATCTTACACAGGAGAAGACCCGAATACACCAAGACTTGCACACTTGTATCCATGAAAATCTATGAAAACACACACACACACACACACACACACATGTTTTCTGAGGTTTTCGCAGGTGTTTGTATGTAGGTCTTTGGTTAATCGGGTTTTCTCCTGCATAAAATTGGAAGTGTCTTGGCGACGTTTCGACAAATTCTCATTCGTCATCTTCAGGCTGGTGTTTTCGGCTTCGTTTTTGGCTAGTGTTTTCTAGGATTGCTCCTAGAAGCACGAAGCCGAAAACACCAGCCTGAAGATGACGAATGAGACTTTGTCGAAATGTCACCAAGACACTTCCAATTTTACGTGGGAGAAAACCGCGTACTTCTAGGAGCAATCCTAGAAAACACCAGCCGAAAACAAAACCGAAAACACCAGCCTGAAGATGACGAATGAGAATTTGTCGACACATCGCCAAGACACTTCCAATTTTACGCAGGAGAAAACCCGAATAACCAAAGATATATTACCACTGTCACAGCATATACCGTGTTTCCCTGAAAATAAGACCCTGTCTTATATTTTTTTGAACCCTGAAATAAGCGCTTGGCCTTATTGCCATGTGCTCAAATGCCCGATTGGGCTTATTATCCGGGGATGTCTTATTTTGGGGAAAATAGGGTATATAGTACCATATATATGTGTATATCTGTCTATCTATCTATCTATCTATCTATCTGGAGAAGGGCAGCATATAAATACAATAAATAAATAAATAAATAAATAAATAAATAAATAAATATCTACACATGGTACATACATACACACACACACACACACACACACACACACACACACACACACACACATATATATATATATATATATATATATATATATATATATATATATATATATATATATAGTACCACTGTCACAGAAGGTGGTGGGACAATTAGACACTATGGTGCAATATTTTCCCATCTACATTTCTTATTGAATCAATTTCTAAAAGATCAGGCTACATAATAAATATTCATCCAAGCAAATCGGAATTTTTGACACCTGCGTAACATACCAAACCAGCGAAGGATTTTTTTTCACCTTCCAAACTTATGTTTGGAATTTGGACGATGATGAAAACCCAGTGAACCAAGTCTGACCTTAAAGCAATACAATTTGTTTATTCTCTTTTTGGGTCAGTGTCAGTATTATTCATGATATAATACCAGCCGGTAAAACAAGAAACAATGGTTGGAAACTACCCAATGAGAGAAGCAACCTAGAACCAAGGAAAAATGTCCTTGTGGTGAGAACAATTAACCAGTGAAACAACTTGCTTTCAGAAGTTGTGAGTGCTCCATCACTAGAGGCTTTCAAAAAGAAACTGGACAACCATTTATCTGAATTGATACAGGGTCTCCTGCTTGAGCAGGATGTTGGACTAGAATAGGGGTGTCAAACTCAATTTCATTGAGGACCACATCAGAGTTGTGTTTGATCTCAGGAGGGTAGGCGTGGGCATGGCTGAGGTGTGTGTGGCTGGCCATGATGGCTTCCTTCAGCTCTCTGCCAGTGAAAACAGAGGTCAGGGGGATTTTCCCTGGCAAAGGGCTGCAAGAAGCCATCACGGCCAAAAACGGGGTCTGGGGGGACCTCCATTTTCACTGGCAGAGGGCTGCACAAGGCTGTCACGCAGTCCCCTGACCTCTGTTTTTGTGGCAGAAGGCTGCACAAGGCCATTGCAGCTGAAATTGGACCCTGGGAGGGCAGCGGGCGGCCCTCCCAAGCTCCATTTTTGCTGGTTAGAGGCACTGCGAGCCAGTCCTTCGCTCTTTCCAGGGTTGGATCCAGCCCGTAGGCCGTCAATTTGACACCCCTGGATTAGAAGACCTCCAAAGTCCCTTCCAACTCTTTATTTTTTTTCTTCTGTTATTCTGTTTTTTTTTTCCCTGTTGGGAAAACAACATTTTGTTCTCGCTTGTAAATGTCTTTGCGTACGATTAAAGGCTTTATGCAACTTCTAATCAGAGCTCTGTTCATAGATAGAACATTGTAAAACCCCAATTCAAGTGAAAACTTGACGGAATGTGGGACGTAATGCCTAAACTTTGCGAGTTTGTTTGCATGGATTCCCTTAACACCTTTATTACATCCAGCGTTACACCTGTTTAAGATCTATAACACGAAGTCCGGTCCTCAGGAATAGCTTTATCTGCTCTTGACAAGACATTTTCCCATAAATGTGCTATTGTAGACACACAGCAGAAGTGTTCAGCGATGTACCATTTCTTTTCCTTCCATATAAATGCACGGATGGATGCCCGAGGCAATGTCAGTTCAGGTTCTACAGACTTCAAAGACTCTCTGAACAAGGTTTGCTCCATTTTTTTCCCCGTTCTATCTGGAATTGGCCTATGCTTGGGGAGCAATTAAAATTAAATAGCTGCTGAACTGCTAAAAGTATAGATTGGCCGCTATGGGCCTAAGCGGACTCAAAAGTCCCCTGTCTAATCCTTACCTTCTTGTTGGGGAAGAAAGAAATCCAATAAAAACAGAATCAATTTTAAAATATTAAGTAGGAGAAAGTGCAGAAGCCTTAAATGCTAGAGGTTAGGTACTAAAATGCAATGAGAAAAGACAATGGCATGTATCGGAAGATGGCCTTCGAATCTTTTGCAGACCCTTCTTCCCTGCAATTGGCCTAAACTCTGATCATCGATCAAATGGGTTCCTGGTGTTTCTTTTCCTATTTAAATCTTCTGTTTTTCATAGGCAGGAAACCACGGTAGGTGTTTATATAGGCATTTGTTTATATCACAAAGATTAGAGGTGTGGATGTTTGCATTTCAGTTAATATAGTTGTCTATTGGTTCAGTAGTGCACATTGGGTAAAAGGCCAATTAGTCCAGCTTACAATAACTAGCATACCAAACCATTCTCATTCACCCTTTCACACACACATATGCACAATGTCATACACATATGTGGTGTATACATATGCAGAGAGGGACATAAGCACACTCGCAAACAGATGCACATACATTATCTATATATGTATGTATATCTCCATATCTCCGTATCTCTACCTATACCTACACCTATCTATATCTATATCTCTACCTATCTATATCTATATCTATATCTATATCTATATCTATATCTATATCTAGATCTAGATCTAGATCTAGATCTAGATCTAGATCTATAGCTATAACTATATCTATCTATCTATCTATCTTCTATAATATCTATTGTATCTATCTATCTATCTATCTATCTATCTATCTATCTATCTATCTATCTATCTATCTATCTTCCATGATATCTGTTGTCTGTGTTAAGGTAATGATTTAATAGCTGAACAGCTGCTGTAAGGCTGTAATCCTGAAATGATGATGCAATGAGAATGAGTCAGCAGGGTTATTTAATTGTTATCACTTTAAGAGGCTGAATATATAAGAGAGGCCCTGTGAGGGCGTCTCTCTCTCTCTCCATGTGTGCTTCCGTGCTATAGTTGATGATTGATTGCCTGACTTTGCCTAGTATGTGTATGTATATATTCTTTGTAGATAAACCACTATTTGAAAGACAAACATCTGTTCACTGTATTTTGCTCCTGTGTTGTCTCAAAATAGTCACACTGTGCACACTCTGACAGTCTGTCTGTCTGTCTGTCTGTCTACTATCTATCTATCTATCTATCTATCTATCTATCTATCTATCATTCTATCTATCTATCATCTATGATATCTATTGTCTCTGTCTATCTATCTATCTTCTGTCTGTCTGTCTATCTATCTTCTATCTCTCTATCATCCTTCCATCCATCCTTCCACCCACTCACCTATCTATCTATCTATCTATCTATCTATCTATCTATCTATCTTCTATAATATCTATTGTCTCTATCTATCTATCTATCTATCTATCTATCTATCTATCTATCTATCTATCTATCTTCTATAATATCTATTGTCTCTATCTGTCTGTCTATCTATCTATCTATCTATCTATCTATCTATCTATCTATCTTCTATAATATCTATTGTCTCTATCTGTCTATCTATCTATCTATCTATCTATCTATCTATCTGTCTTCTATCTCTCTATCATCCTTCCATCCATCCATCCTTCCATCCATCTATCTATCTATCTATCTATCTATCTATCTATCTATCTATCTATTTATCTATCTATCTTCTATAATATCTATTGTCTCTATCTATCTATCTATCTATCTATCTATCTATCTATCTATCTATCTATCTATCTATCTTCTATAATATCTATTGTCTCTATCTGTCTATCTATCTATCATCTATCTATCTATCAATCTATCTATCTATCTAACTATCTATCTATCTATCTTCTATAATATATTATTGTCTCTATCTGTCTGTCTGTCTGTCTATCTATCTATCTATCTATCTATCTATCTATCTATCTATCTATCTTCTATAATATCTATTGTATCTATCTATCTATCTATCTATCTATCTATCTATCTATCTATCTATCTATCTATCATCCATGATATCTATTGTCTGTGTTAAGGTAATGATTTAATAGCTGAACAGCTGCTGTAAGGCTGTAATCCTGAAATGATGATGCAATGAGAATGAGTCAGCAGGGTTATTTAATTGTTATCACTTTAAGAGGCTGAATATATAAGAAAGGCTCTGTGACGGCGTCTCTCTCTCTCTCCATGTGTGCTTCCGTGCTATAGTTGATGATTGATTGCCTGACTTTGCCTAGTATGTGTATGTATATATTCTTTGTAGATAAATCACTATTTGAAAGACAAACCTCTGTTCACTGTATTTTGCTCCTGTGTTGTCTCAAAATAGTCACACTGTGCACACTCTGACAGTCTGTCTGTCTGTCTGTCTGTCTGTCTGTCTGTCTATCTGTCTACTATCTATCTATCTTCTATCTATCTATCTATCTATCTATCTATCTATCATCTATGATATCTATTGTCTCTATGTCTATCTATCTATCTATCTATCTATCTATCTATCTATCTATCTTCTATAATATCTATTGTCTCTATCTGTCTGTCTGTCTATCTATCTATCTATCTATCTATCTATCTATCTATCTATCTATCTTCTATCTCTCTATCATCCTTCCATCCATCCTTCCATCCACCTATCTATCTATCTATCTATCTATCTATCTATCTATCTATCTTCTATAATATCTATTGTCTCTATCTGTCTCTATCTATCTATCTATCTATCTATCTATCTATCTATCTATCTATCATCTATCTATCTATCTATCTATCTATCTATCTTCTATAATATCTATTGTCTCTATCTGTCTATCTATCTATCTATCTATCTATCTATCTATCTATCTATCTATCTATCTTCTATAATATCTATTGTCTCTATCTGTCTGTCTGTCTATCTATCTATCTATCTATCTATCTATCTATCTATCTATCTATCTATCTTCTATAATATCTATTGTATCTATCTATCTATCTATCTATCTATCTATCTATCTATCTATCTATCTATCTATCTATCTATCTGCTATAATATCTATTGTCTCTATCTGTCTATCTATCTATCTATCTATCTATCTATCTATCTATCTATCTATCTACCTTCTATAATATCTATTGTCTCTATCTGTCTATCTATCTATCTATCTATCTATCTATCTATCTATCTATCTATCTATCTATCTATCTATCTATCTGCTATAATATCTATTGTCTCTATCTGTCTATCTATCTATCTATCTATCTATCTATCTATCTATCTATCTATCTATCTTCTATAATATCTATTGTCTCTATCTGTCTATCTATCTATCATCTATCTATCTATCTATCTATCTATCTATCTATCTATCTATCTATCTATCTTCTATAATATATTATTGTCTCTATCTGTCTGTCTGTCTGTCTATCTATCTATCTATCTATCTATCTATCTATCTATCTATCTATCTATCTTCTATAATATCTATTCTATCTATCTATCTATCTATCTATCTATCTATCTATCTATCTATCTATCTATCATCCATGATATCTATTGTCTGTGTTAAGGTAATGATTTAATAGCTGAACAGCTGCTGTAAGGCTGTAATCCTGAAATGATGATGCAATGAGAATGAGTCAGCAGGGTTATTTAATTGTTATCACTTTAAGAGGCTGAATATATAAGAAAGGCTCTGTGAGGGCGTCTCTCTCTCTCTCCATGTGTGCTTCCGTGCTATAGTTGATGATTGATTGCCTGACTTTGCCTAGTATGTGTATGTATATATTCTTTGTAGATAAATCACTATTTGAAAGACAAACCTCTGTTCACTGTATTTTGCTCCTGTGTTGTCTCAAAATAGTCACACTGTGCACACTCTGACAGTCTGTCTGTCTGTCTGTCTGTCTGTCTATCTGTCTACTATCTATCTATCTTCTATCTATCTATCTATCTATCTATCTATCTATCTATCATCTATGATATCTATTGTCTCTATGTCTATCTATCTATCTATCTATCTATCTATCTATCTATCTTCTATAATATCTATTGTCTCTATCTGTCTGTCTGTCTATCTATCTATCTATCTATCTATCTATCTATCTATCTATCTTCTATCTCTCTATCATCCTTCCATCCATCCTTCCATCCACCTATCTATCTATCTATCTATCTATCTTCTATAATATCTATTGTCTCTATCTGTCTCTATCTATCTATCTATCTATCTATCTATCTATCTATCTATCTATCATCTATCTATCTATCTATCTATCTATCTATCTATCTATCTATCTATCTATCTTCTATAATATCTATTGTCTCTATCTGTCTGTCTATCTATCTATCTATCTATCTATCTATCTATCTATCTATCTTCTATAATATCTATTGTCTCTATCTGTCTGTCTGTCTATCTATCTATCTATCTATCTATCTATCTATCTATCTATCTATCTTCTATAATATCTATTGTATCTATCTATCTATCTATCTATCTATCTATCTATCTATCTATCTATCTATCTATCTATCTATCTGCTATAATATCTATTGTCTCTATCTGTCTATCTATCTATCTATCTATCTATCTTCTATAATATCTATTGTCTCTATCTGTCTATCTATCTATCTATCTATCTATCTATCTATCTGTCTGTCTGTCTGTCTGTCTGTCTGTCTGTCTGCCTGCCTGCCTGCCTGCCTGCCTGCCTGCCTGCCTGCCTATCTATCTATCTATCTATCTATCTATCTATCTATCTATCTATCTATCTATCTATCTATCTATCTAAATATCTATCTATCTATCTATCTATCTATCTATCTTCTATAATATCTATTGTATCTATCTATCTATCTATCTATCTATCTATCTATCTATCTATCTATCTATCTATCTATCTTCTATAATATCTATTGTCTCTATCTGTCTGTCTGTCTATCTATCTATCTATCTATCTATCTATCTATCTATCTATCTATCTATCTTCTATAATATCTATTGTATCTATCTATCTATCTATCTATCTATCTATCTATCTATCTATCTATCTATCTATCTATCTGCTATAATATCTATTGTCTCTATCTGTCTATCTATCTATCTATCTATCTATCTATCTTCTATAATATCTATTGTCTCTATCTGTCTATCTATCTATCTATCTATCTATCTATCTATCTGTCTGTCTGTCTG
>JAKOOJ010000028.1:1972786-2115286 GCA_022577455.1 Arizona elegans
TCTAATGATGCCATCAGAAAAAAAGATGTTTGTGAATGGTAGCAGAATTGAGATGCTATCTTCTTAGCAAGTGTTCCATTAATTTCTAGCTGCTATTCCACTGGGTAGGCAGAAGCTGCCTTTCATTGACATCACTTCCCTTCATAGAACATAGAATAATAGAGTTGGAAGGGACCTCAGAGGTCTTCTAGTCCAAACTCCTGCTTGAGCAGGACACCCTGTATCATCATCTTCTTTTAATGACCCCATAATCCCTTGCGGGGTGGAGCCTGGGCAACTGAATTGAGCTAGCAAAGTGTTTTAATGGCCAGATGCCCTTCTTGTCACCAATGAGGAGTTTTGTTCAGCAGATATATTCTCGGTGTGCCCTGAGAGAGAAATATCTGCCTCTACCTAGGATTGAACTCATAGCCTCCTGACTGTGAGGTGAGAGCTCCACCTCTAGGCCACCACACCACTCTCAGGAGACCCTGTATCATTTCAGATAAATGTTTGTTCAGTCTCTTTTTGAAAATCTCCAGTGATGGAGCACTCATAATTTCTAAAGGCAAGCTGTTCCATTGATTAATTGTTCTCACCACTAGGACATTTTTCCTTAGTTGTAAATTTCTTCTCTCCTTAGTTAGTTAGTTTCCAACAATTGTTTCTTGTTTTACTTTCTGGTGCTTGGGAAAATAGGTTGACCCCCTCATCTTCATTACAGGCTTTCAAATATTGGAACACTGCTATCACGGCTCCCCTGCTCCTTCTTTTCATTAGACTAGACGTACCTAATTCCTATAACGGTTCTTTGTATGTAGCCTCAAGCCCTCTAATCATCTTTGTTGCTCTTCTCTGCACTCTTACCAGAGTCTCAACATCTCCTTTATATTGTGATGACCAGAACTGGATGCAGTATTCCAAATGTAGTCTTACTAAAGTAGAACTTCATGTATGTCTTTCTTCATATCACACTTTGCTTTGTGTACATTGAAGGATTCACTCGCAGAAATCAGTGTGGTATTTCTGTCATTGTGTGAACATGTCAATTACTGGTAGGCTTGTACAACCCAGGGAATTGTATAATCAACTTGTATATTGCCTCTACATCATCCTGTTGAGCTGTTGGTCCTTGTTGTTATGACCTAGGTCCAAGTAGGTATTATCAGACGCAATCAGTTCTCAACAAACAGATTTTATTAGAACAGCTGAGAATTAACTCATTCTCAGCGTAGTCCAAACGAATTCAAAACAAATTCTTCATAACACAATTCTTCAGCCTTATCACCAACCTTGGTCTACTTTGGCAACCTGCCAAAGGCTTTTCTTGGCAAAAGTTCAGAAGCAGAAGACGCTGAAAAGAAATAAATGCAGCAAGACAAGAAACAAATCTATCAACGTTGCTTTCCGACAAAGAGCCCAAGAGCCGTTGCTGGTCTTTTAAGCCTTATGGGAGGGGCCCATAATCTCTTGGCCTTACTCCAGAGTCATCCTTTTTGCTTTAGCTGCTCTTGCCTTCTGGCAGTTCTTCTCATGCGTGTACTAGGAACAGGCTCCTCCTGTTCCTCTGCCTCTCTGCTGTCAGCCTCTGGAGGCTCCGGAGTCCGCACATCACTCCAAGATGGCCCTGGGCCCATCTCTGCCTCTGACGCAGAGCCCTCATTTGGGCCTTCCCCAGCCTCCAGGACTGGCCCATGCTCTTCCTCAGCCTCATCGCTGTCTGACTCCACTGCCAGCTCCGCAGGCTGCTGGCGGATCACAACAGTTGTTCTTTTCTTCTTCTCAAGTGTGCTGGTAAATATGATATGTTCCCATATCCATGTGCAGAGACAGCAACTACTCTTGTTATCCACAAGACAACGATATCCCTCAAGAGAGGCTGGAGGAAGTTACTTAGCTAATGTTCATCCCTTTTCTGTCTCGATGTTATGCTGGTGGTTGATGAAAACATGCTTGATTCTGCTGCCTTGTCAACTATGTCAGATTTTTTTTCTTCCTGCTGGTGATGCTTTTATCATTTTCTGCTGATTATCCTGCCTATGAAAATGTTTTCTTCGGTTGTGGCTTCTGTTTCATAACAATCTTAGTCCTTGACTTATGTTTCATGGGTTTGACGAGTGAGTTTGCCTTTTATTCTTTTCACGCGATATGGATCCATTACCTTAAGGAGAACCTGACTTTTAATTTTGATGAATGATGTATTTTGGACTGAGATCAATCACACAATTAGAATATAGCTGGACGGGACCTTGGAAGTCTTCTAGTTCAGTCCCCTGCTCAAGCAGGAGACCCTATACCCGGGATGGCAAACCTATGGCACGCGTGCCACAGGTGGCACGTGGAGCCATATTGGTGGGCACGCAAACTCAGCTCTGGTGCACATATGCACGCCAGGCAGCTGATTTTTGGGCCTTCTGGGCCCACCAGAAGTAGGGGAAAAGGCTGTTTCCTGACTACGGAGGGCCTGGGAAGAGTGGGGAAGGCCCGTTTTTTGCTCTCTCCAGGTTCCAGAGCCTCTCTAGGTGGGACTGGAAGTCAGCAAACGAGCCATTTCCGGCCTCTGGAGGGCCTCTGGGACAGTGAGGAAGGCAGTTTTTGCCCTCCCCAGGCTCCAAGAAAGCCTCTGGAGCCTGGGGAAAGAGAAAAACAGGCCTACCGGGCCCAGTGTACCATCATGTGCCAAAAGTGGGGGGAGTGTGTGTGTGTGGGGGGTCACGCGCACATGCCCAGTGGGGGCAGGGCACATTGAATTATGGGTGTGGGCATGCCTACGCGCGATCCCCTCACGCGACCCCTGCTTTTGGCACATGACAGCAAAAAGGTTAGCCGTCATTGCCCTATACCACTTCTGACAGATGAATGTCCAGTCTTTTCTTAAAAACCTCCAGCGATGAAGCATCCACAGCTTTTTTTATATAATTTTTTAAAAATTTTTATTTCTTTTTTTTAAAAAATAATATTTATTAAATTTCCAAAGATTAAGATGCACCGTACAAAAAGAAACATAATACACACAAAAAAGCAAGAAAACACACACACACACACACACAAAACAAAAAAATATAAACAACCAAAAACAGATATATCAAAATTTCAATAATAATAATAATAATAATAATAATTATTATTATTATTATTATTATTATTATTATTATTATTATTATTATTATTTTAGTTCTATACTGCCCTTCTCCCGAAGGACTCAGGGCGGTGTACAGCCTATTTAAAAACACAGAGAAAACAACAGTATAAAATTTAAAATAATTAAATAAGGTGTCTCAAATTTAATAGCTTTTCTGCATCGGTATCTCTAGCCTATTTAACCTCTTTACACAAATTCTACTTCTAAATATCTCTATCTTAAACTTACATCTTTATCTAAATTATCTTGACTTCTTTATTTTTATTTCTTGTACACATAATGTAAATGTAGATTCTCTTATACATAATTGGTCGTGCATCGACATATTTTTCTTAAAGAAAGCATAAAAACAAGGCATTTTAATTACATTCGGGGCTGCTCTTCCTTTCTTTTCCCTCATTTCACAACAAACCTTCTTCTCTTTCTTTCTTTCCCTTCCCTTCCCTCCTCTCCTTCCTCTTTCCTCCTTCCCCTTCCTTTCCCCCACTCCTCCCCTCTTTTCCTCCTTTCTCACCTTCTCTCTTATTCCTGTCCCCTGTCCTTTCTTCCTCTCCTTTCCCCTTTCTTTCATTCCTCTGCCTCCCTCTCCTCTTCTTACCCTCTCCTCCTCTCTCCTTTCTTTCTCCTTTGTTGATATGTTATTTTATGATATTTGTTAACTCCAATATTCTAATAATCTATACTTTCTTTTCGATTTCTTTTCAATTTTACCCAATCTGTCACTTTTATCATAATTGTACATTTATACTTATAATCTTCTTTCTTTTCCCCCCTCCAATCCCCTTTTCCATTTACTCTGGTGTCATCTGGGTTTCAATTTCTTTTTTTTTTTGTCCTCTCCCTCATTTAACTTTCTTTTTATTTGTTTAAAAGTACAAACAAAACAGAACTAGTGACAACAAAATATACAGAACAAAACATGTAAACAAAGATTTCAACTATACATTTTGTCAAATATATATTGTCAAATAAACAACAGTAATGTATGTTCTTATTTGTGTTTTGACTCTTCCTTGTTTGATCTTACTCATATATCTATTTTTATGATTCATTGTTAATTTATGTTAGTGATTTATGTTCCTGTTTCTGTAACTCCAATTACTCCCTATTCTTTTTTCCTTTTTCTATTTTTCAACCAGGTATACCACTTTTCCCATACTAGATAACAATCATGTTCCTCTTTATCTTGTAATTCTTTTGTAAGTCTGTCCATTTCTGTACATTCCATAATCTTATTAATTACTCTATCTTTTGTCGGTGTGTCACTACTCTTCCAATTTTGTGCAAAAATTATTCGTGCTGCTGTTATTATATGGATGAGTAAATATTTTATTTCCTTTTCATATTGTCCATTTATTATACCTAGAAGAAAGGTTTCCGGTCTCATTTCTAATCTTTGTTGTGTGATTTCTTCTACTTGTGTTCTAATCATTTGCCAGTATTGTTTTGTTTTTGGACAGGTCCACCACATGTGATAATAAGTTCCTTTATAAAATTTTCATTTCCATTTTAACTTTCTTTTATCTAAGCATCCACAACTTCTGAAGGCAAGCTGTTCCACTGGTTAATTGTCCTCACTCATAGGAAGCATCTCCTTAATCCAGGTTGTTGTTGTTGTTGTTGTTGTTGTTGTTGTTGTTGTTGTTGTTATTATTATTATTATTATTATTATTATTATTATTATTATTATTATTATTATTATTTCTATGCCGCCCACTCTCCGAGGACTCTGGGTGGCTTACACCAAAGACAGTATACTAAATAGCATATTGCCCCCAACAATCTGGGTCCTCATTTTACCCACCTCGGAAGGATGGAAGGCTATATGTACACAACCAATGATTGTATTAAGTTTTTTGGCTGCTTCCGCACACTGCTGGATGAACTGAACTGAATTAGATGGACAAAGTGCTTGTCCACTAGTACTCCAAGGTCCATTTCACAGTTACTGTTTTTGAGCCGTGTTTCTCCTAATCCGTACTTGTACCTTTGGTTTTTCCTGCCAATGATGAGCAGCAAAAAATAATGTTCCCTGCAACTTCATCCTGATTGTGAAATTATGAACAGGATATCATTCATAGGCCTCAAATGCCAATATTCCAGGTTTATTGATGGCTGACAATCATAGATTAATGAACTGAATTAGATGGACAAAGCCATTTGGTCAGATGAGAAGTTTATTTTCCTACCATTCTTGTCAATTTCCTAGTCAATTTTTTCCACAATTTCAGACAGAATTTAATCATCTGCAATCTTAGTCTTCTAGAATAGATAACGTGTTGGGTCAATGCTCAATTATGTAAACCATTGACCGTACTAGCCTCCATTATGAAATAGATATTTCTAGTTGACAAATGCATGTTACACCTTATTAATTTCTCTAAACTCTATTCTTGGCTGATACAGATAGTCCTTGCCATACACTTAATAACTTCATAAATAACAAGTTGACCTCAACATATGACCACAATTGAACCTAAAATTTATGTTGCTAAGCAGGGCAATTTTTAACCAGGTTTTGCACCATTTTAGCTTTCTTGTCACAGATGTGAAATCATCCAGATCATGGTTGTCCCAAAGCTGCTTTGCCAAGAGGCAACTGGACTTCCTTGTTTTTCTTCAAAGACATTTCACTTCTCATCCAAGAAGCTTCTTCAGCTCTGTAGCGTATAGCTAAATGTCTATGGAGATTCTCAGTCATCCATGTCATGGTTGTCCCAAAGGTGCTTTTTCAAGAGGCAACTGGACTTTCTGGTTTTTCTTTGAAGCTGTTTCGATTCTCAACCAAGAAGCTGAAGAAGAGCTGAAGACTCCTCCTTGACTTTGCTTGTCAGAAGGTCGCAAAAGGTGATCACATGACCCTGGAACATTGCAACAGTCATAAATATGAGTCAATTGCTAAGAATCTGAATTTTGATTGTGTGACCATGGATATGATGCAATGGTTGGGTGAAAAACATTCATAAGTAGGGATGGGATTCAGCCAGTTCGGAAGCTGAAGAAGAACTGAAGACTCCTCATTAACTTTGCTTGTCGGTAGGTCGCAAAAGATGATCACATGACCCTGGAACATTGCAACAGTCATAAATATGAATCAATTGCTAAGAATCTGAATTGTGTGACCATGGATATGCTGCAATGGTTGGGTGAAAAACATTCATAAGCAGGGTTGGGATTCAGCCGGTTTGAACCAGTTCGGGCGAACCAGTAGTTGTGATTTGCAGGTGGACCCACCCTGCCTACCCATTCGGTGCTATGCTGTCCTATTTAGCTGTGTTTTTTTAAACCATGCACATCCATGCAGGCACATACATGAGCAAAGCACATGCACAGAAGGCCGTGCATATTTATTTATTTATTATTTATTTATTTATTTATTTATTTATTTATTTATTTATTTATTTATTTATTTATTTATTTATTTATTTCAATTTGTATACCGCCCTTCTCCTAGTGGACTCAGGGCGGTGCACAGCCAGAACTAAAACACATACCAATAGAAAATTTAAAATTTTTAAAAGAATTACATGATTTTGGCCCAGAATTTAAAACATTCAAACTAAAACCCATTGACAATTTAAAAAGCTAAAAAAGGTGGTGGTGGGGGTTTGACGCCAGCCCTGCTTGATGGAAAAGAAATGTTTTTAGGGCACGGCGAAAGGCCCAGAGATCCGATATCCTTCATATCTCTGGGGGCAGGTCTTTCCAGAGGGCAGGAGCTGCCACAGAGAAGGCCCTCCCCCTGGGGGTCGCCAGCCGACATTGCCTGGCTGACGGCACCCTGAGGAGTCCCTCTCTGTGGGAGTGGGATGAAAGTGCATGCATGTGATTGAAGTGAGTGTGTGCACATGTGCTTACATTTTTGGTGTTGGGGGGAATCGGTTGTTAATTCATGTGACGCCCACCTCTGGTTATAAATCACTTTTTTCAGTGCCATTGTAACTCCGAACGCTCACTAAACAAATGGTTGTAAGCCAAGGACTACCTGCATTGAAAGATCAGAAGTGGCAGCTGCTAAATAGCCCATCATTTGACACCCCAACAATCTCCAAGTAAAGAAATGGAACTGCCATGCTGTATTCCGCGTATTTTCTATAAAAAAACAAAAACAGAAGCTGCAGACAAGCCCCAAAAATGGAAACTGCAAAATGCATTTTTGCAACCGCCCAATTTTGATCTACTGCCTTGAAATGGCTGTTTTTGTTTGTGAATCTGTAACAGTGGTGTCATTTGATTGAAGAAACTTTTGCACAATTGTAAAAAAAAAAAACAAAGCAAAACAAAACAAAAACACTGCCACTTATTCATGCATCTATTATCTTGCAAATCTCTCTGGCTATATTTCATCAAAAAGAGAACAAACAAACATTTTGCTTTACAATAATTCAGGGCATAACTGACTTTTACTCTCTTCATTAGGAGCCTTTTAAAGGGAAAAGTTTTACATTCACTCTGTTATATATTTATGGCAGGCCACCTGGGATCAGAGAAAGAATGTAAATCTGGAAAAACAGAAATAGCATGCTGAGTTTTTAAATTAACCTTGCTGGATGTGTTTTAGCCTGGGCTCATATCCTAAAATTTGCTACAGCTGGAATTAAAGCTTTTTTTTGCAGATAAGTGTGAACTGCAAACATATGTGGCAGTTATTTGAGACGTTGGAGACTTAAGATTCTTACCTCTGTTTAGGATTAGTTATAGATCTAATTGCATATCTGGAAGGAAGTAAACAACATGGAAGCTGCTTTATTTTTATAAAGAAAATGCTGTCATCATTACAAGCATTATTGGAAAACAGCATCGCAGAGAGAGAAAATTCTGTGTGATTGACAGGATGGTAAATGAAGTGTCCTCACCCATGAGATGATATACAAAATCTTAGCAACACCACACCTGGAATACTGCATTTAGTTTTGGTTCAACACCAGTGGTGGGCTACCCCTGGTTTGGACCGGTTCGCAAGAACAGGTATGTTCTGTCCCCGTCTCACACACACACACACAAACAGACAGACGGGGGTTAAATAAACTGGCAGACAACCAATTCTTCCAATAAGACACTTGGCAGTAACCCAGTAGCTGCTTGCCAAGAACTTTTACTCAATAAACAAAATACCCACAGTCAAGAATTGTCCAGTTCGTAAAATAAATCCAAGGCCGATAATATTGTTTCCAAAGATGCAATGTGACTCGACAGTAGTTAGTTTTGTCCATCACAGAGTCTGAATGGCCACCTCACCCCCTTTTATATCCTGTGGGGTGTGGTCCAGTGACTCAGCCTAATCTCGGACATGCCTTTTCTTCTGTTGCACGCGCTTATCTCTGCAACGCTGCTGAGGATCCAGCCAAGACTCATTACCCTCATCACTGTCCACCTGTGGCTGCGTGGCCGTGCTTGGCCCCAGCCCTATCTCTTGCCCTTTGGCGGACACCGAAGGCATTGCCAGAGAGGAGGGTCCTGGAGAGGGAGGCCTTGCCAACTCTTCTCCTTCATTCTTGGAGTCCTCTCCTGCCGATGACACAGGCTCAGGTAACGGAGCCACAACAAGGTAAGTAAAACCAGCAGGAGGCCCCGCCCACTGCCCTGGATGTTGTCATCAGCACTCTGCGGATGCAGAAGCTTCTGTAACGCGATACCGTGGTGAACCGGTAGTAAAGGTAAGTAGAACCCACCCCTGGTCAACACATTCCAAAAAAAAAAGCAAAAAAAAAAAAAAACGATATTGAGACTTTGGAAAATGTGCAGAGAAGAGCAACTGAGATGATTAAAGGCCTGGAGACTAAAATATATGAAGAACAGATGCAGGAATTGGGTATGGCTAGTCTAAAGAAAGGAAGAATTAGGGGTGACATGCTAGCAGTATTTCAGTACTTGAGGGGCTGCCACAAAGAAGACGGGGGTAAAATTATTCTCCAAAGCACCGGAAGGCAGGACAAGAAACAATGGATGGAAACTAATAAAGGAGAGAAGCAATCTGGAATTAAGGAGAAACTTCCTAACAGTGAGGACAATTAACTGTTTCTCTCTCTCTCTCTCTCTCTCTCTCTCTCTCTGTCTCTGCCTCTTTGTCTCTGTCTCTGTTTGTCTGTCTGTCTGACTAACTCTTTCTCTCTCTCCCTCTCTCTCTCTCTCTCACTCACACACACACAGAGATACCTGATGGTCGTCCTAGATTACTACTCATCAGTGTGAAGAAGGGACATGGTGAAATGTGAAGAAGGGACATGGTGGCTCAGTGGCTAAGACATTGAGCTTGTCGATCGAAAAGTCGGCAGTTCAGCGGTTTGAATCCTAGTGCCGCGTAACAGGGTTGAGCTCCCGTTACTTGTCTCAGCTTCTGCCAACCTAGCAGTTCGAAAGCATGTAAAAAAATGCAAGTAGAAAAACAGGGACCACTTTGGTGGGAAGGTAACAGCGTTCCGTGTGCCTTTTGCATTTAGTCATGTCAGCCACATGACCACAGAGATGTCTTCGGACAACGCTGGATCTTCGGCTTTGAAATGGAGATGAACACCGCCCCCTAGAGTCAGGAACAATTAGCACATATGTGCGAGGGGGACCAGTGTGAGAAATGCAGAGTAGGGAATGCGTTGTTGAATACCACATTTTAGTACCATGGATGTCTACTTAACTTAGTTCTATAGACAATATGACATATGTCTCCGTCCAAATTCTCCATCCTTTCTACAAGGTTTCATAAAGTGGTCCATCAATAACAAGCCTTCTTTTTGATTTTTTTTTTAAAGGTTGCAACAGATTTCTGAGTAATTCAGAATATTGACAGACCATCTATCTGAAGCAGAAGTTGAGAGCTGGAAAAAAACTGAAAGAATGCACAGATGTCAAAAGTTTTTTTTTTTTTTTTCCCCTATAAGAATATAGATAAATGCCAAGTGCTATTTTTCACTTTTTCCTTCTCAGAACTTGTTAAGTGGGACGATTAGATAATGATCACTGGAAGATGAGGGGAATCAGGTTGCTCTTTTAGCATCCTATCTCTTCATTTACTAAAGATATATACAGCATGCATTCATGTTCTGGCATTTCTCAGTTTCATTATGATTGTAGCTTCAGAAATATAAAATCCAGGGTTTTAATAATTTAGGGGAGAAAGGACATCTATTGAAAATGGCATTGTATTTCCTTCCTTCCTTCCTTCCTTCCTTCCTTCCTTCCTTCCTTCCTTCCTTCCTTCTTTTCCCCATTCTAATTTTCCTTTCCTTTCCTTCTCCCTCCCTTTCCTCCCTTTCCTTTCCTTTCCTTTCCTTTCCTTTCCTTTCCTTTCCTTTCCTTTCCTTTCCTTTCCTTTCCTTTCCTTTCCTTTCCTTTCCTTTCTTTTCCTTGCCCCTTTCTTCTCCTCTCCTCTCCTCTCCTCTCCTCTCTTTTCTTCTATACTTTTCTTTCCCATTTTAGGCCATTATTTGTCATACTAGAATATATTGTTGTTCTTTCAGCAATCAGCTGTCACTTCAAAATCACTAAGAAGCAGCATCCTGGAGATTTGGTGCAAGACACAAATCTTTTGCTTCCTCCCTTCTGTTAAAAATGATAAGAAAATTGTGACAGCGAGTTTAGAGAAAAATGATATAAAGCTCATCAGGATGAATAAAATATGTAGCGGTGCAGCATATTTTGACCTATATGAAACTTGATAAGGTCATTTACTCAGATCTGAAACAGAAGTTTCAATAAAAGTACAATATCCCCAGAAGTGAGAAAAGAGAAAACAAACTTTTTTACAATACTACTACTACTACTACTACTACTACTACTACTATTATTACTACTACTACTAATTTAAAAAACAGTAAGAATTAATTGCAATGAGACTCCAAGGAGACTGTTGGGATACCTTAAAATTGTGCAGTGTACTTTGAGGATTGGATCAGAAATTTTATAAGGTGTTCAATTTATTTCGCCTGAATTGATCCAGAGGATTTTTAAGTGTGGCTTAATACAGACCATGATTTGAAGGAAAAAGAATCAGAACTTACATTGTCTCTGGAAAGATTGCAGACTGGGACTATCTTTTCCTCTTCTGATCTTTACAGTAGTGGCCAAAATTGTGGAAATCTTTTGGGGAAAGTGTATTTTTGAGGTTTGATGGCTAATAACATCACTTTTTTCTTTGGAGTTTCAAGAGAATCCTATTCCACTGCTGGAATGGCCTGGGAATAGCCCAGACCTTAACCCAATTGAAAATCTATGGAGCCAACTGAAGAAACTTGTTAGTCAGAAGCGACCCAGCAATAAAGCCCAGTTAATAGAAGCAATCCTTCAATCTTGGTTTCATATGATAACAGCTGCAGAACTCAAAGACTTGGTTCACTCCATGGGAAGACATTGTAAGGCCATAATTCATGCTAAAGGTGACCCAACTAAGTATTAACTGACATGGGGATCATTTTTGTATATCTGTTTTTTTCTATGATGATCATTTTTGTAGATCTCGTTTTTTCTACGTGTTTCACTTTTCTCCTTTAAACTGTAACTGCTATTCTAATAGCAAATCCTTCATAAAAGTTATTGCATGACATTCTTGATTAAATGATCTTTCCATTGATATATAATTTTATGGTACTCAAATAAAAGAGTGGTGTTATTAGCTAGTTTTAGAAAATACACTTTTCCCAAAAGGTTTCCACAATTTTGGCCACTACTGTAAGTAAGAAAGGGCTTTGCATTCCGAGATCAACTTTCTTTTGATCCTATGAAAAGACCTAACATTGCACAATTCCTCTGGATAAGTTTTATACAATGGCCTACCTTGATTAGAAGGAGACCTAAGATCTCCACCAAATTCTATCTTTTCTGAGAAGGTATAATGGCAGAGGAAGTTCATATTTGATGGGACCATGAAATTGAAACAGCCCTAAGAAACAAAAAAAGTGATCTTTCTCCTTCCTACTTGCCTTTCTTCATTATTTTGACAGCTTCTAGTAACCTATCAGGAAACAAAAAAGTAGGCAAAGTTTGAGTTGCCTTCAAGTTAAGCCCAATCCATGGATACACCATGATTGTACTGCATCCAGTTTTGGAATACTCGGATTACTGCATCCAATTTTGGTCACCCCAATATAAAACAGATGTTGAGACTCTGGAAAGCATGCAGATAAGGGTGACAAAGATGATGTAATGTTATGTTCCTTTCAATGTTCCTTTGCTCTTCAATTTTCTCTCTTCTGTCAAGTTATTGGAGGGAGAGAGAGAGACAGAGAGATAAGGAGGGAGGAAAGGTGAAAGAAGATAATAAGGCAAGGTAAGGTAAGGTAAGGTAGAGTAGAGTAGAGTAGGGTAGGGTAGGGTAGGGTAGGAAAGGATAGGACGAGGAAGAGGAAGAGGAGGAGGAGGAGGGGAGGGGGAGGGGAGGGGAGAAGATAAGAGAAAGGGGAAGAGGGAGGGAGGGAGAGAGACAGAAAGGGAGAGAAGAGAGAGAGAAGGAGGGGGAAGGTGAAAGAAGATAAGGTAAGGTAAGGTAAGGTGAGGTGAGGTGAGGTGAGGTAGGGTAGGGTAGGGTAGGGTAGGGTAGGGTAGGATAGGATAGGATAGGATAGGATAGGATAGGATAGGATAGGATAGGATAGGATAGGGTAGGGTAGGATAAGATAAGTTAGGATAGGACAAGGAGGAAGAGGGAGAGGAGGGGAGAAGAGAAGAGGAGAGGAGAGGAGGGAAGGGAAGGGAAGGGAAGGGAAGGGAAGAGAAGAGAAGAGAAGAGAAGAGAAGAGAAGAGAAGAGAAGAGAAGAGAAGAGAAGAGAAGAGGAAAGGGAAAGGGAAAGGGAAAGGGAAAGGGAAAGAGGGAGGGAGGGAGAAAGAGAGACAGAGAGGGAGAGGGAAAGAAGAGAGAGGAAGAGAGAGGTGAAAAAGATCTGATAATATTCAACTTGTATTACTATACTTTTAAGTTTTTCCAGATGGTGTGTATTGTCCAATAAAGACCACCACAGAGAAATGTTTAGCGAGTCAACCATACCACACACAGAGAGACATGGGTTTTGGGTTTTTTTGTTTTCTTTTTCCTTTAAGAAAGGTATCTTAGTTGTATATTTACAAAGAGTTTATAATGGGCAATGGTTAAACAAGCGGTACTTAGAAAGAATGAAATTCTCTGACCATATGGGACTCCATTGGGGCCATAAGGAAGCACCAGATTTTACAAGCAAAAACAAAAGAAAGTCAAGTTAACAAAACCATCAAAGTCAAGAAATATAATGTAAAATCTACTGAGGCTTTCATCAGCCTTTTGTTTGTTTTCTCATAGATCACGTTGATGTTTGCAAATCATACAATAAACATTAACTCGTTTTTACACAAAAAGCCACTGTCTCTTTTTTTTCTCCAGTTGACATTCAATAATATTTGAATTTCACTTTTGATGTTGGTTGCTAAAACAAAACAAAGCTACCCTAACAAAAAAAAAAAAAAAATGGGATATTGACAACTTTGTTCCATTGCCCACAGCACCATATTTGTTTTCCTTTCTTCCTAAAGTTAAATTTAATTTCTAAAAGCTGAATTGGCAGGTTTGAAATGCTATTTCTTGAAAAATTATTTTAAGTTAGCCTCACTTTCTTGATAGTTTGATAGGCGTGAACCTAAAACAGTATTTTAGGATTGCCAGCAAAAATTACCAGGCATAAAATGCTGGCCCATACTAGAAGACATACAAATTAGAACTGCAGAAAAAGCCATGGCTACCATCCTGTCTCCCATTGAGGACCTGTATACTGCACGAGTCAAAAAGAGGGCTGTGAAAGTATCTACAGACCCCTCACATCCTGGACATAAATTGTTTCAACTCTTACCCTCAAAATGACGCTATAGAGCACTGCACACCAGAACAACTAGACGCAAGAACAGTTTCCTCCTGAACTCCATCACTCTGCTAAACAAATAATTCCCTCAACACTGTCAAATTATTTACTAAATCTGCACTACTATTAATCTTCTCATCATTCCCATCATCCATCTCCTTCCATTTATCACTGAATGACTGTAACTTTGTTGTTTGTATCCTTGCGATTTATATTGATATTGTTTCCTGATTGCTTATTTGTACCCTAGGATTATCATTAACTGTTGTACCTTATGATTCTTGACGAATGTATCTTGTCTTTTTATGTACACTGAGAGCATATGCACCAAAGACAAATTCCTTGTGTTTCCAATCAAACTTGGCCAATAAAGAATTTTTTATTATTGGTTAATCTTTAGTGAGATTCACAGCCTTTGAGGCTGGTTAATAGCTCAGCAGCTCGAGTCCTAACCAAGGACCTAGGAACTGTTAAGATATCGTCGGAGGATGTAAGCTGTTCCGAGTAAGGTGGTTTTTTGTAAAGTCAAAATGTTCAAGTCCGGCAAATTTAGAATTTCTAAATAGCAGGGTAGCCCTTTGGGTATTACTCCAAGGGCTCCAATTACAATCGGGACAACACACAATTTCTTTTTCCACAGTCGCTCAACTTCAATTTGCAAGTCCCGGTACTTTGTGACTTTTTCTTGCTGCTTATCTTCAATCCTTGCATCACCAGGTATTGCAATGTCAATGAACCATACTTTTTTCTTTTCAACTATTGTTATGTCAGGTGTGTTGTGGACCAAGTGCCTGTCAGTCTGAATCCTAAAGTCCTACAAGATCTTGAGTTTCTCATTCTCTAAAACTTTCTCAATCTGATGTTTCCAGTGGTTTTTGCTGTACTCAAATCCAAACTTCTGGCACAATTTCCACTGAATGATCTTAGCAACACGGTCATGGCATTGTAGGTAGTCAGTTTGTGAAATTTTGCTGCACCCACTGATCAGGTGGTCGACTGTCTCATCTTTCTCATTACAGAGACGGCATTTGCTGTTGGTGGTAACATGTTGAATTTTTGCCTTCATGCAGTTTGTGGCTAGGGCTTGTTCTTGAGCTGCCAAAATAAAGCTTTCTGTTTCTTTTTTCAGTACTCCTGATCTTAACCAGTTCCAAGTTAGTTTCTGGTCAGTTTTGCCTTCAATACTTTTCAAGTATTGGCTATGCAGAGCTTTGTGTTTCCAATTTTCAGCTCGCTGCTCAATTACTTCTTTCTTATATTCTGCTTTTGTTTTAGTTGTCTTTAAAAGGCCTCCTTTATTTACTTCCTTAATCATTGGTTCTTCACCTTTCTGGATGTAATCATTCAAGCTGCGTTTTTCTTCTTCCACAGTCTGCTTTACTTGTAGGAGTCCTCGACCACCCTCTGCTCTTGGTAAATATAATCGGTCAACATCACTTTTAGGGTGCAAGGCATGATTCATTGTCATAAGCTTCCTTGTTTTTCTGTCCAAATTGTCTAACTCCATCTGGGTCCAGTCAATTATTCCTGCAGAGTATCTAATCACAGGTATAGCCCAGGTATTTATGGCTTTTATGATGTTTCCTCCACTCAATTTGGACATTAATATCTTACGAATTCGCCGAATGTACTTGGCTGAAGTTAATTCCTTGACTTTATTATGCATTAAAGTTTCCAATCAAACTTGGCCAATAAAGAAATTATTATTATTATTATTATTATTATTATTATTATTATTATTATTATTATTTCTATGCCGCCCACTCTCCGAGGACTCTGGGCGGCTTACACCAAAGACAGTATACTAAATAGCATATTGCCCCCAACAATCTGGGTCCTCATTTTACCCACCTCAGAAGGATGGAAGGCTGAGTCAACCTTGAGCCTGTGAGATTTGATCCGCTGATCTGCTGAACTAGCAGTCAGCTGAAGTAGCTGCAGTACTGCACTCTAACCACTATGCCACCTCGGCTCTATTCTATTCTAAAAAAAAAAAATCAACTCTCATATGGTGATGAATATCAGTTATGAAACATTGAACGCTGAAATGCTTCTAAAGAATCCTGAGTGGAATAAAGCAGCCGGTATTATTGACAAGTCCTTGAGAAAAAGTTATCAAGTGTCTCTATCAGAATGAAGCAAAGGATTCAAAAAGGAACTTTGATGAATTCCAACCATTTCCTCTCAAAACATCAACCAGATGCATATTCCGGCAGTTTGGGGATACATGCTGTGAAGGCATGTATCTTGGAGACAGAAACAGTACTTCCAATTTCTTCAAGCAATAGCGATATAGGCAGGGGTGGGTTCTACTTATCTTTACTACTGGTTTGCAACAGGAGCGCGCATGTGCTTCTGTGCATGTGCAGAAGCTTCTGTGCATGCGCAGATCGTCCATTATGATATCTGGGCGGGTGGGCGGAGCATCCCACTGCTTTTACTACCAGCTTGCAAGAACCGGACAGAACCAGGAGCAACCCACCACTGGATATAGGAGACTATTTGTAGCTCAGGGTTGAAATAAGGGGTCCTTGTTGCTGTTCTCATCTAGGCTTCCTGAGACAGTAAAAATCACATGATTAGTCCAAAAAAAACCCCCTCTTTTTATTTCAATGGCTATGAATTCTCTTCATTCACAGCCCGTAATGAGTCACAAATAGTTTGTAAAGAGGCCGACAGAGGTTCTGCCACAGTCCTTCGGGATAAGGCTGATAAACACCCACCTTTATCTCCCTTGACACGCTGCCAAAGACCTAATTGGCAATTAGCTCTGAAGAGTACACGGAGCACAGTGTCAAAATGGAGCTTCAGAATTTAAACCGACCAGAACGAACAAAGTTGCTTCCTGCAAAGGCTCATGTCCCTTTGCTCCACCTTTATGTCTTATGGGAGGGGCCAATCATCTCCAAGCCTTATTCCTGAGTTGCCCCTTTTGTCTTAATGTTTCTTGCCTTCTGGAAGCTCTGCACATGTGCACACTGGGAACAGGCTCCTCCTGTTCCTCTGTCTCGCTGACGTCAGACTCTGGAGGCTCCAGAGTCAGCACATAACTCCCAAATGGCCCTGGCCCTATCTCTGCCTCTGACACAGAGCCCTCATCCAAGCCTTCCCCAGACTCCAGGACTAGCCCATGTTCTTCCCCAGCCTCCTCACTGTCCGACTCTGCTGCCAGTTCCAATGGCTGCCAGCGGACCACAACAGTTGCTCTCTGAGCTTGATTGTTACTGTTGGAAGAAATATTCATCTGGTTCAGTGGGGAAAAAGACACTGGAAACATGGAGGCTGATTGGAAAAATGGTTTAATGAAGCAGAACCATCAAGCACATAGCCCTGGTGCAGTTGAACGCATGGAGTGGAGAGTGAAGGCTATTTATACCCTCTCTTGGGCCTTGCCCTTGAGCTTCCTGTTCCTATGGCAAGGTGTTGTGACTCCGACCCCCGAGCCTGTCTTATCAGAGGGAGAAGACTCCGAAAGTGAAGGAGAGGAGTTGGCAAGGCCACCCTCTCTAGGACCCTCCTCTCTGGCAATGCCTCGGGTGTCCTCTGAAGGCCAAGAGATAGGCCAGGGGCCAGGCACTTCGGAGCAGCCGCAGTTGGACAGCGATGGAATGAGTCTTGGCTGGACCCCCGACAGCTTCGCAGAGATAAGCACGTGCAGCAGAGGAAGAGGTGTGCCAGAGATTAAGCTGAGTCACTGGACCACACCCCACAGGGGATAAAAGGAGGTGTGGTGGCCAGTCAAGCCTTGTGACGAACAAAACTGAAAGCTAGCAAGTCATTCTGCATTTCTGGGACTTTGTTATATGCTCTGCTTGGATTGATTTCTGGACTGGACTTGACTATTCTTTGGCTTTTGTGGGCTTACTTTGATGTTTCGGACGGAGGAGAAAAACCTCCCCTTGTAAGTAAAAACTTTTGGCAAGCAGCCACTGGGTTGCTGCCAATTCTGTTATCAAAGGAAATTCTTGTCTGCTGGTTTATTTTAACTCTTGGTCGACTGCTGGTGTGCGTGTGTGAGATGGGGACAGAACACAAGGGCATGTATTCTATTGGTTGCTGCCAGATTCCCATGGGGCCATTTGGGGTCATATTTGTCTGAATCAAGTTTGGTTGGAGCCTGGGCTGATGTAATGTCCTTAGGAGGTTTTGCAATGCAGTGAACTCTGCTGCTAGATGGGTTAATCCTATTATGTTTTGGCGGGTCATGTCTTAATCCTATCACCCTGGAGCTGAAGATCTTTTGTTTTGTAGATAGGCTGGCCCAGTCCTTCTCAATGGGCACAAAATATCTGCTGGGGGCAGGGAGCTGGGGCTGAATTTCTGTCTCCCTTAGGATTTCTATTTCTCTTTTAGGGAAAATATAATATTCTGCCTTTTTAATATTTTCTAAAATGTTTCACTCTTCTAGGAGAGGGGTGGGTGCTAACTTTTTACATTACTCAAGGGGCTCAATAGTGATCTTAAATTGAGAACTACCTGTATAATTTCCCTAGTCCAATCTTCTGGAATAATTAAGAGCTTTGGAGTTTTCTTATATCTCATTTTGTTTGCTACTAGTTTAACTGAAAGTATTTTGGAAGGAAAGTGAAACTATAAATAATCCAGATACAAAAGGGTGCAAATTGTTGGAGCAGTTTAAGCTTACAAAATTTGGAAATTTATGCAGACAGAATTATTTGGTTCATCAAAATGAGTTATAGTTCCAGAGCATAATGTGACTACTGCCATCCCGAATTGATTAATTTCAAACAAACCTCACCCTTTTTAATTCATTTTTATATACTTTTCATTGAAGAAATTTTGAACAAAGTAAAAGAAAATAAAGGCAATAAATATAGTATATCCTCCAATATTCCCAAGGGAAGTTATACAAACATTTATATTTTAGCCTTGTTCTCTAAAGTTACCTCATAACTTCCTTCTTTCCAGAAACTATTTCTTTTTAATCTTCAAAATAGCAAGTTCATTTTTGTCTCTTTTCATCAACTCCACAAGGGGTTTCTATCTACTGATAAATCTTTCTCTAATCATCCACTTTCAATTCATAATTAGAGCCAAGCAGCAGAGCTAATACAGAAAAATGCAGATATATATATATATGTGTGTGTGTGTGTGTGTGTGTGTGTGTGTGTGTGTGTGTGTGTAGGTCTTTGGTTATTCGGGTCTTCTCCCGCATAAAATTGGAAGTGTCTTGGCGACGTTTCGACGAAGTCTCATTCGTCATCTTCAGGCTGGTGTTCTCGGCTTCGTGCTTCCAGGAGCAATTTGCTCCTGGAAGCACGAAGCCGAGAACACCAGCCTGAAGATGACGAATGAGACTTCGTCGAAACGTCGCCAAGACACTTCCAATTTTACGCGGGAGAAGACCCGAATAACCAAAGACCTACATACAAACACCCGCGAAAATCTGAGAAATATATATATATATATATATATATATATATATATATATATATATATATATATATATATATATATGTATGTATTGGCATCTTCTGTTGGATGGCTATATATGCATGTTTTTATAGATTTGCACAAAATGTTCCTCAGCAGCCCATGTTTGGAATATTCCTTTTTGCATAAGGTTTACTTCTGGAACACTGTCAGATGTCAAATGTCAAAGAAGGAAGGAAGGAAGGAAGGAAGGAAGGAAGGAAAGAAGGAAGGAAGGAAGGAAGAAAGAAGGAAGGAAGGAAGGAAGGAAGGAAGGAAGGAAAGAAAGAAAGAAAGAAAGAAAGAAAGAAAGAAAGAAAGAAAGAAATCTTGAAAAAGGAGGAAGGAAGGAAGGAAGGAAGGAAGGAAGGAAGGAAGGAAGGAAGGAAGGAAGGAAGGAAGGAAGGAAATGTTCTCGACTTCACCCAAACACCCATTTCTAGAGAGGGAACACTTTGCCAATAGCTAAATTGAGACTGGACCCTTGCAATCTTCTGTTTGCTATAAACGAGAAGTCCATATTGTTATTTAATGATCTTTAAGTAAAATGCCTATTGGTATTATGGAGTTAAGGTAGTGGTGAAATCCATTTTTTTTTACTACCGGTTCTGTGGGCGTGGCTTGGTGGGCGTGGCAGGGGAAGGATACTCCAAAATCTTCATTCCCACCCCACTCCAGGGGAAGGATACTGCAAACTCCCCATTCCCTCCCAACTCCTGGGGGAAAGCTATTGCAAAATCTCCATTCCCACCTCACTCTGGGGCCAGCCAGAGGTGGTATTTGCCAGTTGTACGAACTATTCAAAATTTCTGCTACCGGTTCTCTAGAACTTGTCAGAACCTGCTGGATTTCACCCCTGAGTTAAGGAATTCCTTGTAGTGCAAGAAAACCATGGGAAAATGCAACATACCTCTAGAGCAGAGCTGTCAAACTCATGGCCCGTGGGCCAGATTCGTCACACGCTGGCCACACCCATACCCGGTTTAGCGAAGGGGAAGAAAAATCCCAATACGTCACGTGACGTCATTTTGACACCCATACTCTAGAGGATTAAAGGAGATAAAACCCTTCCTGTTCCTTTAAAAGGCAAAGTCATCCATTTCTGAGACAAGAAGAAGCTGCCTTAAATCCCAATTGAATGGGAGGCAACTGTTGACTTCTATTACAGTAAGTGCAGTTATATACAAAGGGACATCTATTGATTACTTATAGCAATCCAACTGAGACAGCATATTTCATTCTTCCTCAGCGACATTAACTTAGTGAATTATACCTTCATTATTGTTCACATAATAAAGAACGAGAGTCAGTAATTCCTGCTTTTATCTTAAAACTCTGGCATGGTTTTGAAAACAGTCTTTAAACCCCAGAGTTTCCAAATAATAATAATAAAAAAATCAGTTCTAGCCTAAATTTTAGTTGATGGTGCTTTTAGACAATCCTGTCAAGAAACTGAATTGAGTTTTGGGTGCAAGAATGAATTGGAAACATTCTAAGGCAGGGGTGTCAAACTCAATGCTCGGGGGCCTGATCCGGCCCACAGGGTGCTTAGATCGAGCCCACGGGGCCACCCTGGAAACAGTGAAGGACTGGCCTGCATGTGGCCCTCCCAAGCTCCATTTTCACTGGCAGAGGGTTACAGAAGACCATCGCAGCCAAAAATGGAGCTCACGAGCCCATTTTCACTGGCATAACACTCGGGCCGCCACTGGCGCCCCCGACATGAGTGATGTCAAGCTGGCCACACCCACACTCACCCCAGCCACGCCCACCCCGGCCATGCCCACCTCGGCCCAAATTTCGAAAGCAAGTATTTTTCTGAAAGGATCTGACAATAGCTTTCTTTCTTCTTTCCAAACAATAGAATATTCTTACTAAATTTTCAAAAATCTTATTTTATTCTATGTTGCGATCGTTAATCTTCTAACGGTGGTTATGCCTTACAAAAGTAAGAACTATCATTTTTTGTTTTATAATACTTGATTTCCCTTTTTAGGATAATACCAAGGGTTCAAAGCAGGGGTGAAATCCAGCAGGTTCTGACAGGTTCTGAAGAACCGGTGGAGGAAATTTTGAGTAGTTCAGAGAACCAGCAAATACCACCTCTGGCTGGCCCCAGAGTGAGGTGGGAATGGAGATTTTGCAATATCCTTCCCCTGGAGCGGGGTAGGAATGGAGATTTTGCAGTATCCTTCCCCTGCCACGCCCACCAAGCCATGCCCACAGAACCGGTAGTAAAAAAAAATTGAATTTCACCACTGTTTCAAAGCCTCCATTTCAAATTTTAAATGCATTGTTTGTTTAGGAAAAATGTTAAAAGAGCCATACAGATTTTAAGCCAGAACTAAATAATACCAGAAAAATATGATAAAAGGGAATGTATATTTGATATTGCATGTTTTAACAGCAGCAAGAATTGTAGTTGGACAACACTGGAAAACACTTCTTCTACAGAAGAAGATACGATTAAAAAAAATATTGGACTATGCAGAAATGGACAGATTGACACTGAAGATAAAAGAAAAAGAGGACACAGTATATTTTTGAACTTGTTTTATCAATGGTTGGATAAAAGGGGTAGAAATTAGGAACTTAACGTATTACTATGTAAATGATTTGTACGTCCCAAGTTCCAGCTGATGGGGAGGAAATGGGGATTTTGTAGCAACCTTCCCTCCCCTGGAGTGCGGAGGGAATTGAGATTTAACAGTATCCTTCCCCTGCCACACCCATCAAGCCATGCCCAACAAGCCATGCCCACAGAACCAGTAGTAAAAAAAATTGAATCCCACCACTGGTTTGTATCTGTATCTATCTATTGATCTATCTATCTATCTATCTATCTATCTATCTATCTATCTATCTATCTATCTATCATAGATAGATAGACAGATAGATAGATGGATGGATGGATGGATGGATGGATGGACAGACAGAGAGATAGATAGATAGATGATAGATATATTGCAGTGTATAGAAATATGAAACAAGTTTATTTGGATATTGGTTTTGTACGCTGGCATTCTATTTTTTTAAAAAAAATTGTAAATAAATAATGTAAATATTGAAAAGAAGGGAGGCCAGGATGAAACTTGCTTAAGTTTTTAACCCTTTCTGAATATACATGGTGGCACTAATACATCACACTGGAATTGAAATATTATTGTCTAACTTCATAATTAAAAGTAGCAGTTGATGGTCAGTGAAAGATTTCTAGAATTTTTCCCTAATCTCTAGGGATCAGGAAATGAAACCTTTAGATCAATAAAAATTGATGAAGAATACTGTGAGGGCAATTAGAGGACTTTTCAGTCATCTGTTTAGTGTTGCCCACCCCATCCCAAACCCTGTTTGCTCATCAGCTAATGCATTTTTAGTTTCCAATATAAGTTGCCTGGTGTACAATGTATTGCATTTACTTAGAAAAAGTAATTGGCAGAAATTTGCTAGATCAGCTCTGTCTCCTTTTTTAAAAAAAATAAATTGGCACTATAATTGACTGACTTCAATCCTTTGGGATATATAGGGAGTGATAAAAATGCCAGTATTAGAAACCATAAATCAGAATTTACCTTTAATGATTCAGCCGGAATCAAATTCTACGTCAGTTGCATTATTGTTTTCCACTTTTCGGAGTTTGGAGGAATCAGAAGGGAATAATGGGATCTAATCTCGAATACACTCCAGAAGATAGGCTCAAGATACAGAAGGATCTTGATAGACTTGAACATGGGGCGCTATCTAACAAAATGAAATTCAACAGTGAAAAAAGCAAGGTTCTACATTTAGGGAAGAAAAACAAAATGCACAGGTATCGTATACGTGGTACTTTGCTCAATATTAGTAACTGTGAGAAGGATCTTGGAGTCCTAGTGGACAACCATTTAAATATGAGCCAGCCGTGTGCAGCAGCTGCCAAAAAAGCCAACACAGTTCTAGGCTGCATAAACAGAGGGTTTGAATCAAGATCAGGTGAAATGTTAATACCACTTTATCAGGCCTTGGTAAGGCCACACTTGGAATATTGCATTCAGTTTTGGTCTCCATGATGTAAAAAATAAGTTGAGACTCTAGAAAGAGTGCAGAGAAGAGCAAAAAAGATGATGAGGGGACTGGAGGCTAAAACTTATGAAGAACAGTTGCAGGAACTGTGTATGTCTAGTTTAATGAAGAGAAAGACTAGTGGAGACATGATAGAAGTCTTCCAATATCTCAGGGGCTGCCCCAAAGAAGAGGGAGTCAAGCTATTCTCCAAAGCACCTGAGGGTAGGACAAGAAGCAATGGGTGGAAACTAATCAAGGAGAGAAACATTTTTGATTTAACACAAAAGACATCAAATCACAAGTTATCACTAATAAAATATGAAAACAATCATTTCATACTTATCGAGGTCTTTTTCTGTGTCCAAGCCAGATGTAACCCTTCGATGGCTGCAGGCTACTGTGGGAAGTTGCCTGCAAAAACACAGCTGCCTGCAATTTCTGCTGGTTCGAATCTCTCCAAGGCTCAAGGTTGACTCAGCCTTCCATCCTTTCTAAGGTAGGTGAAAGGAGGACCCAGTTTGTGGGGGCAATAAGCTGACTTTGTATAAAATATACAAACAAATGAAGGCTATTGCTTAACGCATTGTAAGCCACCCTGAGTCTCCGGAGAAGGGCAGCATATAAATCAAATTAAAAAAAAAAAAGTTAGCACCCACCCCTTTCCTAGAAGAATTAAATATTTTAGGAAATATTAAAAAGTCAGAATATTATGTTTCCCTGGATGAGAAATGGAGAAGCATGTTTTAAAGACAAAGCAGCTCCCATCTTCCTGCCCCCATCCTTTGTCAATGGGCCAGAGGCAGAAACTCAATCTTTGTCAATGGACCATCATCTGCAACACAATAGACCCATCTAGCAACAGAAACTCACCACATGGCACCTGGGAAGATTATATCAACCAGCAAGGCTAGCTAAGACCCCCACCCCCTGGGAGTCTGACAACCAAACAGGATACACTTTCTGGGCCCCAGGAAGTTCAAAGCCAGAGAGGGCATAAAACCCGGGGAATCACACCATCTCTGCCCTTTTCTGTTCAGGAACTCAAACCATGTGATCCTGTCTACCATTAAACCATCTTTCCAAGCAGTCTCCATATTTCCAGTGTCTTTTTCCCCACTTGAAGGATATTTCTTCCTACACTACAAAACCCCATAATGCAAGTTTTGTTCCTCTGTTTTCTCTCCTAATAATTAATTCTCCAGAATTGGGTGTATTGCTTCTTTTCACATTTCAAATAAATATCCTGACAAGAAGAGATAATTATTATCCTGATAGGCCTTATATATTTTAACTAGATATGGTAGGTATTGCCATCAACCTCTTCTTAGATTTAAGCTTAGTTCTGGAATTTCTGATTACTCTATCATTAAGTGGTAGAAAGCTTTTATAACAACTTTCTCAATTAATTTCTCATCATTGATCACCCGAGAACTTTATTGCAACCATACAGCCAGCAGTCAAGCAAGCAAGCAAACAAACAAAAGAACAAAAATAAACATAACAGATAAATATGAGTGTCTAGAAAGAAAAGAAATTAGCCCATTTTTTTCAGACAGAAAGAGAAAGGGGAAAAATACATTTCATAAATATGTGTTACGATAAGATGTAGACGACAATCACATTCATTGTTCCTATCACTTTATGAATAATAAAGAGAAAACTGAATTGTCTTTTCTGCATAAACCATTTATCTAAAAATATTGTCATACTGGTAAAAGTCATTTCCCAATGGTAAGAGCTACTTATAATTATATTGTATTCTACTTGCTATGAAATTATGTAAAATCAGACTGTATTTCAGTTTGGGGTACTTGAGGAATTCAAATTATTATTCCAAGTAACCTAATATGGACATCTTTGAATAAAATGTACATTAGATTTCAGTGTTACACAATTCTTCGCATGGCACTGAATACTATCTGGAATCTAAGAAAATATTTAGAAATGTGTATTTCAAAGCTACATTCAAATAAATAGGTCCGTTCTGACCCAAATCTATTTAATTTAACATTTGAATGAAATTTTAAGGAGGATTTTGTTTGTCAACAAAGGGCCAAAATTTGTGATTGGGACAAACAGATTTTAAATGACCCTCACTCTGTCAAGGACCTTGGAGTACTCATTTCTAAAGATCTAAGTGCCCAAGCCCACTGTAACAACATTGACAAAAAGGCATTAAGAGTGTTGTGGCCTGCCAGCAGCCTGCACGGATTGTGGCTGATCCCGACGATGAGGAGGCTGGTGTGGTGTCGTGCCAACAGCCTATGCAGCCAGTGCTTGAGTCGGACAGCAAAGAGGCTGAAGAGGATGTGGTGCCAGAGGCAGAGACTCAGCCAGGGTCTTCAGAACCTCCAGAGGCTCCTTCAAGTGAAGAGAGTGAAGTGGAGGAGCCTTTTCTCAATACTTGAGCATGCAGGGCTGCCAAAAGGCAGGAGTGGCTACTCAGGAGGAGGAGGTCTCCTCGAGACTAAGGCTTGAGGATAATTGGCCATTCCCTTAGCCTATTTAAGTTCGCACACAGATAGCAAACATTGCTGGAAACAACGTTTAGTCCTACACAGAGCATTTTGAGAGTGAGTTTTTTGTTACAACTTGGTTTCTGGGCTGATTGCCAACCCTTGTCAGATTTTGTTTAATCTCTGTAATTCATAGGAGGCTGATAAGGACAGTGGTGGTTAAAGCCTGCATTTTGAAAGGGGTCTGTTTGTATTAAACAGAGTTTTTGGAGCTGTGTGTGTGTGCTACACTTCTTGGGACCTGTAGCTGGGGTTACAGGTCCCAAGAGTTGTTAACCTAATCTTGCATCGCTTCTTCTCTGGTAATGTTGTACTACTAACAGAGCATACAAAACATTTGCTAGACCAATTCTTGAATACAGCTCATCTGTCTGGAACCTACACTGCATATTGGATATAAATACAATTGAGAGAGTCCAGAGATATTTTACAAGAAGAGTCCTCCATTCCTCTAACCGCAATAAAATACCTTATGCCACCAGACTCCAAATTTTGGTCTTAGACAACTTAGAACTATGCCGATTTCAGTCTGACCTAAGCATAGTACATAAAATTATCTGCCACAATGTCCTTCCTGTCAATGACTACTTCAGCTTCAACCACAACAATACACAAGCAAATAATAGATACAAACTCAAGGTAAACCGCTCCAAACTCGATTGCAGAAAATGTGACTTCAGTAACAGAGTGGTCAATGCCCGGAATGCACTATCTGACTCTGTAGTTTCTTCCCCAGACCCCCAAAACTTTAACCTTAGACTGTCTACGGTTGACCTCACCCCTTTCCTAAGAGGTCTGTAAGGGGCGTGCATAAGGGAACCAGCGTGCCTACCATCCCTGTCCTAATATTCCTTTTTACTATATTCCTTTAAAAATAAATAAATAAAAAGTAAGATTTTTGAGTCATTCATACACCAAGATAAGTTAATCGCTTAAGCGCTTAAGACTTTTTTTATTCCATCAAGCTGGCCTGGCCTAAATCTTTTCCCCTTTTTTAAATGTAAATTTTCATTTGTTTTAAATTATGGGGTATTTTAAATTCAGCCAAATTATTTAATTCATTTTTAATTTATTTTAAAGTTTTGTATTTATGTGTTTTATCTTGTGGCAGTTCACTGCCCTGAGTCCTTCGGGAGAAGGGCGGTATAGAAATTTAATAAAATAAAATAAAATAAATAAATAAATAAATAATGGAATTGACTCATTAAAGATAGCTATAATTAGATTGTCATTATACTTTGCTGGTCAGTTAAATTGTTTTGTCATGGAGACAGGGATTTCAGACCCCATTCAGTGCCACCATTTTTAGTTAGTATGTTACTGTGTAATATGTTTTAGCTTGGGAAATATGGAAATGGGGGGAAAAAATTGTCCAAACAATTGAGGAAAATGAAATGACATGTACCAGGAAAGACTCTTTAGAGAGTATGCTAGGAACACAGCCAGGAAAAAAAGAGCAAAAAGAAAAAGAAAAGAAAGCTATTAGGATTGAAAATACAGGAGGCGTTGAATTATTCAAGATATAGTATGCTTACAAGAAGAAAAACTAGAAGCTGTACAGGGAAAAACCATTTAGAATATGTACTGTATGATAAAAATGGATGGATGGATGGATGCAGGGGTTGGCTGCTAGGAGTTCGCAGGGGTTCGGGAGAACCTCTAGCTAAGATTCTGTGTAGTTTGGAGAACCCTCAAATCCCACTCCTGGCTGGCCCTTCCCACCCCACCCTGCCCCTCCCAGGAGTCCCCACATGGCCTGTTTTGGATGCAGGTAAGTGCAGGACGTGTGTGAAGGCTCAGGGAGGGCGAAAAACATGCCTACCGGAAGTTCAGGAAGACCAGAAAAGGGGCCTGTTTCCAGCCTTCAGAGGGCCTCCAGAGCCTGGGAGGCTATTTTCGCCCTATCAGAGGCTCGAGAAAGCCTCCGGAGTCCAGGGAGGGCAACCCCCCCCCCCCGCTGTGGTGCAGGATGTCAACTAGCCATGCCCACCCATGGCCACGCCCACCATGGCCACGCCCACCCAGCAACGGGGCAGAGAACCCCTTGCTAAAAATTTTGAAGCCCACCCCTCGATGGATGGATGGATGGTAATGGATGGATGGATGGATGGATAGAAGATAGATAGATAGATAGATAGATAGATAGATAGATAGATAGATAGATACAGATAGATGATAGTTAGATGGGTGAATGGATGGGTGGGTGGAAGGAAGGGAGGGAGGGAGGGGAGGAGGGAGGGAGGGAGGGAGATATTACAGAGTTGGAGCTATCTTATAAACTTCTAACGGAAGCTTTCATTACTCCAGGGGCTCCTAGAGCATAGTCTAAAGCAGGGGTGGGCAACTATGGCCCTTTTATGACTTGTGGACTTCAACTCCCAGAATTCCTGAGCCAGCCATGTTAGCTCAGGAATTCTGGGAATTGAAGTCTACAAGTTATAAAAGGGCCATAGTTGCCCACCTCTGGTCTAAAGACATCAAACTTTATTTCATAGTAAGGATGCAGCACATAATAATGCCGACCATACCATAATGTTATCTGATGACTATGTCCTCATGTTGCATACTGTTTTGCTGTTTAAAAATTCATTCAAGACAATTCTGAGCACCCATCCCTTTGTGGAAATGGGTACACCCTTCAAATGGATCCTTCAAAAGTACCAAATAAACAAAAAATGGTATCTACCATCGACAAAATCCTTCATTTAACTTTGGGATAGATAAGAACTTTATTGTCCAAAATTAAAAGGCAAAATAGAATTGGAAGGTTATATGTGGCCTTTCAAAGACGTGAATCGAATCCTAGTTATGAGTTGGATGAAGATCTTAATTAGAAGCCCCCTTATCAAGATCTTCTCAAACTTAGATTGGACCAGAGAAAAAGGCTACTAAAAGAAAAAAACAAGGAAAAACATCAGCATGTTTCCTAAAGGTCCTTCAAGCACATCATTTAAAGTCTTCCAGATGTAACATCGATGTAGAAATGTGCCTCACATTTGAGAGAAGATTTTTTTTAAAGTTTTTTTTAAAAATTTTTTTACAAACATATCAATGCGTGAACAGTATGTTACTATAGCATAATGATTATTTTCAATCCAATTTATATATTTCTAATAGTGATACATATTCATGTAAAGTTGCAATCTATCCTTATTCAATTATTCCATGTTTTATTATTTCTTTTATTTTATTATATTCTAATACAAATAAGACTAACAGCATTAGTCATAATTATTACTTTCAATCCAGCTTGTATATTTCTAATGGTGATACATATTTATATTAAAGTTGCAATCTTTCATTATTCAATGATTCCATGTTTTCTCTTATTATTACTCTTATTTTATTTATAAAAGTGTATACGCTAATACTCCCCTTTTCTCTTATTTCTATCTCTTATTCTAACTTTTAATCATGTCATCCTTTATTAAAAAAAATATTTTCTTTCTGTTCTACCTAACTTCTAATCATGTCACCTACTTACAAAAAAAGAAAGAAAGAAAGAAAGAAAGAAAGAAAGAAAGAAAGAAAGAAAGAGGAAAAGGAAGGAAAATTGAGAGAACATTTCTAAATAGGGTAGCATTGCACTTCGTATTGTACAACACAGAGCTAGGCTAACCAAGAAATAAATCCTTTGCAAGCTTCTCTCTTACCACAGTAAAAAAAAGATAAAAGGTAAAGCCCACGTATGTGCTAGTCGTTCCCGACTCTAGGGGGCGGTGCTCATTTCCGTTTCAAAGCCGAAGCATCAGCGCTGTCCAAAGACATCTCCGTGATCATGTGGCTGACATGACTAAACGCCAAAGGTGCATGGAACGCTGTTACTTTTCCACCAAAGGTGGTCCCTATTTTTCTACTTGCATTTTTTACGTGCTTTTGAACTGCTAGGTTGGCAGTAGCTGGGACAAGTAACGGGAGCTCACCCCATTACACATCACTAGGGATTCGAACTGCTGAACTGTCGACCTTTCAATCAACAAGCTCAGTGTCTTAGCCACTGAGCCACCACGTCCCTCTCAACCACAGTTGTGTTTTTTTTTTAATTTGATTTATATGCCGCCCTTCTCCGAAGACTCAGGGCGGCTTACAATGTGCTCAGCAATAGCCTTCATCCTTTTGTATATTTATACAAAGTCAGCTTATTGCCCCCACAAACTGGGTCCTCATTTCACCTACCTTAGAAAGGATGGAAGGCTGAGTCAACCTTGAGCCTTGGCGAGATTCGAACCCTGCAGTAATTGCAGGCAGCTGGTCTTAATAACCAGCTTAATTACAGGGTGCCTTAAACCCCTGTACTACCAAGGCTCTTTACTGTCTTTACCACAGTAAAAACCATTCTATAATTTAGCAGAGTTGTTCTACATTTTTTTAAAAAAAAAATATTGTTTGTTGCTTGGCTGTTTTAATTGTAATTATCAAGGGAATCTAGTGAGGCAGAGAGTTAGTTATTCAACTCTGCATGACAAAGGTTTATAACATGTGTTTCACCAAAACAGCTGTTCGCTGTTTCTTTTCTTCAATATTTATTTTGGAAAGACAAGTTCTTCACTCATTAATTTGTTTCTAATGACCTACGTGTTTCCCCAAAAATAAGACCCTGTCTTATATTTTTTGAACCCCAAAATCAGTGCTTGGCCTTATTTTTGGGGAGGTCTTATTATTTTGGGGTGCATGGAGCAAGACAGAGCTCCTATTGCTGTCTTACATTATTTCCATCTCTGTCTCCCTAACCCTAACCAGAGGAAATGGCGGGGACCGGCTGTGCATGCATTTAAATATTTTCAGGGAGGGCTTATTTTCGGGGAGGGCTTATTTTAGCGCATGCACTCAAAAGCCCGATTGGGCTTATTATCTGGGGAGGTCTTATTTTTGGGGAAACACGTTAACATAACATGGGAAAAAAGAAATAATAGCCTCATGATTGTATTTCACGTAATAGTATCTGCATACATAAAGAACTGCTATATATTTTCCGATAATTTAACAAAGCAATGCAAAAGAAGAGTTAAGGGGCCATGAAAATATATGTATTGTCATATCACACAGTTTCACTAAGTTTTGGAGTGTGTCAGAGAAGGAGGTGGCCCACACACCTTGGCAAAATCACATTCACTGCCTTTCGCAACGTTTATTTTCTCAATTTTTGTAGTTTCTCCCCATGAATGTCCTTTTTGTGCACAAAACTATACCTAGATTCAACTTTGATTTACTTTACTCAGTGTTCCATGAATGATGGATGTTAATAAACACTATACATTGCTGTCAACTCATGCAGTAGAAAATAATATTTTAACACACACTATTTTAGTTCATAGAAATTTACAGCCATCTCATAACTATTTTTGCAAGTAAGGAGAAGTTTTGGGAAGCTATTCTGGAGGTTATGGACATGGCAGCACTTCCACCTATTTCCAGACATTTGAGCTGAGCTAAAGGTAAACATCTATCTTCTTAAGGGGGGACATGATATGGATTGCTTGTAGAATGTAATGACACCAGGCTGATTCCTTTCTTGACTCCACTCCCATTTCTCCTACATTAAAGCCTCCTCTTCTCCTACATTAAAGCAAAAGTAAAGGAGTTCCTGCGGATTTTACTCCGCTAGTTGTTGCCAAGTCTAGAGGGCAGTGCTTGTTTCCATTTCAAGATCATTGAGCCAGTACTTTCAGAAGACATGGTCATGTGGACTGCATGACATCACAAAGCAATGTTACCTTCCCACTGAAGTGGTACCTATCATATTTTTCTGAGTACAAGACGCACCATTTCCCCCCCAAAAAAGAGGGTGAAAATCTGGGTACGTCTTATACTCCGAATGTAGCCTCGCCCAGCTTCTCAAATGGAGGTTTCAGAGGCTGAAAAAAGCATCAAAAATGAAACTTCAGGAAAAAAAGCCCGCAAACAGAGCTTCAGAAAAAAGCCCCCCAAACAGAGCTTCAGAGGCTTTTTTTTTTCTGAAGCTCTGTTTCAGAAGTTTCAGAGGCAGAAAAGAAAAAGCAAGGCACAGAGCTCAAAACCAAGGAACCTATTACTAAAATTCACCTCTGGGAACAGCTGATTGGGGGTTTCTGGGAGGCCAATCCACCTGCCAATCAGCTTTTTTCTTATTTTCCTCCCCAAAAACTAAGGTGTGTCTTATACTCTGAAAAATACAGTATTTATCTACTCATATTTTCGTGCTTTCAAAATGCTAGGTTGGCAGGAGCTTGGGTGAGGATGGGAGCTCACCCCATTGTGTGGTGCTTGGGTCTGAAAACTGGGCTGCTGGCTTCCCAGCGGACAAGCCCAGCATCTTAACCACTCAATCACCAGGATACCTCTCTGACATTAAGCCTACATTAAAAAGGTGAACCATCTAGAAATCCTTCAAAATGCTCTTTGTCATCCGGAAAGATGGGAACTACGATTTCCACCCCCAAACAGATGTAATTATATGCCTCCTTAGCTTTGTTTAATCCATTCATTTCAATATGAAGACTTCATACTAAAGCCTAACCATGTTAAAAGATGTTAGGATATGTAACGCGTTTCAAAGGGACCTTTTGAGAAATGCATTTGCATGCGTGAAATGCTCCTCACGAAAGCATTAAATGGCTACATGCTCTGGAAAACTCGGAACAATTGTTTTAAAAGCTGAATCCTCTCAACTATTTGCCTAAAACCAGAAGTGGTATTCTGCTGGTTTGTACCGGTTCTGGCAAACCGATAGCGGCGATGGCAGGTGGGTCTGCCCACCTGCCCGGGCTCTATGACGTCCTATTTAGCCATGTTTTTGAGGCTGGGCGCATGCACAGAAGTCATGCATGTGAACAAAGCATATGCATGGAAGACACGTGTACGTGTGAAGTGAGCGTGCGAACCAGTAGGAAGAATATTGGAAGCCCACCGCTGCCTAAAACACAACATCATGGGGATTGGAAGGGACGTCATAGGCCTTCTAGTCCAGAGGTCCCCAACCTTTCAGACCTTAGGGACCACTAAATTCATAATTTAAAATCCCATGGACCACTAATATGATCTGCCTAATGACCAGCTGGGTGGGCGTGGCTAGGTGGTCATGTGACTGGGTGGGCATGGCCAACTCAATGTCACTCACATTGAGGGGCGCCTTGCCGGCCTCTACTCGCCCCTCCCCTCCTAGTCACTCCTTGCTTGCCCACCCGGGCTCCTTAGGGCCCCAACAGGAAGCAGTTTTTGGAGCTAAGCAGCCACCATAGAAAGAGTTGGCAAAACAGCTGGCTCATTTCAAATTGGATCGGACCAAGAAGGAGGCTCAGCAGAAGCACTTCATTGGGGACTACGAGCATAGGCTTTCCAAGCAAAGGGAAGACCTGCAGGAGTGCAAGGCAGGTGCCTGGAGGCTCAGCAGACTGAGATGATCAGCCAGTACCAGGCCATGATTCAGTCCCACTGGAACGAGGCCCTCTGGCTCTTTGCCACCAAGAAGTGGCACTTCCTTCCAGACTTTGCCCAAAGGCCTGCACCAGGAGGCTGAAGCAGATCCCAAGTCAGAATTTCTGACACCCCCTCCAACCCACACAAGAAGACCCCAAAGGGGGAGAGTCTTTGCAGCAACACAAACGTTCATTGCACGTATCTGGCCCACGGGCCATAGTTTGAGGATCCCTGATTTAGTGCAATATAAAAAATGCAAATAATTTTTCTGTGGACCACCAAAATTTTCTCGCGGACCACCAGTTGGTGACCACTGTTCTAGTTTAACCCCCTGCTCAACCCCCTATTCAACTCCCTGGCCTTATACCATCTAAGTCAAACAATTATGGTTGCAAGCACAGAGAACACATCATCTAGGACAGTCAATAAAACATGTCATGCTTCACACGCATATGGATAGACAGTCAGTCAGACAGACAGACAGACAGACAGACAGACAGACAGACAGAGGCAGCTTTCCATGACACTAAACAAACCTTAAAAACAAAGATGCTTCCCTTTAAATGTTTTAAGACAATGTTGTTCACTCAGACTCCCCCATGCTTTGCAAAGAGCCTCTTTTAAATGCTTTGCATAAGCAGGAGAGAGGTTTGAGAGTCAATATTTTCCTGTCCGGTTGATTTGAAGGAGACACTGGATAATCTACAGCTGACCTTGTCTGGCTCAGAAGTTAAGTAGGGTCACAATGGGTTAATACTTGGAAGGGGAATCTATATGGCATGCCAGTGCTGTAGGCTAGGCTGGGAGGAAAAACTAAACAAAACCCAAGAGGTGATAATAGCAAAAACTCTTCTGTTTTGTTTCTAAGACATTGACATGGATATTGTCCAGGAAATCAGCAGGAATCAAACCTGAATGAAAATAAACTTTACCTTTACCTCTCTCTCTCTCTCTCTCTCCCTCTCTCCCTCTCTCCCTCTCTCTCTCTCTCTCTCTCTCTCCCTCTCCCTCTCCCTCTCCCTCTCCCTTTCTGTCTCTCTCTCTGTCACTCTCTCTCTCTCAATTGTGGTCATAGATTGAGGACTACCTGTGGATCACATAGTTGGGGACCATACAGGTAGCTGGCATCTCTCTCTCTGTCTCTCTATATCTCTCTGTCTCTGTCTCTCTGTCTCTGTCTGTCTCTGTCTCTCTTTCTCTGTCTGTCTCTGTCTGTCTCCCTCTCTCTCCCTTTTCCCCCCTCTCCCTCTCCCTCCAGCCCTACCCCCCTCTCAATTGTGGTCATACGTTGAGGACTACCTGTGGATCACATAGTTGGGGACCATACAGGTAGCTGGCATCTCTCTCTCTGTCTCTCTATATCTCTCTGTCTCTGTCTCTCTGTCTCTGTCTGTCTCTGTCTCTCTTTCTCTGTCTGTCTCTGTCTGTCTCCCTCTCTCTCCCTTTTCCCCCCCTCTCCCTCTCCCTCCAGCCCTACCCCCCTCTCAATTGTGGTCATACGTTGAGGACTACGTATGGATCATACAGTTGGGGACCATACTGATAGCTGACATCTGTCTCTCTCTGTCTCTCTGTCTCTGTCTGTTTCTCTGTCTGTCTCTCTCTGTCTCTGTCTCTCTGTCTCTCTGTCTCTCTCTCAATTCTAGTCATACATTGAGAACTACCTGTGGATCACACAGTTGGGGACCATACTGATAGCTGGCATCTCTCTCTCTCTCTCTCTCTCTCTCTCTCTCTCTGTTTCTGTCTCTGTCTCTGTCTCTGTCTCTGTCTCTGTCTCTGTCTCTGTCTCTGTCTCTGTCTCTGTCTCTCCACAGCTGCATCTCATTTTGGAATCATTAAAACAAGTACCTTAGCATAGACCGAACAATTAGAAAAGTTACAAATTTACTAGAAGAGGTCTATATGGAACTCCTGTTGAATGTTGTACAACACGAACATTCAGAATTAATTTTCTATGCACAGTACATGTACATTAAAAAAATAATAATAATCAGAATATTCCTAACCTTGCATGAAAAAGACCATCAATTTTGCTAAATGTAGTGGCTTTCATTTTACTCAACAGGACCTTTGTTTAAAAACCCCATAAAATAAAATTAACCACTGGAAACCATAAAGGGACTATGTGCTTGGATTTCTCCTCTACCTCTGAATCTCAGGCCATTCTTTCGCATTATCAGATTCTCATTTGAGTTTGTCAAACAACTGCCTGTTATATTATTATGCAGTGATGCTTACTTAATCTCAAGTAAATGGGGAGCAGTAACTCTTAGGTGGAAATCTACGCCAAGGAATCCGTCTTCCGTGATATGTAAGTGTTAGTTCAGCTGAGCATCATTGGTGATTACTTCCCAATGGTTCTTTAGATACATTTCATACAACACAACCTTCTGAAATAGCCTTAGGTCTCAAACTGTAAGCCTTCCTAGCCTAATCAGATCCACTTCCCATTCTTGGCCAGTTCCTTTCATAAAATCTCTTTTCCCTCAGTTATGGCAGTAGGATGACTATGACTGTGTGTAAATGATAGCTGCTGTGGTCCACCCACAGCCTGCGGAGCTGGCAGTGGAGTCAGACAGCAATGAGGCTGAGGAAGAACATGGGCCAGTCCTGGAGGCTGGGGAAGGCCCGGATGAGGGCTCTGCGTCAGAGGCAGAGATGGGGCCAGGGCCATCGGGGAGTGAGGTGTGGACTTTGGAGCCTCCAGAGGCTGACAGTAGAGAGGCAGAGGAATAGAAGGAGCCTGTTCCTAGTGCACATATGAGAAGAGCTGCCAGAAGGCAGGAGCAGATAAAACAGAGAGGACGACTCGGGAGTAAGGCCAAGAGATGATTGGTCCCTCCCATAAGGCTTAAAAGACCAGCAATGGCTCTTGGCCTCTTTGCCGGAAAACAGCGTTGAGAGATTTGCTTCATGTTTGGATGTATTTCTTTCTTGTCAGCATCTTCTGCTTCTGAACTTTTGCCAAGAAAAGCCTTTGGCAGTTTGCCTAATTATCCCAAGGCCAGAGATAAATTGAGGAATGGTGTTTTGAAGAATTTGCTTTAATTTAGTTCAGACTATGCTGAGAATGAGTTAATTCTCAGCTGTTCTTATAAAGTCTGTTTGTTTTTGAACTGTTTGTATTTAATTCTAACTACTTGGGCCTGGGTCACAACAATAGTGTGTCCACAATGATAACAGTCAGAACATAGAATCGTAAGACTTGTAAGGGAACTTTGGAGATCTTCTAATTTAACCCCTGCTCAAGGGAGAACACCTTAACCCTTAACCATAAGCGTACTATTTTGGCTACGCTATTACAGACATTGCCTTTACTGGAGAATAAAAGATCAATAAAATATGACAATAGAATCTTGTACGCGTATGTGACTACCATGGCATAGATAAAGACAAATTGATGAGTAATGAATGAACGGATCTGAAGGTTGTTGTAAGCAGGTATTCCAGGCAATTCTCAAATACAGCTCATCTGTCTGGAACCCGCACTGCATATCGGACATAAATATAATCGGGAGAGTCCAGAGATATTTTAAGAGAAGAGTCCTCCATTCCTCTAACCACAATAAAATACCTTATGCCACCAGACTCCAAATTTTGGGCTTAGACATCTTAGAACTACGCCGATTTCAGTCTGACCTAAGCATAGTACATAAAATTATCTGCCACAATGTCCTTCCTGTCAATGACTACTTCAACTTCAACCACAACAATACACAAGCAAATAATAGATACAAACTCAAGGTAAACCGTTCCAAACTCGATTGCAGAAAATATGACTTCAGTAACAGAGTGGTCAATGCCTGGAATGCACTATCTGACTCTGTAGTTTCTTCCCCAAACCCCCAAAACTTTAACCTTAGGCTGTCTACGGTTGACCTCACCCCATTCCTAAGAGGTCTGTAAGGGGCGTGCATAAGTGCACCAGTGTGCCTACCATCCCTGTCCTAATATTCCTTTTTACTTACTCTTTTCATGTATCCAAATTATGTTTATACTTTTACCTGTTATCTTATATATGCTTGACAAAATAAATAAATAAATAAATAAATACATACATACATACATACATACATACATACATACATACATACATACATAAATACAATCTCCTCTCTTCCACTCAAAACCTTACTAAGACAGAGTATCCTTCTAATTGCCGATATCTTTTGGAACTAATGAGAAAAATATCAGGTACCAACTGTGACAACTTTCTTTTGATTCAGATCATTTATTCATGATACACGCGGGCAAACATCTGTTGTCTTACCCCAAGTTTTCTGCTTTCTGCTTTTTTTTAAAAAAATATTATTCTGATCTCCACTTATCCACAGATTTGATTTTCAAGTATAATAAGGAACTTCTAAATTAAGATTGGGGAGGTGTGATGACCCAGGGCATGGCACAGTGGCCACACAGTCAGCTGACAGTTCAAACTGCCCCTTTATTGCTTCAAATTTCCCCCAAACGCTCCCACATTCGTGGCAAGTCCCAGAGCAAAGTGATGACACACACACATAACTCACACACACCTCCAGCAGTAGTCCAGCACAATGCTATGAGAGCAGCTGCTGCAAAGCAAGAAATCCAGCAGGAAAAGTCAATGAGTCCAGGAAACAAAGGAGCAGGTCAATTACTCTAGGAAACCAGAAAGAAAGCAAGAAATCCAGGAAACTTCAAATGTCCGGCAACGGTACTCAACACTCCATGAATTCAGCATTTGTTCCTGACAAATGCCCCTTCCCACAGTGTCTCCTTAAGTCTCAGTCCCCAGGTGTGTCTTGTGAAGAGGGGTGGGGAGCTCTCCTGCCGAATATCCAGGTCAGTCTGCGCTGTTCCTTCCTTCTCTCCACTCTCCGTACTCGAGGATCAGGAGGGGGTGGTCCTTGCTCATCGCCTGAGCTCTGTCTCTCATGTTCACTGCTTAGCCTCTCTTGGTCATCCTGTCCCTCTTCCTCCCTGCATGGCTTGCTTGGAATATTCATTCATAAGACTTCTTGGAAAAGGCTGCACTATGAGGAAAGTAAAATGTGCAGATTCAAAATATCCACACGCTCATAACTGTTTCTTCTCAGCTAGACAGCGAGAGAGAGAAATCAAAACTGTATCTTTATCTGAAATAGCTGCCTAGTTATTTTCCCCATAGACGTGAGGGAAGTGCTTTCTACTTTACTTCACATGCAACGTATTGATAATGTTAAATAGTTAATGCACTCTTCTGAAACTTTCCCATTTTATTCTGCTAGCATCAATTTATCAAGTGTTAAAGCATATACTTTATCAAGTATAGTGTCTGAATATTTTAAAATAATTCCAGGAACGTGATACGGTATAACTGAGATATTCGCCTGACCTGGCTGATGGTTTCAATCAGCGGTGTGTTTCACATTTTGTTACCACCAATTCACCCCGCAACCGTGTGCTCGCTTCAAATGTGCCTTCCACATATGCTGTTGACCTTCCGTGCATGCATTTTGGTCATGCACGTGTCTTTCACGCATGTGCCCAGCCTCAAAAACATGCCTAAATAGGACGGCATAGAGTCGGGTCGGGGTTCCACTCTCGATTTCCGCTACCAGTTTTCCCGAACCGGCTGAATACCATCTGGTTTCAATCCTACAGTGGAGAAGTAAAGAACTCAACCTCAACAATTTCATATGATCATTTTGAGACTTATTTATTCAATGTAATTCACGCATCACTGTCCCACTCAGCTAATGAATTTGGGTGATATCGGATGAGATAAATCTAATAAAAGACAAATCCAGGGTGGGGGAAAAATATCCAAATCAAAACGAATAAAATACATAGATTGCGATAAAGCAAGGGATTTTTTTCGCACATTATGCAGAACAATATAGCCTTCCTGAATTTTTAAGTGATGAATAATTGTACATTTCAGACCATATAATGGATTTAAGAGTACGTTGCAAAGTTAATAGGTATAAAGCTGTTATCAGTTTTCATGCTGTCAAAAATATACCGTATTTTTCAGAGTATAAGACGCTCTGGATACAAGATGCACCTACCTTTTTTGGTGAGGAAAAAAAGAAAAAGAAATCTGCCTCTGCCTCCCAGCAATTTTGCCTCGTTGCAGCAAACAGCAAACAGTCTGCTTTACTTTCATTTTCGTTTTCAGCATAGCTTGATTAGCACAAGGAAAAAAAATTTGCTCCCAGCAATTTACCTGCTTGCAGCAAGCAGCAGAGGCCCGCACAGCAATAGGCAATGGCAATCCCTGCATCCTGAAACAGCTGAGAGTCGGGAGGCTGATCCAAGGGACAATCAACTTGTGCTAATTAGTCTATGCTGAAGCTGAAATAGGCTGTTTCTTCTTGCTGCTTGCTGCAAGGAGGTAAATTGCTGGGAGGCAGAGGCCAAAGGGTGGGGGCCAGTGGGTGGGCGGGGCTACATTCAGTATATAAGACGCACCCAAATTTTCACCCCCTTTTAGGAGGGGGGGAAGGTGCATCTTATACTCCGAAAAATATGGTAACATCTCTTCAGACATTCTGACTGAAGAGGAAATTGATTTGAAAGCAGGGATCTAGTATTCTAATCTAGTATTTTATAAACTTTTACATTACAATTCCCATAATCTTTTGTCACTTGTCACAATGATGGGTCTGATGAACAAGTCATGTCTCGTGAGAAGAGCAGAAAAAAACGTTGGATAAATGAATAAATAAATAATTTAAAAAAATGTGTACATAACAGCAGTGGGTTTCCAATATTCTTAGCACCGGTTTGCCACTCATGCTCACGCTTGCTTCGTGCATGTGCACGCCATGTTGCACATGCGCCTGGCATTCCGTGCATGCACTTTGCTTGCATGAGCCTGGCCTTGAAAATGTGGCTAAATAGAACGGCATTACGTCCGGGCGGTTGGACAGGCCCACCCACAGTCGCCGCTACCAGTTTGTCTGAACCCATATGAACTGGCTAAAAATTTTGGATATAATATTAACCTAGAAAATTGGGAGAAAATGTGGAAGGTAAATACTAAGCTGACAATGTCCGTGCCCTACAAAAAAAATACATACAAGATGTTTTATAGGTGGCATCTCCTCTCTGCACGCCTGGCAAGGATGTTCCCTAATGCGAATCAGAACTGTTGGAAGTGCAAAACACAGAAGGGGACCTACTACCATATGTGGTGGTCATGCCCTAAGGCCAAAAATTTTGGAAACCAATCCAAAATCAGCTGGAAGAAATCACCACCCAAAAAGTGCCCCTCAGACCGGAAACATATCTACTAGGAATACTGACAAAGGACTATAAAAAAGAGACACAATACTTGATAATACATATCCTAACCGCAGCCAGAATCATTTTCGCACAAATTTGGAAACTAGAGGACACGCCATCAGAGGAAAAAATAATACAAAAAACAATGGAATGTGTGGAAATGGACAATCTTACCAAAGAGATACAGGGAAAAGAAGATTCAGAATATTATTTAATCTGGCAGGAATGGTACAACTGGTTAGATAAAAAGAACACAAAATAAGGGAATACCACCCAATGATACAAAAATAAGGAAATAAAATGAAATATCGTTGTATAAACATTGATACATGATGAAAGATAAATATACATAGATGTATAGATATATAATTACCGAAGTAGCTCTATTTTTAAAGTTCAAGCTGTAAGACTTGACCTCTCTGTATAGTTAGTTTATGTAGTTTGTTTAAATGTCTACGTCTGTATATGTATGTTTGTTTATTAAAAAAAAATTTAAAAAAAAAAGAAAATGTGGCTAAATAGGACGGCATTACGTCCGGGCGGTTGGACAGGCCCACCCACAGTCGCCGCTACCAGTTTGTCTGAACCCATATGAACCGGCTGAATACCACCTCTGGTACATAACATACAGAAGTTATCAAGTTGCCTATTCTAATCTGAAACGCATGTGCAGAGTTCTGAAACTGAAGAGACGTCAGGCAATCTCCTACAGATGACCTCAAAAAGAGAGAGAGAGAGAGAGAGAGAGAGAGAGAGAGAGAGAGAGAGAGAGAGAGAGAGAGAGAAATCAATCTCTGGAACATCTAAATAAGGAATCTATCTATCCTAAATTCAGTTCTTGAGTAGAGATCCACAACAGAAGTTTAAAATATTTCTCTCCTGACAAGGGCTGACAGGCACGTTATGATTTAATTCTGTGATCAATATGCTTTCCCAAACCATTTCAGACTTCTCTGCAGGGATTAAAAAATCATTTGTAAAAAAATGGCTATGTTCAAGTGGTTTATATGGATTTTCTCCCTTCACCAATTAAGTCATTTACATCTCCTCCTGACACGGTCTTCACAGCTGATTGAGCAGAGTGGCTGAATAAGCATAAAGCTATCTAATAATTTCACTACCTTCCCGCTCAGCGTAGGAGCCAGAGTTAGCAATGATGATTAAGTTTAGCCAACTCCGAGTCATCTGGCAATGGGGTGTCATTGTCAACGTTGCAGAGGAATTAATTGCCAGGTGATGTCTTAACATCGCAGAACTGACCTATTAAATGATGCAGGCCATGTCCATTGAAGGGCTAAGGGTACTGTCTTAATTTGTACAGTTCCGAGTCAAGATACATCAATGGAAGGCTGAGGATATATACCAATGCAAATTTTGCCACTCAGAATTATCCATCTAGTATTCATTGGCTCTCTCTAGAGAGCAATGAGAAGAGATTAAATGATTCTTCAACTGTAGGATGTCGTCTTAGACCTTTGGATATAAAAGGGCTGATTGTTGGCTGTAATGCTCTCTCTGTCCCTCCTCCTTCCCTCCCTCCCTCCCTCTCCCTCCCTCTCTCTCCCTCCCTTTCCCTCTCTCTCTCCCTTCCTCCCTCCGTCTCTCAATCTCAATCTCAATCTCTGCCTCTCTGTCACTCTCCCTCTCTCCCTCCCTCCCTCGGTCTCTCTGTCTCTCTGTCTCTCTCTCCCTCTCTCTCTGTCTCTCTGTCTTTCTCTGTCTCTCTCTCTCTGTCTCTCTCTGTGTGTCTGTCTCTCTGTGTCTTTGTCTCTGTCACTCTCCCTCTCTCTCCCTCCCTCTCCCTCTCTCCCTCCCTCCCTCGGTCTCTCCATCTCCCTCTTTCTCACTCTCCCTCCCTCCCTCTCTCTCTCTCCCTCTCTCTCTGTCTCTCTGTCTTTCTCTGTCTCTCTCTCTGTCTCTCTCTGTGTGTCTGTCTCTCTGGGTCTTTGTCTCTGTCACTCTCCCTCTCTCTCCCTCCCTCTCCCTCTCTCCCTCCCTCCCTCGGTCTCTCCATCTCCCTCTTTCTCCCTCTCCCTCCCTCCCTCTCTCTCTCTGCCTCTGTCTCTGTCTCTCTCTGTGTGTGTCTCTCTCTCTGTCTCTCTCTCTGTGTCTCTCTCTGTCTCTCTGTGTGTGTCTTTCTCTCTGTGTCTCTGTCACTCTCCCTCTCCCTCCCTCTCCCTCTCTCCCTCAGTCTCTTCCTCTCCCTCCCTCCCTCTGTCTCTCTCTCACACTCTTTCTGTCTCTCTGTGTCTCTCTGTGTGTGTCTGTCTCTCTGTGTCTCTGTCTCTGTCTCTCTCTCTTTCTGCTTGAGCAGGGACTTAGACCAGAGTACCTGCAAGGTCTCTTCCAACTCTGTTATTCTGAGTATTAATGTGAATCCAGGATGGTGCATAGGTGTGCCTGTGAAGCAGGGGTGAAATTCAACAGGTTCTGACAGGTTCTGGAGAACCGGTAACGGAAATTTTGAGTAGTTCGGAGAACCGGTAGCAGAAATTTTGAGTAGTTCGGAGAACCGGTAGAGGAAATTTTGAGTAGTTCAGAGAACCTGCAAATACCACCTCTGGTTGGACCCAGACTGGGGAGAGAATGGGGATTTTGCAATATCCTTCCCCTGCTATGCCCACCAAGCCACGCCATGCCACGCCATGTCCACAGAACTGATAGTAAAAAAAATTGGATTTCACCACTGCCGTGAAGGTTATAGCTACACAAGAATATTAATAAGGGATGTTTGTATTCTATTTTCAAGGCACTCAGTATGTTTTAACATCTAGGCATTTAAGCCTCGCTGCTTTCCTTATTGTTGATTGAAAGAGCTAACAAGGATAAACAATTCTCCACCAGCGATCTACTGAACTCATGACATGGAGAAAAAGGAGTCTGTGTAGTTAGAGTTTTGTCCGTTAGCAACTCTGTGTCAGTCACTACAGCTTTAACAAATTCAACCATTAAATCTATTTGGTTTACATTTATAAAAGGAGGCCAGAAGCATTAATTGATAATCTGTTTCTGGCTCACATCGTAAGGATTATACCCCATACGTCTGAACAAGGGAAATCGTGGTCTACCAAGACTAATATTCCTCCTTTCTGTTGTGACGCAGGCCCAAGTAGGTAGTAATCGAGGCAAACAGTTCCAAAACAAACAGACTTTATTAGAACAGCTGAGAATTAACTCATTCTCAGCGTAGTCCAAACTAAATTAAAACAAACTCTTCATAAACACAAATTCTTCAGTCTAATCACCAACCTTGGTATAATTAGGCAAACTGCCAAAGGCTTCTCTTGGCAAAAGTTCAATAGCAGAAGACGCCGACAAAAGATAAGTGCAGCAAGACTATCAACATTGTTTTCTGACAAAGAGCCCAAGAGCCGTTGCTGGTTTTTTAAGCCTTATGGGAAGGGCCAATCATCTCCTGGCCTTACTCCTGAGTCGTCCTCTTTGCTTTAGCTCTCTTGCCTTCTGGCAACTCTTCTCATATGTGCACTAGGAACAGGCTCCTCCTGTTCCTCTGCCTCTCTACTGTCAGCCTCTGGAGGCTCCGGAGTCCACACATCACTCCCCGATGGCCCTGGCCCCATCTCTGCCTCTGACGCAGAGCCCTCATCCGGGCCTTCCCCAGCCTCCAGGACTGGCCCATGTTCTTCCTCAGCCTCATCGCTGTCCGACTCCGCTGCCAGCTTTGCAGGCTGCTGGCAGACCACAACACTTTCTCCTTTAAGGTCTCAGTGGATGGAATAAAGCCACAAGTTTATTTTACAGATTATAAGCAGTGTATGGAGGGGGCGGGGGGAGAGAGAATCTCTTGTGCCTTAGATGTTGATATTCCTGAAATTTAAAATTATTTGAAACACTCTGACTTAAAGTACATGCCACAGACATTTTTTTAGAGGACCTTAAACCCTGAAAGAGACAGAAAGGAGGAATAATGTCCCAACACAGACCATGTGGTTTTTCCACTGGCCATAAATAATGCATTCCCTTCTCTACTTATGCTGTGATTACACATGACATATGGCATATGTTGTTTCTGAAAATCTACAGAACTTCTACTTTCTGCTAAGAAAAAAAAAATACGAAGGGCATTTTTATTTGAAAGGATCTTTCCACATGTATAATATTCCTACACTTGGCTTGCATTCATTTGGGTGGAAAAAAAAGTGAACATATTGAAGTTTCCGTCAAGTCCAGGCCAGCTCTGGGTGACTTCATGGACACATCCATGGACCAGTGGTGGAATAGCCGCCCTGAGTCTTCGGAGAGGGGCGGCTTATAAATTGAATTAGTTAAATTAAATTAAATTAAATTAATTCATTTTTTTTTTACTGCTGGTTCTGTGGGTGTGGCTTGGTGGGCGTAGCAGGGGAAGGATACTGCAAAATCTCCATTCCCACCCCACTCCAGGGGAAGGATACTGCAAAATCTCCATTCCCACCCCACTCCAGGGGAAGGATACTGCAAAATCTCCATTCCCACCCCATTCCAGCAGAAGGATACTACAAAATCTCCATTCCCACCCCACTCTGGGGCCAGCCAGAGATGGTATTTGCCGGTTCTCCGAAGTACTCAAAATTTCCACTACCAGTTCTCCAGAACCTGTCAGAACCTGCTGAATTTCACCCCTGCCATGGACTCTTTTTGACAAAAGTATACAAGCCTTTTTCCAGGATGTTATATTTTCAATCTACGCCCACAGAACCGGTAGGGAAAGATTTTGGATTTCACCCCTGCTCTAGGGGTGACATGACAGCAGTGGTGTCAGAGTTTGTTGCAGCACACACAATCAGACACAATTAAATAATTCTGCAGGATTCAACTATGTAAGAAATTTCTTTATATACAATACCCTTGTGGGTTTTTCCATGTTGTAGAGAAGAGAAATAGCAAGTACAAATGCAGCACAAAATGGAAGCACAAAATGGAGGAGGCAAATTGGAGGAGGGAGAGAAGCTAGTGCCCTCAAGCTTCTATACAGAACAGTTAAGCCACACCCAGGCTCCACACTATCTCTTATGGCCCCATACAACAAATACTATGTTTCAGTTACCAAACAGTCCTCATTGGCTGACCTATTGCCATGTCTATTCCAATCTATGAACATACTCTGACAAGTGGTCCAATATCTAAGGGACTGCCACAAAGTAGAGGGGATCAACTTATGTTCCAAAGTACCTGAAGGCAGGACAAGAAGCAATGGATTGACATTAATCAAGGAGATAACCAACCTAGACCCAAGGTGAATCTCCCTAATAATTAGAAAAAATAATCAGTGGAACGACTTTACCTCAAGAAGTTGGAGGTTCCCCATCACTGGAGGTTCTGAAGAAGAGATTGGACAATGATTTGTCTGAAATGGTATAGGATTTCCTGCTTGAGCAGGAGGTTGGACTAGAAGACCTCCAAAGTCCCTTCTGACTCTATTAAATAAATCTCTCTTCTGTTATGGGTTATCTAATCATTGCTTAGCTCAGACTTCTGTTCTGTACACATACAGAGAGACATTTCATAGCTGAGGGAAGAAAATAGCAAACAAAGCTTAAACTACATTTCCACCATACTTGAGATTAGCGAGATTTAAACAAGAGCCACAAAGGGACTCTTTACTTTTTGTATCATCAAAATCTAATTCCACACTAAACAAAATGAAGCTTAACAGGTTGGTGGGGAGCGTTGCCTCTTGACAATTCATCAATATATAACTCTAACCAACTCAAATATATCATGGAAAGGCATTGTAACAGTTTCTTGACATTTTCAAAGCTCACGTCTCCAGAATAATAATGAATCGTCGTCACGAGAATGTAATGGCAGTGACAATGTCATCATTTTCCCCTTCACTCCCTCGAGATAAGCCAACTATTCTATTACAATGTTCTCATTCCTTCTCCACTTCTTGCCTGCAATTTTCAGTTTTTATTTTTCCTGAATTGTTGTTGTTGTTGTTGTCTAAATGAGAAGTATTTTTACCAAACTTTGAATACATCATTGTTATCGTTCGTTACATACTCAGCCAGATGTTGAAAGTGGTTTTGGTGTTTTTGTCCATCTATTGAAGCCTTCTCAGGGACTTGAGATAGGCAAATCTGGATGTTGTTGTGGCTCCGTCCTCCGAGCCTATCTTATCGGAGGAAGAAGGCTCCAAACATGAAGGAGAGGAGATGGCCAGGCCTCTCTCTCCAGGACCCTCCTCTCTGGCAATGCCTCAGGTGTCTCCCGAAGGCGAAGAGATTGGCCAGGAGCCAGGTGTTTCCGAGCCATCGGATAGTGACAAAGAAACATTGTGGTTGGACCCACGCCAGCGTCGGAGAGACAAGCGTGCGCAGCAGAAAAGGAGGCGTGCCAGAGATTAAGCTGAGTCACTGGACCACACCCCACAGGCTATAAAAGGGAGTGTGATGGCCATTTGGACTCTGTGACGGACAAAGATAATCTCTGGCAAGGCACTTGCTCCTTCGGACACAACACCTATTTGCCGTGGATTTAATTACAAACTGGACTATTCAAACTGTGTGTATTTTTGTCTGTGTTATCGGAGTAAAAGCTCTTGGCAGGCAGCCATGGAGTTGCTGCCAAATTCCTTATCACTGATGTTGTGTGTTTGAAGAGTTTATTTAACCCTCGGCTGGCTGGTTGGGTGTGTGCATGATACGGGGACAGAACAGATGTTTTTGATGGTATTAAATGTGACTTGTTGCAGGATTGAAGCTGCTCCAAGTAAAGCTGCCTTTTGCAATTGACTGGTGGTGAATTTATCAATACCGATGGGATTGTGGTGCTCCAGATGTTTTAGGATTGTACTCAAGGCATCTATTATTATTGGTACTACCTTTGTTTTCTTTTGCCACAGTCATGCTATTTGCATTTTGTGATTTTCTCCAGGTCTTTTAATTCTATTCTCTTTTCTCCAGGTATTGCTATATCAATTATCTAGTCTCCTTCTCCTTCTCCTTCTCCTTCTCCTTCTCCTTCTCCTTCTCCTTCTCCTTCTCCTTCTCCTTCTCCTTCTTCCTCTTCCTCTTCCTCTTCCCCCCCACCTCCTCCTCCTCCTCCACCTCCTCCTCCTCATCATCTTCCTCCTCCTCCTCCTCCTCCTCCTCCTCCTCCTCCTCCTCCTCCTCCTCCTCCTCCTCCTCCTCCTCCTCCTCCCCCCCCTCCTCCTCTCTCTCCTTCTTCCTTCTTCTGATTAGGATTATATTTAGTGCTTCTTTTTTAAGCCAATTGAGTAAGTATACAAATAGAAAGAAGCGAGGTATTGATTTAAATAAAAATGAAAAAAAGTAGATTGCTGTCAGAATCATCAAGAATTCACCATAGTTTTTGAAAGGTGATCCGTTTCAAATCCTTCTTAAAGCTCACATTGTAAGCCATTTGCATTCTCCTATTTGTTTATAGAAAGTGATATGACAGAAATTATTAATATTATTGCAAGCACAACCGTTTCAGTAAATGTAATTTTACTGCTGGAAATATTTCATTGTGTTTAACACATTTATATCTGCATTTTATCATTATGCCTTTGTAATATTGCTTTTATGTTGTGAGATGCCTTCAGCAAGGTGGTTCACGGAAATAAAATAAACAGCAATACATTTTCAAAGGGTGCGTGAGGGAATGGTGGAGTTAGGGACAATGACAGTTTTTCTCTAAGGAATTAAGATTCAGAAAGGTTGACCACTCACCATGAGGAGATGTTTGCTGTGAAGATATCCTGTGGAGAAATATTGCTAGAATAATGTAAAAAATCCAATCCTTCCGTTGTTATGCCAATTAAGATTTGTCTTGAGGGAAATGTACCCCTTTACTCAAATCTACTGACACTCTTTCTTTCTTTTAGATGATATCTGGTGACAATTATAGTCAAAAGAAACTAAGAATTCTGAAAAATGGTGATAATGAGCAGTAACCTCTGGAGAAGGCATTTTCCCAATATTATCTAAGACATTTCATTTTCTCTTTATGAGTGAAGACTGGTGAACAGACACAGATAAGCTGTTATAGAACAGTTCTTCATTGGATTTTGCACAGAAAAATGTTGGGGCAGGGGTTGCTCAATGTTTAATAATTGCTAAAGAAGTGAAAAACACAATTCCATGAACTGAATATTCCAAGGAATTTGGAATATTCTAACTTTGTCCTGGACTATGTCTCTCCTTCCCTTTCAAAGTTAGTCTAAAACTTTCAAAATGTAAAATTTTCCAAAGCAGGAAACATTCTGACTCCAGAATGGAACAACTTGCCACAGCCATCAAGATAAACTCACCTCAGGACAACTTACTGCAGGATAATTTAACAATACAATGGTTTTTTTTAATAGAATAGAATTCTTTATTGCCCAAGTGTGATTGGACACACAAGGAATTTGTCTTGGTGCATACGCTCTCAGTGTACATAAAAGAAAAGATACATTCATCAAGAATAATAAGGTACAACACTTAATGATAGTCATAGGAAACAAATAAGCAATCAAATCATACTAAGAAACAATCAATATAAATCATAAGGATACCAGCAACAAAGTTACAGTCATACAGTCATAAGTGGGGGGAGATGGGTGATAGGAACGATGAGAAGATTAATAGTAGTGCAGACTTAATAAATAATTTGACGGTGTTGAGGGAATTATTTGTTTAGCAGAGTGATGGCGTTCGGGAAAAAAACTGTCCTTGTGTCTAGTTGTTCTGGTGTTTAGTGCTCTATAGTGTCGTTTTTAGGGCAGGAGTTGAAACAATTTATGTCCAGGATGCGAGGGGTCTGTAAATATTTTCACAGCCCTCTTTTTGACTCGTGCAGTATACAGGTCCTCAATGGAAGGCAGGTTGGTAGTAATTGTTTTTTCTGCAGTTCTAATTATCCTCTGAAGTTGTGTCTATCTTGTTGGGTTGCAGAGCCAAACCAGACAGTTATGGAGGTGCAGATGACAGACTCAATCATTCCTCTGTAGAACTGGATCAGCAGCTCTTTGGGCAGTTTGAGCTTTCTGAGTTGGCGCAGAAAGAACATTCTTTGTTGTGCTTTTTTGATGAGGTTTTTGATGTTGGGTGTCCATTTTAGGTCATGAGATATGGTAGAACCTAGAAATTTGAAGGTCTCTACTGTTGATACTGTGTTGTCTAGTATTGTGAGAGGTGGAAGTATGGGAGGGTTTCTCCTAAAATCCACCACCATTTCTACGGTTTTGAGTGCGTTCAGTTCCAGATTGTTCTGGTTGCACCAGAGGCTAGTTGTTCAACCTTCCATCTGTATGTGGATATTAATATTTTATTTATAGCAGTTTGCTAAAGACAATAGAGGACTCGACATCAGGACCCCGCCACATCCTCCACATCAGGATCCCGCCACAGCTGCCAGGACCCATTGGCAAAGATCAATATGAAATTGATTGAGTACTAGATTCCCAAGTTCATAGGGGAAGAATACAATACCGGGTGAGGTGGAAAAGGTATTTTTGACAGAGGCCACCTGGGTGGCACAAAAGGACATGCGGTCCACCCGACTAATCCAAAAGTTCCACAAGACCTATCTCCACAAACCAGGAGGAGGGTTGGAAACCATCCTTTCTTTGATGATTCCATTCCACCTTTCTTTGATATTAGTGTAATTCTTGACCTGAGGTGATTTGTCCCACGGCAAGTTGGCTGTGGCATGTTGACAGCAGCGAGTTGACTCTGGTAAGTTGGCCATGCTGAAAAGTCCTAGACCTTTCTGGGTTTACTAGACTCATCTAAAAATAACATGCTTTTCACACCCCTTCTAATTAGTGATTAATAAATTAACACACTGCATTCCACCCGCTTTGAATTGCTTTATTAACACTCCAAAATTAAGACTCAGTGTGAGCTAGCGGTATGTATCATGCTGTAGAGTCCTGTGTTGATATTCTATTGTAAATTTCTTTTGATGGCTACTACGGGCACTTCCATGTGTGAGATTTTCCCTGCCTTTTTCTCACAAATGTCACAAGGACCTATGCCTATCCTACTTGTCCTTCAAGGAAATTAAATCTTAAAAGGCAAATAGGGCCCACATATGAACCCGATTTGCTAGCAACATTCAGAGAAAATGTGGGGTGCTAGAGAAAAGAGCCTGGTGGTGCGGCAGACTAAAGCAGACTAAAGCACTGTTATTAACAGTTATTAACATCAGCTGATTGCAATTACTGCAAATTCAAATCTCACCAGGCTCAAGGTTGACTCAGCTTTCCATCCTTTCTAAGGTAGGTAAAATGAGGACCCAGATTGTGGGGGCAATAAACTGACTTTGTATAAATATACAAAAGTATGAAGGCTATGGCTTAACGCATTGTAAGCCGCCCTGAGTCTCCAGAGAATGGCGGCATATAAATTAATTTTTTTAAAAAAATCAAGATAACCAAAAGTAGTGTTTGGATTTCCTAATCTTGTCTGAAATTGGAAGAGGGTCGCAGTGGCTCAGTGGCTAAGACACTGAGTTTGTCGATCAAAAGGTCAGTAGTTCAGCGGTTCGAATCCCTAGTGCTGTGTAATGGGGTGGAGCGCCCGTTACTTGTCCCAGCTTCTGCCAACCTAGTAGTTTGAAAGCACGTAAAAAATGCAAATAGAAAAATAGGGACCACCCTTGGTGGGGAGGTAACAACGTTCCGTACGACTTTGGCATTGAGTCATGCCAGCCACATGACCACGGAAGCATCTTCGGACACCGCTGGCTCTTCGGCTTTGAAACGGAGATGAGCACCGGCCCCTAGAGTCAGGAATGACTAGCACATATGTGCGAGGGGAACCTTTATCTTTATGACCCCGATTTGCTAGCAATACTCAGAGAAAATGTGGGGTGCTCGTGAAAATTCAAGATAACCAAAAGTAGTGCTTGGATTTGCCTAATCTTGTCTGAAATTGGAAGTTAAGTGGCATCAGGGCACTTAATAAGACTATTTGAGTTGAATGGGTCTTATCTCAAAGGAGTCTTTACTATTGTGAATTCTAAAAGAGTGCTCTCTAGAAAGTCATCGAACTGCATTTAGAAGGAACATTTGAAGTTCATCCTAAGCAACAACAACAACAAAACAGTGGAGAAGCTAAAGAGTTTTTCTTGCATTAGCTAAATCGCTCAGAAGGAAATGAGAAACAATAGGGAACCTACATACAATTAGTAACTAAGGTATTACTTTCTTTAAAATCAGGGGGTTTCCAAACATGGCAACTTTGAGATTTGTGGGCTTCAACTCCCATGGCTGGCTGAGGAATTTGGGGAGTTAAAGTCCACAAGTCTTCAAGTTGCCAAGTCTGGAGAGTCCTGCTTGAAATCATAGAACACAACGACTCAGACTTAGCTGTTACTTTTCATAAGAGCATCATACATTATTATTGTATCAATTGGCAGTGATCTGACTTTTTTCTCCCCCTTATTATAAAGCCATGTTGGCGAACCTATGGCACGCATGCCACAGGTGGCACATGAACCCATATCTATGGGCACGTGAGCCTTGTCCTATCTCAGCTCTAACACGCGCACACCGGCCAGCTGATTTTTGGGCCTTATGGGCCCACTGGAAGCCGGGAAACGGGCCATTTCTGGCCTCTGGAGGGCCTCTGGGTGGGAGGCCGTTTTTGCCCTCCCCAGGCTCCAAGAAAGCCTCTGGAGCCAGGGGAAGGCGAAAAATAGGCCTACCAGGCCCACCAGTAACCATTTTGCTGTCGCGTGCCAAAAGCAGGGGGAGCGCGGGAATCACGCATGCATGCGCGGGGGGGGTGGGGTAGTGTGCGGGGGGGGCATTGAATTATTGGTGTGGGCACACACACACACGACCTCCCACGCAACCCCCGCTTTTGCCACTCGACGGCAAAAAGATTAGCCATCCCTGTTATAAAGCCTTCCCCGGAAAATTTCAAATCTTTTGTACTTTGAATCTTAGGTCATTTTAATCTGGTTTTTTTTACATTTACAATTGCACGAGTCAAAAAGAGGGCTGTGAAAATATCTACAGACCCCTCATATCCTGGACATAAACTGCTTCAACTCCTACCCTCAAAACGACGCTATAGAGCACTGCACACCAGAACAACTAGACACAAGGAATAGTTTTTCCCACATGCCATCATTCTGCTAAACAACTGATTCCCACAACACTGTCAAATTATTTACTAAGACTGTGTTACTATTATTCTTCCTATTGCCCAGTGGTGGGCAGCTGCCGATTCTGACCAGTTCAGGTGAACCGATAGTTCCAATCAGCAACTGGCCTTGCCCACCCGCCCTAGTGCTATCACTTCCTACATAATCACTGGTTTTTTGATACCACACACATGCGCAGAAGGCATGCTCACATTTTTGGTTCCGGGTTGTTGATGTTACAACTGGCAGCAGCCCATCACTACTATACCTATCTCTTCCTACTTATGACTATAACCTTGTTGCTTGCATCTTTATGATTTATATTGTTTTATTTAGTTTCCTAGTAAACTTTGATTGCTTATTTATTTATTTATTTATTTATTTATTTATTTTTCATATTTGTATACCGCCCTACTCCCGAAGGACTCAGGGCGGTGAACAGTCATAAATAAAATACAAAGATATACAAAAGTTAAAAACTATTAAAAAACAGATTAAATAATTTAGGCTTAAAGATTAAAACATTCAAATTTATCTAAAAGAGATTTTAAAACCCAATTTAAAAGCCAATTTAAAAGGGAGAGTTAGGCCAGACCAGCCTGTTGGAATAAAAACGTTTTTAGGGCACGGCGGAAGATACGTAAGTCTTGGATCCTCCGTATCTCTGGGGGGACCTCGTTCCAGATGGCAGGTGCCCCCACAGAGAAGGCTCTCCCCCTGGGGGCTGCCAGTTGACATTGTTTGGCTGACGGCACCCCGAGGAGCCCCTCTCTATGGGAGCGAACTGGTCAGTGAGAGGCTACTGGTGGCAGGAGGTGGTCTCGTAAGTACCCTGGTCCTGAGCCATGGAGCGCTCTAAAGATAGTAACCAAAACCTTGAAGCGCACCCGGAAGACCACCGGGAGCCAGTGCAGCTCGCGCAGGAGGGGGGGTCACATGAGAGCGCCACATTGCTCCCATCACCACCCGCGCAGCCAAATTCTGGACCAGTTGGAGCCTCCGGGTGCTTCTCAAGGGGAGCCCCATGTAGAGAGCATTACAATAATCCAGGCGTGAGGTGACAAGGGCATGAGTGACCGTGCGTAATGAGTCCCGATCCAGAAAGGGACGCAACTGGCGAATCAGGCAAACCTGATAAAAAGTCCTCCTGGCCACTGCCGTCATATGCTCTTCTAAAGACAGCCGTGAGTCTAGGAGGACGCCCAAGTTGCGAACCCCATCTGTGGGGGCCAACGACTCGCCCCCAATAGTCAGAGATGGCGCCAACTGACTATATCGGGACGACGGAAACCACAGCCACTCGGTCTTGGATGGGTTGAGTCTGAGTCTGTTCCTCCCCATCCAGATCTGTACGGCCTCCAGGCACCGGGACATTTATTATCCTATGACTAAGTGTTGTATCTTATGATTCTTGTATTTTTTATGTAAAGTGAGAGCTTATGCACAAATTCCTTGTGTGTCCAATCACACTTGGCCAATAAAGAATTCTATTCTATTTTTATATTTCTATGTTTTACTACATTGTAAGCTGCCTAGTGTCACCTCTAGGACGGCATATACCAGTGGTGGTATTCCAATTTTTTTTTTACTACCGACTCTGTGGGTGTGGCTTGGTGGGCGTGGTGTGGCTTGGTGAGTATGGCATGGCTTGGTGGGTGTGGCTTCGTGGGCGTGGCAGGGGAAGGATACTGTAAAATCTCTATTTCCACCCCACTCCAGGGGAAAGATATACTGCAAAATCTCCATTTCCATACCACTCCAGGGGAAGGATAGTACAAAATCCCCATTCCCACCCCACTCCTGAGGGAAGGATACTGCAAAATCTCCATTCCCACCCCACTCCAGGGGAAAGATACTGTAAAATCCCCATTCCCTCCCCACCCCACAAACCTGCTTTCCATCTCTGTTCTCCTGTGCAGGGGAACAAAAGAAGACCCAGCTGATCAACTGGGACTCTGATCAGCTGGGACTCGCGAGGCAGCGAATAGATGGGGGTGGGGCCAACCAGAGGTGGTATTTACCGGTTCTCCAAACTACTCAAAATTTCTGCTACAGGTTCTCCAGAACCTGTCAGAACTGGCTGAATACTACCTCTGGCATATACGTTTAATAAATAAAATAGATATTAAATCTCACTATTCAGATCAGAAACTGAACAATTATTTATTTTACACATCCCTTACCTTGGTTCAGCTGCCTGCTACATTTCCAAAATCTGTCCTAATCAATACAGTACTTCTTCCCCCACTTTTCAAATTTTTCAATCCTGCTCCATCTGTTGTGGGTGAAACGCAGTTTACTTGCAGTGATATTTTACCAACAGTGTGTTTTTCCAATTAGGATTCGAATCTCTTTTAAGTACTCATATACTAACAGTATGAAGATGGTCATTGTTATGCACTGTATGATTGCACCCCTTGGAGTAATTTGAAGAGTACAGATGTAGCCAAATGATTAGCAAGGACTTAATAATCTAATGCCTAATACATTTCTGCCAAGGTTAACATAATAATACGATGCAAGTCACTGTAGTGAATGGCTGCGATTAAGCACTGCCATAACCAGATTTCTCTCTATTTAAATCAAAGTCAAGAGTGAAGATTGTGGATTGTGACCTTCAAGATGGTTCAAAGGGATTGCTCATTTTTTTCCCCATCCAATGTCAACAACCTTTTTTTTGGCTTGGCTTGGCTGCTGCCATTAAAATTAAATCAGATCACTAGACATTATGACAGCAGAGTTCAATTTCCTATATAAAATTCATTGAGGAGTCCTTCTGTCTTGCAGATTATTGGCATCACTTCAGCATCATCCATTAGCCATGTATCTACAGCAAAGATGAAGGGAATTCAAAGTTCTTTAAAAGCTCTTTTGAAATTCCATCAGAACACACAGAGAGAGAGGACATCGAAGCCTATCCGATCTGAGCTGGAAAAATCTGGAGCACGAAATGGGTTGTTTTTCACAGTGAGATGGCTGGCATATACATTATTTATTTTTATTTTATATATAAAATAAATAATTTATTAAATGTATTCATTGACCATCTTACCACAAGGTATCTCTGGGAGGTTTACAAAATTAAAAAAAAAGATAAAATATTGCAAAACCTATGAGAGAAAGAGGGAGGGAGGGAGGGAGGGAGGGAGAAAGATTTTGAGAGAGAGAGATTGATTTAATAATTTATTAAATGTATTTAATTGCCCATCTTACCACAAGGTATCTCTAGGCGGTTTACAATATTAAAAAGAAAAACATATTATAAAACCTATATACAATACACAAACGTTCGATGATAGATAGATAGATAGATAGATAGATAGATAGATAGATGGATGGATGGACAGATAGACAGATAGACAGATAGACAGATAGACAGATAGACAGATAGACAGATAGACAGATAGATAGATAGATAGATAGATAGATAGATACATAGATAGATAGATACATAGATAGATAGATAGATAGATGATGGATGGAAGATAGATGACAGACAGGCAGGCAGACAGACAGACAGACAGACAGATTATTTATCTTTTGTGATTTCACACAAGATATTAATCTCTGGTGCATAAACCCTCAGTGTACATACAAACAACAAAATAATTTAATCATAGGAGTAGGTAATAGAAAAGGTGAGAAGGATAATAGTAATCTACCTACAAGCGTGGTCAGGCACAGCTAGCTGAGTCAGAAAAAAGAAAGAGAGAGAGAGAGAAAGAAAGAGAAAGAGAAAGAGAAAGAGAAAGAGAAAGAAAGAAAGAAAGAAAGAAAGAAAGAAAGAAAGAAAGAAAGGGAAGATGTAGATTAAAAGACATAGATAGATAGATGAGAGATAGATGAGAGATATAGATTGATTGATTGATTGATAGATAGATGTAGCTTTTACACAAATATGAAAAGCTGGAATCAGGAAATCTCTTTTGACTAGATTTTCATTTTTAATCTGAGAATTTAAGAAAAAATCTGGAGGTAGACAAATATGCAGTATTGTTACCACAGATGTGACCTGAATTCAATTTAAGAGACATTTATATATATATATATATATATCTTAAAATGGTCATTTATCTAAACTGGCTTTTCAACAATACGTTAGAAATAGTGTTTAGGCCTTTAGCCTAAGAGCTGTGGTGGTGCAGTGGCTAGAATGCAGTATTACAGGCTAACTGTGCACACAGTCTAGAGTTCGATCCTGACTGGCTCAAGGTTGACTTAGCCTTGCATCCTTATGAGCACTGGTGGGATTCAGCTGGTTCAGGCCGGTTCGGATGAAACAGCTGTTAAATTGCTATTTGGCCCAGCCCCTCCCCTCTCCTCCCCACCCCTCCCCGCCCCTTCCAGGAGTCCCCCCCGCACCACATTTTGGCTCCCAGGTAAGTGCAGAGAGGCTTACTAGGCCCAAAACGGGGCACAGGGGGTGCAGAACAGACCCCCTGTATCCTGTTTTTGCTCCCAGGAGGCTGCAGGGAGGCCTACTAGGACCAAAATGGGTTGCAGGAGGGTGTGATGCATATCCCCTCCCTCATGGCCAGTTTTTGCTCCCAGGAGGCTGCCGGAGGCCTGTTACACCTCCTGGCCATGCCCACCATGGCCACACCCACCCAGCCGATCATTAGGGCAGAGAACCGGTTGTTAAATTATTTTAACAACCGGTCCCCCCACTGCTTATGAGGTTGGTAAAATGATGATCCAGATTGTTGGGGCCAATATGCTGACTCTGTAAACCACTTAGAGGGGGCTGTAAAACACGATGAAGTGGCATATAAGTTTTATGTGCTATTGCATTAGGGTTTTGAATCCAGCTTTTCATTTTCTACATACAGTACGTCTTGATCAGTGGTGGGGATTCAAATAATTTAACAACCTGTTCTCTGCCCTAATGATTTCTACCAACAACCAGTTTGCCAAACTGCTCAGAAAGTTAACAACCGGTTCTGCCGAAGTGGTGCGAACCGGCTGAATCCCATCACTGGCCTTGATGCAAGTCTGCATTTTAAATATCACTCATGGGCTAAAATCTTAATGTTTGAAATGGCAAGTAAGAGTGGCTTAATAAATCTCCACCTATTTTCTCCCTAATTGCTTTTAACTGTATTAAGTAATGTATTACCATGCTGAAAAGAAGAGTGCAGACTTCAAAGTTCTAATGAAAATAGTGAGCCTATTGAACAAAAGCACCATTTCATTTTCCCCATCCTAAATACCTTTGAATTTAATAGCATTTAAGCAAGTTGCTCTGTAGATTATACCCATTAGCTGAGCTTCAGAAGGTGAAAAAAAAAAAAAAAAAAGCTGTCAACTTCCCACAGCGAGCGGGAAGTGCAAAAGACCAAGGCACTGAAAAGGAATAAGAAGATACGGTGTTTTTCTTGATATTTACACAAGATCGTGGTCTTGAGAACATATACAGTATCTATCTAAATGATTATAATGAGCAATAAAAGAGAATATTTGAAGCTCAGGGTTGAAATGAAGGGTGATCTCTGAGCTTGGTGGTTTTCTTGCAGATGTTTCATTATCCAACTAGGTATTATCAGCAGGAATAGAAGGGAGAGAGGAGGAGGAGGAGGAGGAGGAGGAGGAGGAGGAGGAGGAGGAGGTGGTCCACGACTATGGAGCCCTTAGTACTCTCTGAGCTTGGTTGTTTTCTGGCAGATGTTTCATTACTCAACTACGTATTATCAGCAGGAATAGAAGGGAGGGAGAGGAGGAGGAGGAGGAGGAAGGAGGATTATGGGGTCCTTAGTACTCTCTGAGCTTGGTTGCTTTCTGGCAGATGTTTCATTACTCAACTAGGTATTATCAGCAGGAATAGAAGGGAGGGAGAGGAGGAGGAGGAGGAGGAGGAGGAGGAGGAGGAGGAGGAGGAGGAGGAGGGAAAGGAGGAGGAGGACTATGGGGACCTTAGTACTCTCTGAGCTTGGTTGTTTTTTTGCAGATGTTTCATAACCCAAAATAGTTATATCATCATCACTGGCACTAACAAGGTTACCCAGTTTGGGTAATGAAATATCTTGAAGAGAATGACCAAACTCAGATGATGATGAGCCTTTTCTACAGATGACATGAATCATTTTGCTTTATCTATGGCAAGGGACTTATCTTTCTGTTTATAATTTAGTCCACCTCTTCTACCTTAGATTTGTTCTCCAAAATGATGGAAAACAGACACGAAAAGGCCCGAAGGCTACAATCTGCCATCCAATGTCAAAGCCTGCCAAGCTTGGATGTAAATCAGTGGAGTTGTCCCATGAACAGATATATATATATACATAGATGGGGGTCCTTCTGTTATAAAGCCCACAATTCCTATCAAATATTTTTCTCATTATGGTCAGTGATGTGCAAAATCTGTTTCGCTCCCAGTGTGTGTAGATCTCTTCTCTCCCCACCCCCTTATGCAAATCATCCAGGCAATCAACAACAAACCAAACCCTGGGAAATAAATATACAAAAGAGAAATAATGTGGAAGTAATTGTAAAACAACAACAACAACAAAGGGTTGCCTGGGTCATCAAATAAAATTAATATTATCCCAAATGTTTCTCTGAACACTGAGCAAAAAGGAGCAAATACGGTGCTCACGGCAACGCTTTAAATTTCAGCTGCAGAATGCTGCACATTTGCAATGCTACTCAAGGCAGAATTCATGCCAAATTAAGTGTTGGTGCTACTTTCTTCAATGTCACAGAGAATCTTAGCACATTATATTATATGCATTTAATGAAAGACGGGTAAGTCAGGTATTGGAGACTCACACACACACATGTCTTCATGCTGAAAATTGAGTAGGTCTATTAACATTAGGTCTCAGATCTTATTGTTTTGTTCCCAATCTTCTTTTCCTTCTGATCCTGAATGGTTTTGGGTTGAATCCTAGTTTCTTGCAGGCAATAAGAAGAGCTGTTCAACATCTGGTTGATCTTAAATGGAGAAGATATAATTCATTACAGGCTGAATGGATCTTGAGGTCCTAGAGTAGAGTAGAGTAGAGTAGAATAGAGTAGAGTAGAGTAGAGTATAATAGAATATAAGAATAAAGAATAAAGAATAGAGTGGAGTAGAGTAGAGTAGAGTAGAGTAGAGTAAAAATAGAGTAGATTAGAGAAGGATAAGAATAGAATAGAATAGAATAGAATAGAATAGAAGAGAAGAGAAGAGAAGAGAAGAAAAGAGAAGAGAAGAGAAGAGAAGAGAAGAGAAGAGAAGAGAAGAGAAGAGAAGAGAAGAGAAGAGAAGAGAAGAGAAGAGAAGAGAAGAGAATTTTTTATTGGCCAAGTGTGATTGGACACACAAGGAATTTGTCTTGGTGCATACGCTCTCAGTGTACATAAAAGAAAAGATACGTTCATCAAGAATCATAAGGTACAACACTTAATGATAGTCATAGGGTACAAATAGTGAACAATCAGTTAAATATGAGCCAGCAGTATGCTGCAGCTGCCAAAAAAGCCAACACAGTTAAATGTTAATACCACTTTATAATGCCTTGGTAAGGCCACACTTGGAATATTGCATCCAGTTTTGGTCGCCACGATGTAAAAAAAGATGTTGAGACTCTAGAAAGAGTGCAGAGAAGAGCAACAAAGAGGATTAGGGGATTGGGTATATAAAGAACGGTTGCAGGAATTGGGTATGGCTAGTTTAAATGAAAAGAAGGACCAAGGGTGACAGGATAGCAGTGTTCCAATATCTGAAGGGATGCCACGAAGGTCAGCCGATTCTCCAAAGCACCTGAAGGCAGGATAAGGAGCAATAGATGGAAACTCATCAAGGAGAGAAGCAACTTAGAACTAAGGAGAAATTTCCTGACAGTACAATAAATCAGTGGAACAAGTTGCCTCCAAATATTGTGAATGCTCCAGGTTTTTAAGAGGAGATTGTGACGATCCAAGCTGAGTTGCCTGATTGGCAGAGGCATTTAAAAGAAAAAAAAAAAACCCTTTTTTTTTCTTTTAAATGCCTCTAACGATCAGGCAACTCAGTTTGGATCATCAGAGGCATTTAAAAGAAAGATGCCTCTGACGATCCAAGCTGAGTTGCTTGATCGTCAGAGGCATTTAAAAGAAAAAAAAGTCTCTGCTGATCAGGCAACTCAGCTGGGATCGTCAGAGCCTTTTGAAAGCATTTTTTTTTACAAACTCTTGTAGAAAAAATGGTTTTAAAAGTAAAAAAAAAAAATGGCCACGCCCACCGAGTCACATTACCCCACTACCACCACCACCAAGCCATGCCTACAGAACTGGTAGTAACAAATTTTAGATTTCACCACTGCTATAGGGGGATTCGAACCTACATTTCTCTAAACGTAACATTTTAGCTGCTGCCAATCCTGCTAAATTTTCTTCATTGATTTTTATCTGACCTGAAATCCATATTTAAATATTTAGGTTAGCATTTAAATATTCATGACCCTATAGAGTGAAGCTCGGGCTGTTTATCCCACTACATACTCCTGCCGAATATCTTCTTTACTAAGTAGAAGTAAAGGGAGCACTTTCCATAAGAAGCAAGATGAGGTCACTGCTTTATTTTTCTACTACTTAGAAACAGCTGTCGTTATAGTTTTCCTGAGAAGAATGCACAGCTGGTTCTGAATCATGTTAACATCTCATTCTCAGCCATCTGAGCAGGAAGTCTAGGTGCTATAGATTAATCTTCAACTCTCTGGTCCATTTATTTAACAGATGCCATCGCCCTGTGCTGAAGCAAGCAAAATGAACTGATTTATTAAATGTCAGCGGCGCACAAAATATTCAGCAAAATATCGGAGACCTCTGAGACATTTGAGATGGCAGGGACTATGTAAATATTTGGAAGGGCCAGGTTGAATAATGGAAAACCACGAAGGAAACTATTTTTTAAGGCTTCGCCTGGAAAATTGCTACAATGCAGGGGGAAGGAGCCCTGGTGAAAAAAAGATATACAGATGTGTGTGTGTGTGTATGTTTTATGAATGGGCTAATCCAGAACTGGCATAATACTGTAACTGCAAAAGGCAGTGAAAGATTGTATCTTAGTGCTAGAGCATTTGCGTTGAATACAGAAAACCACAGCATCTCTATCTAATCGTCTGCCTTTCTATCTAAGGATAAAAGGATCTCTCTTTGCTGGAGGTTTTTAAATAGAGACAGAATAATCAACCAATCAGAATAGAGCTGGAAGGGACCTTGGAGGTCTTCTAGTCCAGCCCCCTGCTCAAGCAGGAGACCCTATACCATTTCAGACAAATGGCTGTCCAGTCTCTTCTTGAAAACCTCCAGTGATGGAGCACCCACAACTTCTGAAGGCAACTTTTGTTCCACTGGTTAATTGTTCTCACTGTCTTGGAGATTCTCAGTCATCTGGCTCTGTGTGTGTGTGTATGTTTGTATGTTCCAGCATAACTTTGGAATGCCTTGAGCAATTTCAATCAAACTTGGTACACAGATGACTTATTCTCTGGAAAGAAATACTGTGGGGGTAAGACATCTCTAACAGCCCTCAGGATGTGTGTTCTGTTAAGATATAGCCTGTTGTGCCTTAAAATGGCTTCTACTGTGCTGCCTTAAAATGGCTTCTACTGTACAGCACAGTTGAGTTGCCGAGGTAACGGCTTCACAGTACTCCACAAGGGGGCTCCCTCTGGTAAGGGGGAAAATCCAACATTAGAAATTATATTTGGTTCGGACATTTTCAACAAGGCTTTGATTATTCTTGAGGACAAATGCATAGCCATGATCAATAAAACATTACTGCAACTCGGCCTGCCTGCACCACTATGAGACCAACACGACAGATGTCTCTGTGGTCATGTGGCCAGCATGACTCAACACCAAAGATGCATGGAACGCTGTTACTTTCCCACCAAAGGCGGTCCCTATTTTTCTACTTGCATTTTTTACGTGCTTTCGAACTGCTAGGTTGGCAGAAGCTGGGACAAGTAACGGGAGCTCACCCCATTACGCGGCACTAGGGATTTGAACCACTGAACTGCCGATCTTTCAATCAACAAGCTCAGTATCTTAGCCACTGAGCCACCATGTCCCAACAAGTATAGGTATGAACATAAACATGAACAAAGGAAGTAAATACAGGTAAATGGAGACAGCAAGACAGGGACGGTAGGCTCGATGGTGGGCTTATGCACGCCCCCTTTACAGACCTCTTAGGAATGGGGTGAGGTCCACGGTAGACAGTTTGAGGTTGAAGCTATGAGGGTTTGAGGATGTAACAACGGACTCAGGTAGAGCATTCTAGGCATTGACCACTCTGTTGCTGAAGTTGTATTTTCTGCAATCAAGTTTGGAACGGTTTACCTTGAGTTTGTATTGATTGTTTGCCCGTGTATTATTGTGGTTGAAGCTGAAGAAGTCATTGACAGGCAAGGCGTTGTAGCAGACAATTTTGTGTACTATGCTTAGGTCAGACCGCAGGTGGTACAGTTCCAGATTTTGTTGTTTTGTGGGTAGAGTTGTGGGCAGGGGTGAAATGCTCCCAGTTCGAACCGGATTGAGTGATCTGGTAGCGATGGTGGTGGGTGGTTCGGAGGACCAGTAGCAAAAATCCCTGCCCCCCCCCCATGCCCACTCAACCCAGTCTCCACTTGCCCACTTGGCCGCTTGCTGCTTCTTTCGGGCTCGCTCTCTTTTCCTGCCTTGCTTCGGCTGCTGCAATCCATTGCATCAACTAGTATCTGAATCTGCCTGCCTGCAATCAACCCAATCGGTGAGCAATTCAATCTGCCTGCCTTGTGCCTTCAATTTGGTAAGTAACTGGGCTTTTGTTGGGTTGGGGGAGCTTTAAAAAATAGTTAATTGGGAGTTTTTTGAGAAGTTTTATTTTTTTTTTAATTTAAAGTTAAGGAAGTTTTAAATTTAGCTGTTTTTATCTAAAAGTATAAATAAAATAAAATAATAAAATAAAATATTTGTGCAGCTTTCTGAGATTTGGTGTGTTTCTGTAGTGTTTCACTCCAACTACACAAACACACCAAATCTCACAAAGCTGTATGTGGCATTTTGTGTGGAAAAAGTGTGAAAATTGGTTTTTGAGCCTTTTGTGGCTGTGTGAGGTTCCTGCTTGTTGCAGGGGCCATTTTGGGTGAAGTGCAGCTGCTTTTACATTTTGTGTGAGTCAGTTGTATTGTGTTATGTTATGTGTGTGTAAAGTGTAAGTGAAAGTTGGTTTTTGGTACCTCTTATTGTTTTGTGTACTTTGTTTATTATTTTTATTATTTATTATTATTGTCCATGCCCACCCAGTCACCTGACCACCAAGCCACGCCCACCCGGTCACCTGACCACCAAGCCACACCCACCAATTAAGCCACACCCACAGAATCGGTAGGGAAAGTAAAAGATGAATAAAAGATAATGTCAGCACCTCAGCGCTGGCATAGAAAGGAGAGATAAGCTCTGAACTTTTGCCTGCTAAATCCCTTTGAAGCTTGGTTGTCGTGGAAATGAGGAGGGGGGAGACATTCCTGTGAAATGACGAGACAAGAAGTCAGGAGAGGGAATTGGAAGATAGCCAATGAGAAGCAGAGAATTGGGGATCAGAAAGGGAGGGATTGGGGGGCAAAAGGTCAGTCTTGTCCGCATCGAGTCATGATCCGGTTGCTGTGCTTGAATAAAGAAAAGATTTCCTTAAAGATTGGCAGTTTGGAAATTCATTTATTTTGAGATAGCATCGAAGTCTGACAGATATATTTGGTTTGTGATGGTCTGAACATTAAGTGTACGCATCCCACATTAGATTTCACATTTCAACTCTAGTGGACAATGCTAAGCAATAATCTAGGTCAATAGAAACCACACTCATTTATATTCCATGAAAGGACTCTGAATAGTTGCAAGGTATGCAATAAACATTAGACACATAAGGGACCCAACTTACAAAAGAGGTCACTCCTGTATCTGTGTAAGATTCATAGTTTTAACTAACCCAATTTCTCAAAAAAAAAAAAAAAGCTGAAGTTATACGAAAATCATAGGTACATTTGAGAACAAACTTTTAGTGAAGTACAAGAAATATTTGGACATGACCCAAAAACGTCCATTGGTGACCATGGTGTGGTGGTCAAAATATTAATATTTAATATTTTATTATATCAAGATCAGGTGAAGGGTTAATACCACTTTATAATGCCTTGGTAAGGCCACATTTGGAATACTGCATTCAGTTTTGGTCACCACAATGTAAAAAAGATGTGGAGACTCTAGAAAGTGTTCAGAGAAGAGCAACAAAGTTGATTAGGGGACTGGAGGCTAAAACATATGAAGAACAATTGCTGGAGTTGGGTATGTCTAGTTTAATGAAGAGAAGGACCAGGGGTGACATTATAGCAGTCTTCTAATATCTCAGAGGCTGCCACAAAGAAGAGGGAGTCAAGCTATTCTCCAAAGCACCTGAGGGTAGGACAAGAAGCAATGGGTGGAAACTAATCAAGGAGAGAAGCAACTTAGAATTAAGGAGAAATTTCCTGATAGTTAGAACAATTAATAAGTGGAACAACTTGCCTCCAGAAGTTGTGAATGCTCCAACACTGGAAGTTTTTAAGAAGATGTTGGATAACCATTTGTCTGAAGTGGTATAAGGTTTCCTGCCTAAGCAGGGGTTTGGACTAGAAGACCTCAAAGGTCCCTTCCAACTCTGTTATTCTATTCTATTCTATTTGGATAAAATTTGGGGAGGTCTGACCAAATCTCGTAAGCTCTGTCATTTCAAAGGACCATTTAAAGAGGGCATGTGAAAGCAATGCCATCTAGAAAAATGACATCTTGATAGACTTTCAAAATGGCGATTGAGATTTCCAACCAGTACTCAGATCAAATGTTTTGGAAGCGACATTGTCAATATGGGATACTTTTCTTGGGGAAACTAAAAACCTCACTCTGTCAAGGACCTAGGAGTACTCATTTCAAAAGATCTAAACCCCAGAGCTCACTGTAACAGCGTTGCCAAAAAAGCATTAAGAGTTGTTAACCTAATTTTGCGAAGCTTCTTCTCCAGTAACATTGTATTGCAAACCAGGGCATACAAAACCTTTGCCAGACCAATTCTCAAATACAGCTCATCTGCCTGGAATCCATACTGTATAACGGACATTAATACAATTGAACGAGTCCAGAGGTATTTCACGAGAAGTGTACTCCACTCTTTTTCTTGCAATAGAATCCCTTATGCCAACAGGTTTGAAATTTTGGCCTGGACAACCTAGATCTACGCCGCCTATGGTCTGACCTAACCTTAGTACACAAAAGTGTCTCCTACAATGTCCTACCTGTCAATGACTACTTCAGCTTCAACCACAATAATACACGGGCAAACAATAGATACAATTTCATAGTAAACCGTTCCAAACTCGATTGCAGAAAATACGACTTCGGCAACAGAGTGGTCAACGCCTGGAATGCACTACCTGACTCTGTTGTTACATCCTCAAACCCCCATAACTTTAACCTTAAACAGTCTACCGTGGACCTCACCCCATTCCTAAGAGGTCTTTAAGGGGTGTTCATAAGCGCACCAGCGTGCCTACCATCCCTGCCCTACTATCCCTATTTATTCGTACACATTTCTTTATATTTATACCTGTTTATACTTTATGTGTTTATATGTTATGTTTAAACTTATACTTATTTTCTCATACATGCTGGACAAATAATAAATAAAAGACCCCAAATGATTCTACCTTTTAAAAATATTTAGCATTCATAAACTGCAGGTCGACATTCCCCCCCCCAAAAAAATCAGCATTTCTTGTACTTTCTTCTGTGAAGAAAGACATGTATTTTATCAACTTTGCCTACATTTTTATTTAACTTTCAGCATTTCTGTGGCAGTTTACTGCTCCCTCTATTTTTAGTGGGTTTTGTGCATGAGTGATTCCTAACTATTTATGCATCTGTCTGTCTGTCTCTGTGTCTGTCTGTCTGTCTGTCCATTCGTCCATCTCTCTCTCTCTCTCCCTCTCTCTCTCTCTCTCTCTCTCTCTCTCTCTCTCTCTCTCTCTCTCTCTCTCTCTCTTGAATTGGTATGTCTGTGCATCTCATAGATTAAACAATTTAAGTTTTAAAAAGTGCATCTCTTCCTATCACCTAAATATATATCACCCATATAAATGTGGCCTAAACTACTTCATATTTTCATTATATTCAGCAAATGCTATCTCTGCCATCTTACGCTCTTTAGCCAAATCCTTCAAGTTATATCAATGTGGCTTAAAAAAAAAAAAAACACTTTTGCCCAGGGAGCCTGGGAATGTTATATAAAATTGAAAAACATTTACTGTTAAACTCCCTGCATGTTAAATGGCACACTGAAGCGCTTAGATTAAGTACAACTGATGTTTCAACCTTGTTTGATATTTTCTGTTTGGTACAAAAATAAGGAAGTTGGGTAAGAGTGCTGGTGAGAATAGAATAGAATAGAATAGAATAGAATAGAATAGAATAGAATAGAATAGAATAGAATAGAATAGAATAGAATAGAACAGAATAATGGGATGGGATGGGATGGGATGGGATGGGATGGGATGGGATGGGATGGGATGGAGTAGAGTAGAGTAGAGTAGAGTAGAGTAGAGTAGAGTAGAATAGAATAGAATAGAATAGAATAGAATAGAATAGAATAGAACAGAACAGAACAGAACAGAACAGAACAGAACAGAACAGAACAGAACAGAACAGAACAGAACAGTTTATTGACAGGGAGAAATTGCATTAAATAGATATTGCACAAATTTAAGAAGAGCTCCTTGGCCTGTAAGATTAAGTGTGTTTTCTTTTATGACTTGAACAAATGGTACATCCTTTCCAGACAGTTCTTGACTTAGCACCATAACCGAGCCCAAAGACAGTTTTAGTACTACCTGCACTTGTTTTTATTTCTATTTAATTTGATATTCAAGAAAGACGGAAAGAAAAAATGCTAACAGAAATACCAAAAAATAAAAAATAAAAATTCCCATATTCTCGGATGCATACCATGTTTCCCTGAAAATAAGACCCTGTCTTATATGTTTTTTTGAACCCTGAAATAAGCACTTGGCCTTATTGCCATGCGCTCAAAAGCCCGATTGGGCTTATTATCAGGGGATGTCTTATTTTGGGGAAAACAGGGTAGAAAACAAAAACCTTGGTGTTTAAAGAAAACATTAACAGCTGGTTTTCAAGCCAACAATTAAGGATGCATTATCCCCATTAAAACCCATCCAGATGTAACAAGTTAGAGTATTGCAGCCTGGGGATTAACTGTGAGAACAATACAATTATGTCTGTCTACTCAAAAATGAGAAACATTGGATTCAATGTGCTTTGTTTCCAAGCTGAACTGATACAAAAATGTATCCCAATGAACTTGGGGAACTCAAAGTCAAACCATAACTCTTAGAAATGCATGCATGACATGTTCTTGGGAGTAAGAATTCAAAACAGTTTGTCATTCCTTCTTCTGTGTTTCAGTTTCCAAATAATTGAGGTTTTCTTCCCATCCATCCAAGTAATCAACTTTAGGGGATCCTTGGTGCTCTTTGAGCTGAGTTATTTTCTTGCAGACATTTCCATACCAAAAAATTGGTAACATCAGTGCTGGAAGTAAGTGGGGTTCATTCTCTTTTTATAATATTATATCCACTCCTTTCTAGCAGTGATGATGTTACCTAATTGGGTCATGAAATGCCTGCGAGAAAGAACTCCTCACAATTCAACTCTGAGCTACAACTATTCTCTTCTACCGGTAACTCAATCCTGCTTAGCTTTTTGAAATCCAGAGTGGTTAAGTTGCTAGCATCTGAGTTTTGATAGATCGATATTGTGTTTCCCCAAAAATAAGCCCTCCCCTGAAAATAAATGCTCCCTGAAAATATTTAACTGCATTCGTAGCCGGTCCCTGCCATTTCTTCTAGTTAGGGTTAGGGAGACAGAGCTGGAAATCAGGAAATCAGCAAGAGGATCCCCGTCTTGCTCCACATGCCCCAAAATAATAAGACCTCCCTAAAAATAAGGCCAAACACTTATTTCAGGGTTCAAAAAAATATAACATAGGGTCTTATTTCCGGGGAAACATGATAGATAGATAGATAGATAGATAGATAGATAGATAGATAGATAGATAGATAGATGATAGATAGATAAATAGATACTGTGTTTCCCAAAAATAAGCCTGATTGGGCTTATTATCAGGGGATGTCTTATTTTGGGGGAAACAGGGTAGACAGACAGACAGACAGGTACTGTAGATAGATAGATAGATAGATAGATAGATAGATAGATAGATAGATAGATAGATAGATAGATATAGAGAAATAGAGATACAGATATAGATAGATAGATAGATAGATAGATAGATAGATAGATAGATAGATAGATAGATAGATAGATAGATAGATAGATGGATGGATGGATGGATGGATGGATAGATAGATATATGTATACGTATATGCATACATATACATATACATGCTTGCATGCATACATAAATATGTGTATGTGTGTGTGTCTGTGTTATTCTAAGCAACTATTTGACAACAGAATAATTACTCCTAAGTAGACATGCAGAACATTTTATTTTAAATTACCAATACATTCGCTGTAACAAGATTGATGTTTTTGTCTGTCTCTTCTCTCTCTCTCTCTCTCTCTCTCTCTCTCTCTCTCTCTCTCTCTCTCTCTCTCTCTCTCTCTCTCTCTGTGTGTGTGTGTGTGTGTGTGTGTGTCTCCCTCCCTCCCTCCCTCCCTCCCTCCCTCCTGGCTCCATTAGTCTGAAACCTGTGACATAATTTTAACACAACATGTCAAGGAAGCTGAGCTGTCTTTAAATCTTGTTTCAGTTAGAAGTGAAAACTAATGCATTGGTTTTAGCCTATATCCTGTATAAAACACTTATCCTTTTTTTTTCTTTCTTTTCTTTTTTCTTTCTTTCTTTTTTTTTGTGAAAACAACATGACAGTTAGGTCTATTTGCTTCTTTACAAAGAGGAAAGAAAAGAAATAGACTTGGCCGTTTTTAACGCTGACATAAATAAGTTTATCTGAACTAAAAGATTGGATCTTCAAGCTTCAATACACTTTTAAACACTAGCTTCTGGAATGAGTTTCATTTATTTAATTGACTTAAATAATGAATTAGTTCAATGTATCGTTAACATAGTTGGTCTCATCACAAATTCTGTAAAGAATAAGCAGGGTAATTTAATATGGCTTTGGTTCTTGAATACATGTTTATAAGGTTTTTTTATTTTGCATGCTATTGCAAATGCTTTTTATTCAAATTTTGGTTTGTTCATTTGCTCGCTTGCTTAAGCTGCTAGGATAATTCTTACGATTGTGAGATGTAAATACATTAAACGTATTAAAAACAAGCCCAACTGATGATTTAATCTGGTTTTCATTGTGCAGTGTTTCTAGAGTCAAAGACCAATATGCAAATTATGCAGGTTATTGATAGAATAAATAGATTTATAGGCTGAAACACATTGTTCCTTTGTTTAAATGAGAATTGATAATAAAGCATAATTACTGATTTACAAGACTATTAATACTGTTTATCAATGCAACACACTGCCTTTGACTCAACAGTTTAATATAGCTTGGCTGAAGTAATACCGTATCTTTTGGAGTATAAGACGCTCTGGACTATAAGACGCACCTACCTTTTTCAGTGAGGAAAACACCAAAACGCCCTCTCTATGGGATATGCTTCCACAGAGAGGGCCTCCTCAGGGTGCCATTGGCCACACAATGTCGACTGGTGACTCCCAGGGGGAGAGCCTTCTCTGTGGGGGCTCCTGCCCTATGGAACGAATTGCCCTCGGATATACGAAGGATCCCCGACCTCCGTGCCTTCCGTCGTGCGCTGAAGACCTGTTATTCCAGCAAGCCGGTCTGATGGGACAATAATTTTAATCGGGTTTTAAATATGGGTTTTTAACATGGTTTTATAAGGATTGTAGAATGGGAATTTTAAATTCGGCCAAAAATTGAATTATTTTAATATGGTTTTTAAATTTGTCTTGTATATTGTTTTATTGTGGCTTTTCACCACCCTGATTCCTTCTGGAGAAGGGCGGTATAAAAATATAATAAAATCAAATCAAAATCAAATCAAACAAGAAAAAGAAATCTGCCTCTGCCTCCCAGCAATTTTACCTCGTTGCAGCAAACAGCAAATAGCCTGCTTTACTTTCATTTTCGTTTTCAGCATAGCTTGATTAGCACAAGAAAGAAAAAATCTGCTCCCAGCAATTTACCTCCTTGCAGGAAGCAGCAGAGGCCCGTGCAAAACAGCTGAGAGCAAAACAGCTGAGAGTCGGGAGGTTGATCCAATCAACTTGTGCTAATTATGATGTGCTGAAGCTGAAACGAGCTGTTTCTTCTTGCTGCTTGCCGCAAGGAGGTAAACTTCTAGGAGGCAGAGGCCAAAGAGTGGGGGCCAGTGGGTGGGCAGGGTTACATTCGGTGTATAAGACGCACCTAAATTTTCACCCCCTTTTAGGAGGGAAAAAGATGCATCTTATACTCCGAAAAATACGGTAATATATATAAAAAAACCTGGGTTTGGGACATATTACAACTATAACAAACATCAAAAGGGAGAATCTATTAACATTTATTTTCAGGCCTAAAATAATGCTTTCCTTGGTTAATAAATAATAAGAGAATTAAAATAAGAGAAGACAAATTTTGACACTGTGGATAAAGGGGCCGATAGGAGTACTATGATGCTATTCTGAATGCCATTATATATAAATGGATACGTTAAATAAAAAATGGAAGCATTTATAAATCATCATTTACCTGTCAAATGAGTACTGACTTCTAATATATTGCAAAGTTCCTAATATTTCCATCCGTAATCTCAGAAGAGCTTCTGGACTTGAGGCTAGAGGTCTTGGAGGAATTCGTCAAAAATTATGCATGCCAATCAAGCTAATATGTGGATCAAAACTTAAATTCCTCCGAGTGTCTTTTTTTTTTCTCCCACTTTCTCTTTTTTTTCCCTTTGATAGCTCAGATGAAGTTCTCAAAGTTCAAGATATATCCTACCCAGCATTTAAATACCGATTCAGGGAGAAAACGCACATCCTAATGCATGCTAAAATGTATTTTTATGTCTATTGAACTCAGTGGTGGGATTCAAATAATTTATTTTATTTATTTTATTTTATTTCTATACTGCCCTTCTCCTGCGGGACTCAGGGCGGTGTACAGCTGAGATAAAACATAGCATATAAAATTTAAAAACAGTTTAAGAAACAATTAAATAATTTTGGCCCAAAATTTAAAACAACCCAATTAAAACCAAATTCAATTAAAACTGAGAGGATGGGATCAAGCCAGTCCGGCTAGATGGAATAAGTGTGTTTTCAGGACCCGACGAAAAATCTGGAGGTCTGATATCGTGCGTATCTCAGGGGGTAGGTCATTCCAGAGGGCAGGTGCTGCCACAGAGAAGGCTCTCCCCCTGGGGGTCGCCAGCCGGCACTGCCTGGCCGACGGCACCCTGAGGAGGCCCTCTCTGTGCGAGCGAACCGGTCGGTGGGAGGCTATTGGTGGCAGAAGGCAGTCTCGTAAATACCCTGGCCCTAAGCCATGGAGCGCTTTAAAGGTGATCACCAACACCAATTTAACAATCGGTTTTGTGCCCTAATGACCACTGGGTGGGCGTGGCCATGGTGGGTGGGACCAGGAGGTGTGAAAGGCAGCATTCGGCTTCATGCAACCCACTGGGAGCAAAAACAGGCCATGGGGGGGGGGGATGCGCCGCTCCCCCCGCCCTCTGTTTTGGGCCTAGTAGGCCTCCCTGCAGCCTCCTGGGAACAAAAACGGGCCACAGAGGAGCTGCACTGTACTCCCCCATGCCCCGTTTTGGGCCTAGTAGGCCTCCCTACATCCTCCTGGGAGCAAAAATGGGCCACGGGGGAGGGGGGTACCGCACCTGCCTCTCGTGCCCCATTTTGGGCCTAGTAGGCCTCCCTGCACTTACCTGGGAGCCAAACTGGGGCACATGGGACTCCTGGAAAGGTGAGGCGGGGTGGGGTGGACTAGAAGACCTCCAAGATCCCTTCCAGCTCTGTTCTGATTGATTGGTTGACTGATTGGACATAGACTCCTGAAGGCTTTGCATTGGTTATCATTTTCAGCTAAATGTGACCCCCCCCCACCCCCCCATCCAGTGGATCAAGAAGTAATGTCTGATCTCCTTCAGGTTTCATTGAACATAAAATTCTATTTTTAGCAGAAAGTTCTGGTTCATTCTGCAGCCAGGTAAATGAGGACAAGACAGCTGCTGGAAGCGGAGGTAGAATTTATTTGACAGCAAAATCAACGCACAATTCAGCTCTTGAAGGTGGCCAGATTTGAAGTTGATCACACCAAAAGGATTGGCCAGCAATAGGCTTCTTGAGAGCAACAATTGCTTGCATTTTCAACAGCTTTAGAAAAACTAAATTATACTTATGATAGGGCGTTCAAAGTTTCTTGAATGTATTTGGAGGAGGTCAACCTATTCTCCAAAGCATCTGAAGGCAAGGCAAGAAGGAACAGATGGAAACTAATCAAGGAGAACCTAGAACTAAGGAGAAATTTCCTAACAGTTAGAACAATTAATCAGTGGAACAAATTGCCTCCAGAAGTCGTGGGTGCTCCATCCCTGGAGATTTTAAAGAAGAGATTGGACAGCCGCCTGACAAAAATGTTTTAGGGTTTCCCGCTTGAGCAGGGAACTGGACTAGATGACCTGCAAGATCCCTTCCAACTATTTATTCTATTTTAAATCTATGCATACCGAGGCACAAGATTGGGGCCATATTTGGCTCTCCACAGAGAGATCGAAGAAGAATGCAGTTCATCAGCAGACTATTCCAACAGTGGGTGGATCAAAATGAATGCGGCAGTAATGGGTTGCAAAGAGCCTTGGTAGTACAGTGGTCTAAAGCACCCTGTTATTAAGAACAGCTGCCTGCAATTACTGCAGGTTCGAATCTCGCCAGGCTCAAGGTTGACTCAAGCCTTCCATCCTTTCTAAGGTAGGTAAATTGAGGACCCAGTTGTGGGGGCAATAAGCTGACTTTGTATAAATATACAAAAAGGATGAAGGCTATTGCTTAGCGTATTGTAAGCTGCCCTGAGTCTCTGGAGAAGGACGGCATATAAATCAAATTAAAAAAAAAAAAACAACGTTGCTACCAGTTTGCTTCAGAAGCTTCCAGCAGAGCCTCCCGCCGCCGCTACCAGTTCGCTGATCCAGGTAGAACTGGTAGCAACCCACCACTGGAAAACAGTTCAAATATATGAACTTGCCCCATACACATGTTTGGCCTGCTTCCAATGACCTATTTACTTTTCTTTTCTTTTCCTGTTCAATCATGCCCAGTTCTTGAAGACTACCTGGACAAATCTCTGCAATTTTCTTGGAAAGGTTTTTTTTTTAGCTGTGGTTTGCCATTTCCTCCTTCCTTGGGCCATAAGAAAGCGACTGGTCCTGGGTGACCCAACTGGCTTTGTGCTTAAGGCAGGACTAGAATTCTGGGTTTCTAGATTGATGCCTTAAACACTACACCAAAATGCTTCCCCATTGGCCTTTAAGGAAGCGTTAAAAACCTGCTTCTTTCCTCAGACTCTGGAGTTTGTGTGAGGAAAGTGTCCATCTGGATGAAGGTATTAATTATGAGCTCCTGATCACCTATTCAGGCATTGCTTTTATTTTAATGGAATTGTTAATTGGATATTTTTTTTTGAGGGGGTATTTTTTGACTCATGTATGCTGCTGACAATCCCAGCGTCAGACAGTCGTATGAATTTCATAAATAAACAAACAAATAAATAAATAAATAAATAAAGATAGATAGATAGATAGATAGAAGATAGATACATAGATGTTAGATAGATAGATAGATGATAGATGATAGATAGATAGATAGATAGATAGATAGATAGATAGATAGATAGATAGATAGATAGATAAAGATAGAAGATAGAGATGATAGATAGATGATAGATAGATGATATGTAGATATAGATATATAGATATATAGATAGATAGATAGATAGATAGATAGATAGATACTGTAGATAGATGATAGATGATAGATAGAAGATAAAGATAGATAGATAGATAGATAGATAGATAGATAGATAGATAGATAGACAGACAGACAGATAGAAGGTAGATATGTAGATAAATAGATAGATAAAGATAGAAGATAGAGATGATAGATGATAGATAGATGATACGTAGATATAGATAGATAGATAGATAGATGATAGATAGATGATAGATAGATACTGTAGATAGATAGATAGATAGATAGATAGATAGACAGATAGAAGATAGATAGATAGATAGATAGATAGATAGATAGATAGATAGATAGATAGATAGATGATAGATAGGATAGATGATAGATAGATACTGTAGATAGATAGATAGATAGATAGATAGATAGATAGATAGACAGATAGAAGATAGATAGATAGATAGATAGATAGATAGATAGATAGATAGATAGATTGATTTCTGGGTGAATGTGGTAAAACAATGAAATTGAATTGGTATAACAATATGCTAAACCAGAAATAATCAGAAAGCAATACAATTTAATTTAATTTAATTTATCGAATTTCTATGCCGCCCAGCTCCCAAGGGACTCTGGATATTCAAATACCTTTGGATATTTGAACATCTATTTTTTTATTTTTTTATTTTTATTTTGATGTATATGCCGCCCTTCTCCAGAGACTCAGGGCGGCTTACAATGCATTAAGGAATAGCCTTCATACTTTTGTATATTTTATACAAAGTTAGCTTATTGCCCCCACAAACTGGGTCCTCATTTTACCTACTTTAGAAAGGATGGAAGGCTGAGTCAACCTTGAGCCTGGTGAGAATTGAACTCGCAGTAATTGCAGGCAGCTGGAAGCTAAATGCTACCTTTTAACAGTAGCATTAGTCTGCTGCGCCACTCAGGCTCCTTAGACCAGCTTTTGATCATTTATTATTGAGAAAGGCACAATTTGGAGATATTTCTTCAATCACTTGAGAGTCCTGATAATTTCTATAATAACAATTTTTATTAGTTTATAATGTAGCACAAAAAGAAAATACAAAAGTAAATAATAGGAAAAAGAGGGGAAGAAAGAGGGAAGAGAAGAGTGGGGGAAAGAAAAGGGAGAAAAAGAAAGAAAAAGCATTGACTTCCGACTCCCTTCGGTGCAATAGAATAAGGCATTAATATCAAATCTCAACTTTTAACTTTTATATAATAGTTTAAACTACCCATTTCTATAACCAGAGCCCTAATAATTTGACCACCTCTGCAATTTCACCACAATCTTCAGAGAATAAAAGACTGAGCAATGAAGATTTGTTATTACTCTGGAAGTATTTGTTCCGATGATATTTATTAAAATTGTGGCTGAAAGCAAGTACAAGGAACCAAACAGCCCTTATCGTTTGGGAGAATGTGACCATAAGGACATGTTGCTCTATGAATCCATGAAATATTTAAAATTAATTTCATTAGTCATCTTTTTTTTTGTCATTAATAATTGACTGGGGTTCTTTTTCCTGGAGTTTGGCCTCTCCACTTAGGAAAAGTTTCTCTACAAGACACATAAGGTACTTTAGCAACTTCAAGAGGGAGGGAGGAAGAGAGGAAGAGAGGAAGGAAAAAGGAAAAAGGAGGGAGGGAGGGAAGAGGGAGGAACAGAGGAAGGGAGGGAAGGAAAGAGGAAGAGAGGAAGGGAGGGAGGGAGGAAGGAAGGAAGGAAGGAAGGAAGGAAGGAGGGAGAGAGGGAGGAAGAGGAAGGATGGAAAGATGGAAGGATGGATGGATGGAAGGATGAAAGGATGGATGGATGGAAGGAAGGAGGGAGGGAGGGATGGAGGAAGAGGAAGGAAGGAAGGATCTAATTAGCAATTACCCTACATTCAAGAACACTGGAAGGGAGAGTTCCTCCTCCTCCTCCTCCTCCTCCTCCTCCTCCTCCTCCTCCTCCTCCTCCTCTTCCTCCTCCTCCTCCTCCTCCTCCTTCTCTTTCTGCCATATCCGTCATCGGACGTTGGCAATCATGTTGGCGATTCTATTTTTATCAATTTTCTCAGGAATATTTTCAGGGCATGACTCATTAAGCTTATTATTCTGTATTCGGTACACTTTTTTGCATTTATTTTTTGGGGGGGATTGTCACAAAGGTTGACTTTAGCCAATCATTTGGTATCTTTCCTGTTTGATATATTTGATTGAAGAGCTGCAGTAAAAATTTCTTCTCACTGTCTTCCAGCAACTTTAAAGTTTCTACTGGGATATCATCAGGTCCTGTGGCTTTTCTGTGGCTTTTTTTACTGCATGTTTAACCTCCTCCATAGTGATGTTTGGTCCAGTTGTTATATTTCCCATATCAATATCATCCCTAGTGTCCTCAAAAAGTTCTTCAATATATTCCTTCCATCTTTTTAGTTGTTCATCCTCATCCAAGATAATTTTCCCCTCTTTGTCAACTAAGTTGTTGATTTTCTTTTTGTAGAGGCCTGCTGCTTCTTTCACTTTTTTTGTGTAAGTTGAAATTATCATGAATACATTCCATCTCTTTTTGCAAACCACTTTTCTTTTGCCAGTCGAATTTTTCTTCTAATTGTTTTCTGCATTTCATTGTATTTTTCTTTGTTTTTATTTTTATAAGAGCTTCTTTCATCCATGAGATGAAGAATTTCATCTGTCATCCATTGTTGTTTCTTGTGGAACCTCTCTCTTTGTTTTGAGTTTGTTACCTCTACTATTGCATTTTTAAATTTATTCCATTTCACTTCTACATCTTCTTTATTTAGGTTGCTGGTTTCTCTTAAATGAATTTCTAGTTCTTCTTTTCTCTTATCTTCACTTTTAATGATGAAGTCAATGTCAATTCTTGGTTTAGGACAGGGGTGGGTTCTACTTACCTTTACTACTGGTTTGCAATGGGGCCGCACGCTCATTCTTCTGCGCATGTGCAGAAGCATTTTGATGACGTCGGGATCAGTGGGCGGAACCTCCTGCTGGTTTTACTACCGGTTCTATAGAACCGGTGCGAACCAGGGGCAACACACCACTGGTTTAGGAGGATTTGGTTTTTTTATCCTTTTTAGTTGCAGCTGGAGTTCGGCAAGTAGAGCCTTGGTAGTAAGTGATCTAAAGCACCCTGTTATTAAGACCAGCTGCCTGCAATTACTGCAGGTTCGAATCTCGTCAGGCTCAAGGTTGACTCAGCCTTCCATCCTTTCTAAGGTAGGTGAAATGAGGACCCAGTTTGTGGGGGCAATAAACTGACTTTGTATAAATATACAAAAGGATGAAGGCTATTGCTTAACACATTGTAAGCCGCTCTGAGTCTCCGGAGAAGGGCGGCATATAAATCAAATTAAAAAAAGGGGGAAAAAAAGAAAAAAAAAGTATAGATTATGATTGGATGGTACATCTGCGCCTGGGTATATCTTTGCTGTTTTTACTGAGTTTCTAAATCTTTTGTTTATTGTGAAATAGTCAATTAGGTTCCTTACAATGTTATTTCATGTATCTGCCAGTGATCTCCAAGTGTAAAGGCATCTTTTTGGTAACTTGAAAAAAGTATCCATCACACATTGCCTATGTTCCTTGCAGAAGTCTACAAATCTGTCACCTCTATCATTTCTGGTTCCTAAGTTAAGGTTTCCAACTACAGGAACATCACTTCCTTCTCCCATTTTTGCATTGAATCCCCCCATGAGTATTGTGATATCATTACTTTTTAGGGTTCTCAATACACTGTTTATATCTTCAGAGAACTTCTCTAAATCCTCCTCATTACTGTCAGCCGTGGGAGCGTAAACTTGTATAACATTCATATTTACTGGAGTACTATTTATTTGGATCATCATCACTCTGTCGGATACAGGAATAAAGGACTTGATGCATTTATTTACAAGATTGCTTACAATTATAGCTACTCCATTTCGATGATGTTTACTATTTTCACCAGAGTAGTAGATAGTATAATCTCCTATTCTACACATTCCATTTTCAGGCCAGCGCATTTCACTCCCTCCCAGTATAGAGATATTGTATTTGAAAATTTCTTGGATGATTTGGTGTGTTTTTCCAGATTCATATAGGCTTGAAAGAGGGCTGTGAAAATATTTACAGACCCCTCACATCCTGGACATAAACTGTTTCAACTCCTACCCTCAAAACGACACTATAGAGCACTGCACACCAGAACAACTAGACACAAGGACAGTTTTTTTCCCCTAACGCCATCACTCTACTAAGCAAATAATTCCCTCAACACTGTCAAACTAGTTATTAAATCTGCACTACTATTAATCTTCTCATTGTTCCTATCACCCATTTCCTCCCACTTATGACTGTATGACTGTAACCTTGTTGTTGGTATCGTTACAATTTATATTGACTGTTTCCTAATATGATTTGATTGCTTATTTGTTCCCTATGACTATCATTAAGTGTTGTACCTTATAATTCTTGATTAATGTATCTTTTCTTTTATGTACACCCGAGAGCATATGCACCAAAACAAATTCCTTGTGTGTCCAATTACACTTGGCCAATGAAGAATTCTATTCTATTCTATTCTATTCTGTTCTGTTCTGTTCTGTTCTGTTCTGTTCTGTTCTGTTCCGTTCCGTTCCGTTCCGTTCCACCTATTCTATTCTATTCTATTCTATTCTATTCTATTCTATTCTATTCCATTCCATTCCATTCTATTCTATTCTCAGATTCCATGTTCCAATTCATAGTTTTGGGTTTATCATGCTTCTAGTGGACCAGGAGATTCTTAGCACCCCTGCCCCATTTAAGGGGTGCTCGTACGTGGGGCCATTGTTAGATTTTGCCGCCATTAACATGATTTTCCCGGGAAACATATAGTATAGTAGTCTTCCCTTTGCTTTCTACACCGCTGTGCACATGCTGTACAAGTGGCTACCACCCAGTGGTGGGTTCCTCCCGGTTTGGTCTGGTTCGGCTGAGCCGGTAGCTGTGACAATATGACGTCACCGAATCGGTTCTCCCCCTCTCGCCCTCCCACCCCTCACCCACCCACGTTATTCTTACCTTTTATTTGGTCCCACCCCCAATCTATTGCTGCCTCCTGAGTCCCAGCTGATGACTAGAGGGAAAAAAAACTGTTTAAACTCTTGCCGCAGGGCTTCAAAGGGCCATCCTACAGCGGATCAGTGTTAAAAGCAAACAAATGAGTCAGGTCGTAAGTGCGAGACCTTCCAGAAATGACTCTGACCAGCTAGCCACGCCCACCTAGTCACATGACCTCCAAGCCACACCACAAAATAAGCCACGCCCACAGAACCGGTAGTAAAAAAATTAGAACCCACCCCTGCTACCACCACACCATGTGCTGTTCTTCTGAAGCCGTTATGACCAATGCGGTCTCCACCTTTAGTCAATACTGATGAGTCAGCTGCCACTCACCAGACATGTTGGTCCACGGGAGGTATTTGATTCCCTTCAACCCATCATTACAGCTTAAAAGCCATACTGGGTAGGGGCCGACAATCCGTCACCTGGGGACGTGCTCTGTTGGGGGTTCCAGGCTCCCCCCTAAGAGTTTAATTAATTAGATTTTATCATTTTATTCCGTAATTTATACTATGTTGACCAACATTTCCAATATTCATTCTTAGTTTCGAGTTTAACAGGGATGTTTACTCTGTTAAAGTGATAAGATGCATTCCAGTGGTGAAATCTAAAATTTGTTACTACTGGTTCCGTGGGTGTGGCTTGGTGGGTGGGTGGGTAATGTAACTGGATAGGTGTGGCCAATTTTTTTTTTAATTTTTAAAACCATTTTTTCTACAATCTTGGTTGTAAAAAATGCTTTCAAAAGGCTCTGACAATCCCAGCTGAGTTGCCTGATCGGCAGAGGCTTTTTTTTTTTAAATGCCTCTGACGGTCCAAGCTGAGTTGCCTGATCAGCAGAGGCTTTTTTTCTTTTAAATGCCTCTGACGATCCAAGCTGAGCCGTGCGATCATCAGAGGCTTTTTTTTTTACTTTTAAAAGCATTTTTTCAGCAGAAGAGGTTGTCGAAAAAATGCTTTTAAAAGTAAAAAAAAAAAGCCTCTGATGATCACGCGGCTCTGCTGGGCATGGGGTGGGGGTGGGGGGCAGAGATTTTTGCTACCAGTTCTCCGAACCACCTGCCTCCATTACTACCAGATCAGGAGATCCGGTTTGAACCGGGAGCATTTCACCCCTGATGCATTCCATTATTTTTTATATAATCAAAACTGCACATAACTGGAAAATTAGAATCCTCACGACATATTTAAATTCTTTGCTCATTCATATGCATTTTACTTTGCTTCCCAGTATAAATATAGCCAAATATAGTTTGTGCTTAGTTCTGAATATATTGTTCAAGTCCAAGCTTTTACTTAATAATTGTTTTGTTTTTTTTTTTTACTTTATAAAGCAGAAATACAGTACAATGCTAATCATGTTAACACTGGGCAGTTGATTAATTTGAAAGAGTCAATCAGCAGATAATTCTTGGTTTATCGGAAATGAATAGTTTATGTCAGATATTTCCCCCTCATCTATAGTAGTCATGGCAATACACCATGGGTCTCTTTTAAAATACAACTGTTATTTCCTTACCTTTCAAGTGCAATCACAATTTAATTAGGAATCTTGTAATGGTACTTGTTCCAAATACAGAGCACTGCACCCAGCCTATCAAAGATATGCAACAGAGCAAAATAATAATAGAATAACAGAGTTGGAAGAGACTTTGGAGCAGGGGTGAAATCCAGCAGGTTCCAACAGGTTCCAGAGAACCGGTAGCGGAAATTTTTCAATATATTCCTCCAGGAGTGGGGTGAAAGAATAAAATAGAATAGAATAGAATAGAATAATTTTATTTCTATACCGCCCTTCTCCCGAAGGACTCAGGGCGGTGTACAGCCTATTAAAAACACAAGACAACATCAGTTAAAATAGTTTAAAATTATTAAATGAATTCGGCTCAATTTAAAAACCCCAGGAATTTAAAACCCAATTTAAGATTGTTATGTTGAATGGAGATTTTGCAGTATCTATTCCTCTGGAGTGGGGAGGGAATGGAGATTTTGCAGTATCCTTCCCCTGGAGTGGGGTGGGAATGGAGTTTTTGCAGTATCCTTCCCCTGTCACGCCCACCAAGCCACGCCCACCAAGCCATGCCCACCAAGCCACACCACGCCCACCAAGCCACACCCACAGAACCGGTAGTAAAAAAATTTGGATTTCACCACTGCCTTGGAGGTCTTCTATTCCAACTGCCTGCTCAAGCAGAAAACCTTATATCATTCCATGGACAAATCATTGTCCAGTCTCTTCTTCGTTAATTGTTCTCACTGTCAGGAAATTTCTACTTAGTTCCAAGTTGCTTCTCTCCTTGATTGGTTTCCATCTATTGATACCTGTCCTGCCTCCAGGTGCTTTGGGAATAGGTTCACCCCCTCTTCTTTGTGTCAGCCCCTCAAATATTGGATCACTTCTAACATGTCATTCTGACTCCTTCTTTTCGTCAAATAAGACCTTCCGCATGTTCATCAAATGATTTGTGGATATTTGATTCCAGAGTTGATTTGGAATTATAGCAATAGAACTTAGACTTACAGTATATACCGCTTCACAGTGCCTTTACAGCCCTCTCTAAGCAGTTTACAGAGTCAGCCTATGGCCCCCAACAATCTGGGTCCTCATTTTACTGACCTCGGAAGGATGGAAGGCTGAGTCAACCTCGAGCCGGTCAGAATCAAACTGCTGGTTGTGGGCAGTTAACCTGCAATACTGCATTCTAACCACCAAGGAAGGAAGGAAGGAAGGAAGGAAGGAAGGAAGGAAGGAAGGAAGGAAGGAAGGAAGGAAGGGCAATAGACTTCTATACTTTTTATATCTTGCCCCCAACAATCTGGGTCCTTATTTTACCCACCTCAGAAGGATGGAAGGCTAAGTCAACCTTGAGCCGGTCAGAATCAAACTGCTGGTTGTGGGCAGTTAACCTGCAATACTGCATTCTAACCACCAAGGAAGGAAGGAAGGAAGGAAGGAAGGAAGGAAGGAAGGAAGGAAGGAAGGAAGGAAGGGCAATAGACTTCTATACTTTTTATATCTTGCCCCCAACAATCTGGATCCTCCATTTTACCCATCTCAGAAGGATGAAAGACTGAGTCAACCTCGAGCTGGTGAGATTTGAACTGCCGAACTGCAACTGGCAGTCAGCTGAAGTAGCCTGCAGTACTGCACTCTAATTATGATTCTCCATGAAAGTTTTTAATTCATCTGTATTTTGATTGCTAGGCCAGAGCTTATTTAATATAATATTTAAAGGCTGCTTGAGTCATCTAAGAAGACAATTCTTAGCGACCAAATCCAAATCTCCATTTAAATTATTCCTAATATAAACAGCAGTTTCCCCTCTACCTCCCATTACAGCCTCATCTTCAGAGGAAGGAAATTATTCACTTCCCCATCTAATGAGGGGTAAGAATTGTTAATAGAGGTTACAAGGAGAGACTGAGAAGGAGTGGGAGGCTTATATGCAGTGTCCTTAAACCAGAATAAGTCCTTTGTCTTTGGCTGCTTAGAAGTTATTGCAATCTTTTCTTGTTTGGGATTCCTTCTCTGCTGAATCTCAGGTTTATTCTTCCCTTTGACCTTTCTTTTCAGATTCTTTTTTGTTCCTGTTTTACAGCTTTGCACCCTCAATTAGTTTGAAAGTATGTACAAAACGCTACGATACTGGCAGATCTTTATTCTAATGAGTAAGTCCAAAAAAAATTGAGAATAAATAAAAATCAAAAGGGAGATAAGGAATTAAATAAAACCAGAAAAAAGGACTGAGTCTACTCTACTTGATTAAAGCTAGAAGTAAAATAAATAAAAAGATCAGGAGCTCATTAAAGAGCTGTCACTCTGTTGCCAGAGAACCAACAAAATCTATCCAGTTTGCAAAAAAATAAAATAAAATAAAAAAATGAATAAGACTTTGGAAAAGACAGAAATAAAGTTTTAGTAAAAAGAGAATGGCTGGAAAGAAAAGAAGGCAAAACTGGAACAGAGACATCATGGAGCGGAAATAGTTATCAGATTGTCCTCAAATGCAGACAATTTGAAGAGAGACGTAATGAGGAGTTCCATCATGACTGAGTAATATTTAGGACTAGTAATATTTAGGAGAAATTGCAGTCAAGGGGTCCTTGTAGGAGAAGAGCAGGTTGAGAGAGGGCAGGGTTAAACATGTCATCAATTTGGAATCTCCCACAAGAGACTAAGTCAGTCTCTCCATGAATTCCATTGACTCTTATTAAGTGCCAATTTACCCTTGGCCATTAGTTGACCAGATTAATGTCAGGTGCAAATAACCAAGAGCATTTGTTGAGTTCAAGGCACAGAGGAGTTTATTATTGCTACTTATACACAAGGATCTGGCTTTCATAGGCCAGATATAGTTGTTAAACCCCAAACACGGCTGCATCGTTTGTTCCAAAACTTTTGCAGGGGAAAACTGAAATTTCTGGGTGCTGCTAATTGTGAAAACTGATGATGTTGCATAATTTAACCCAGGAAAGAATAAGGAGGCATGAGGACATTTAGTCATACCTTCCCTTATGTTCAACAGACGATGTCCGGGTTCTTTTGTATAAGTAGCAATAATAACAACAGCAACAACAATAGCACTTAGACTCATATACCATCCCACAATGCTTTACAGCACCCTCTGGGTGGTTTACAACGTCAGCACGTTGCCCCCAATGATCTGGGTCCCAACGATTTTACCCAACGATTTTCCATCTTGGAAAGATGGAAGGCTGAGTTAACTTCGAGCTCATCAGGATTGAACTCCTGGCACTGAGCACTATTGGCAAGAAGAATTATGCCTCTTTTCTAGGGTGTTAGATTTTGATATGTTCATTTATGAAGGAGAAGGAGAAGGAGGGGAGGAGGGGGAGGGGAGGAGGGGGAGGGGAGGAGGAGGAGAAGGAAAAGGAGGAAAAAGAAGGAGAAGAGGAAAAGGAGGGGGAGGAGGAGGAGGAACGTAATTCACAGCTGTTGCAATAAAAGAGATTTTTGGGGACTACTTGTGTGTTTTAATGACTCAGGAAGCCTACGTCAGAACAGTGCCCTCAGTGACTCTCACAAAGAGCGCTAACAACCAGATAACCACAAGGAATATAAATCCTTACATTCTCCACCTTTCAGTCTGAACTAAATAAGTTTCTTGGATGAGAAGCAAAAAGTCTTCAAGGGAAAACAACGCCCAGTTGCCTTTCGAAAAAGCAATTTTTGGACAAGCTTTAAGACCTTCACATTCAGATAAAAATGCTACCTTTGGGAATTGAAGTGGTGGTTTGTGGTTTAGCATATCATGTATAATTCTGTTTCCTCTAATCCTTGAAGATTTGTTTGTGAGTAGGACTTGGCAAAAGAATGCTGACATTTTTATCTCCTCTCCCTCTCTCCCAGAAGATAAACTAAATATAACAAGCAGAACGGAATCTTTGTGATATGAAATTAAAGGTCATTTTGCAAGTGTAAAATGACCTTTCTTTCAGGGATCTTTGTTTTTAAAATATATTTTTGTTATTTTTTTTTTAAAAAAAAATATACATCCATATTGTGTGTGAACCAAGTTGGTTCTGGGAATAGAATGGAATGGAATGGAATGGAATGGAATGGAATGGATAGGATAGGATAGGATAGGATAGGATAGGGGAGAGGAGAGGAGAGGAGAGGAGAGGAGAAAAAGTCATTGCATTACATTCTTGATTAAATTATTGCTATATAATTTATATAAATATAATTTATAATATATTGCTATATAATTTTATGGTACTATTCTCAAAAAAAAAAAAAAAAAAAGTGGTGTTATTAGCTAGTTTTAGAAAATACACTTTTCCCAAAAGGGTATTTTGGCCACTACTGTAGTTGATAATAGAATAGAATAGAATAGAATAGAATAGAATAGAATAGAATAGAATAGAATAGAATAGAATAGAACAGAACAGAACAGAACAGAATAGAAGGGACCTTGGAGGTCTTCTAGTCCAGCCTCCTGCTTAAGCAGGAGATCCTATAGTATTTCAGACAAGTGACTGTCCAGCCTCTGTTTAAAAAGCTGCAGTGATAAAACACCACAACTTCTGAAGGCAAGTTCTTCCACTGGTTAATTGTTATCATTACTAAGAAGTTTCCCCTTCATTCCAGATTGCTTCTCTCCTTGATTAGTTTCCAACCATTGTTTCTTGTCGTTGTGCTTTGGAGAGTAGCTTGACTCCCTCTTCTTTGTGGCAGCCCCTGAGATATTGGAACACTGCTATCATGTCTCCCCTAGTCCTTCGTTTTATTAAACTAGTCACACCCAATTCCAGCAACCCTGTTCTTCATATGTTTTAGCCTCCAGCCCCCTAATCCTCTTTGTTGCTCTTCTCTGCACTCTTTCTAGAGTCTCAACATTTTTTTTTACATCATGGCGACCAAAACTGGATGCAATATTCCAAGTGTGGCCTTACCAAGGCATTATAAAGTGGTATTAACATTTAACTGTGTTGGCTTTTTTGGCAGCTGCAGCATACTGCTGGCTCATATTTAACTGATTGTTCACTATTTGTACCCTATGACTATCATTAAGTGTTGTACCTTATGATTCTTGATGAACGTATCTTTTCTTTTATGTACACTGAGAGCATATGCCCCAAGACAAATTCCTTGTGTGTCCAATCACACTTGGCCAATAAAGAATTCTATTCTATTCTATTCTATTCTATTCTATTCTATTCTATTCTATTCTATTCTATTCTATTCTATTCTATTCTATTCTATTCTATTCTATTCTAATCTTTCAGATATTGGAACACTTCTATCCTGTCACCCTTGGTTCTTCTTTTCATTTAAACTAGCCATACCCAATTCCTGCAACCGTTCTTTATATACCCAATCCCCTAATCCTCTTTGTTGCTCTTCTCTGCACTCTTTCTAGAGTCTCCACATCTTTTTTACATGGTGGCGACCAAAACTGGATGCAGGATTCCAAGTGTGGCCTTACCAAGGCATTATAAAGTGGTATTAACACTTCACGTGATCTTGATTCTATCCTTCTGTTTATGCAGCCCAGAACTGTGTTGGCTTTTTTGGCAGCTGCAGCACATGGCTGGCTCATATTTAAATGGTTGTCCACTAGGACTCCAAGATTCCTCTCACACTTACTACTATTTGAAATCAATTCAAATAATTTTTTACCTTTATATGTAACATCTAAAGTTTCTTAAGAATTGTTCCTTCTATAGAGACATACAAGATTTTTTTTTCCTCCACTAATATCTACTAAACACAGCTGCTATTTCTCCTACAGAGAGTACTCAGCTTTTCCTCTTAATAGCTACTAAACACAGCTGTTATTAGAGATAGTAGGCAGAACTTAGCTAACCAGGCTTCATTTAAATTAATAACTAGGATGCAAGAACATTGGGAAATCCCAGGGCTAAACTATGAAGTTAGGAAAGAATATCAAAGAAGAAAATAACAAACAAATTATGTACCAGAACTAAGAAGGCACCATGGATGGGTTTACGGTTTAACCAAAAGTTAGATATGAATTGAGGGCGATTTGACTACGTCTCAAAATAGGGATATAACTTGACATCTCAAAAAGCTAAACAAGATTGGATTTCATGACAATGTGAACAGAAGTGACTAAGAATTTGTGAAGGAGGTTCTGTGCTCAATAGATCGTGATCCAATTATGCACACAAATGCACTAAAGCATGCAAGTCGAGAGAAGAGTCTTGAGAAACTATTTGTTTTAATAAAAACACATAAAAGCAAGGCCTACAAGAAAACACCAACAGCCAAAAGCTCTCCTCTTAGCGAAGTCCATCAGCTCTTCATGGAGTCTTCCCTCAGCATAGGGAGTTCTTGGTCCTTTGTCTGCTTCCTTGGTAGCAAGGCAGTGATTCAGCTCTTTGCTCCATTGAAGTGACTTCAGCCCTGGAGGCTCTGTGGTGTATACAAGTCTCTGTCTCTCTCTTCGTCTGTGTGAGCCTGTCTCTGTGTCTCGTTTTGGGCTGGGAAAGCCCTCCTATATATATCTTTGGTTATTCAGGTTTTCTCCCGCGTAAAATTGGAGATGTCTTGGCAATGTTTCGACGAAGTCTCATTCGTCATCTTCAAGCTGGTGTTTTCAGCTTTGTGCTTCTAGGAGCATTGCTAGAAGCATGAAGCCGAAAACACCAGCCTGAAGATGACGAATGAGACTTCGTCGAAACATTGCCAAGACATCTCCAATTTTACGCGGGAGAAAACCTGAATAACCAAAGACCTACATAGAAACACCCGCGAAAACCTCAGAATATATATATATATATATATATATATATATACACGTGTGTGTGTGTGTGTGTGTGTGTGTGTCTTTTTATTTTTCAAAATATCTTTCCTTAAACAGTGTGTCATCTTGGTACAAATATCTCTGTGCAACCACCTTCAGCATTTACATCCTCATTCACATTAATATTAATTCTCTAATCTTAAAATTATAGTGTATTAAATAATTGAGCATTACAAGCCTATTCATTTTTCCTCTTAACGTATCTTCTAGTAAAAATACAATAATGATAGCATTAAGCATAATTATCCTCATCATCGTAATACTAACAATTTTCATCTTATTTATACCTCTATCTTAACGTATTTTCTATTCTTCCTTAATCTTCTCCTTTTGTTTCCAGTTTCCCTTTTTATCCTCTAACCATTGATAAAATACTTCCCATATCATATAATATACAGTTTGTTCTTTCTCCTTAATTGCTTGTGTTAATCTGTTCATTTCTGCACATTCTAATATTTTCCTAATCACCTTCTCCTCATAGGAATCTCTTCACTTTTCCAGTCTTGTGCAAATACAATTCTAGTTGCAGTTAATACATGAATAATTAAAAACATGGCCCCCAAGAATTAATGTTAAACTTTTCTACCTCATTTTTTAAAATTGATGGTTATGTGGAAAGGGGGCTCAGAAAAGATGGACCACCAAATCTGTATGGCTAAAAGACACTTGCCATGAAGATCAGTAGTGGGTTTCAATTTTTTTTACTACCGGTTCTGTGGGTGTGGCATGGCTTGGTGGGCGTGGCAGGAGAAGGTTACTGCAAAATCCCCATTTCCTCCCGATCAGCTGGGACTTGGGAGGCAGAGAATAGATGGGGGCGGGGCCAGTCAGAATTTTTACTACCATTTCTCCGAACTACTAAAAATTTCCGCTACCGGTTCTCCAGAACTGGTCAGAACCTGCTGAAACCCACCTCTGATGAAGACCCTTTTAAAATGACTTCAGAGTTATTTTAAATGATTTTAAAGAGAAATAAGAAGTCAGAAGGAAGAATATTTGTGTGTGTAGTAATTTACAGAGATGCCGGTTATTTATGTCTTCCATTTCTAAGCTTCTATTTTATTTCCTCCCACAGATATTTAGATGTCATATCCGTAAACTCCCTCTCTCTGTCATATTCTAAGGTTGATTTTGATTTATAAATTCTTTCTCATTATACCATATTATTTTTCACCCACTTACTTTTCCACATAAGTTTCCATTTCGTATTTCCCATTCTATTATTATTGAAGGCATTTTTATGGTGTTTAGCTCAGATTAAATCCCAGACAATGTCAGGTGCTTTGCAATAAAGATGCCTGGTGAATTTTTAATCTCCTGTTGGCCTTATTGAGAAAATACACACATACACACACACACACACACAAACACACACACACACATACACACACACAGAGAGAGAGAGGGGGGGACACACACACACAGAGGGACACACACTTGCACACAAGAGACAGAAGATTTTTTAAGCAAACACACATATTATTGCAACAATAAGCAAGAGAATATCTCATATTCCATTGTACCATTCTTTGCATTCTATGGTATTTCCAGTAAGCTAACCCGCTACTCCATGAGCCGTGGTTGCACATTGGCTAGGATGTAGTACTGCAGGCTACTTCTGCTGCCTGCCAGCTGCCAGCAGTTCGGCAGTTCAATTCTCACCGGCTCAAGTTTATTTATTCTCAAATTTATTTATTCTCGAATACAGTTCATCTGTCTGGAACTCGCACTGCATATCAGACATTAATACAACTGAGTGCATCCAGAAATATTTCACAAGAAGAGTCCTCCACTCCTCTGATCATAACAAAATACCCTATGCCACCAAACTTGAAATTCTGGGTTTAGAAAATTTAGAACTACACCGCCTTCGGTATGACCTAAGCATAGCTCATAAAATCATCTGCTACAATGTCCTATCTGTCAATGACTACTTCAGCTTCAACCCCAACAATACCTGAGCACACAATAGATACAAACTTAAAGTAAACAGCTCCAAACTTGATTGCAGAAAATATGACTTCAGTAACAGAGTGGTCAATGCCTGGAATACACTACCAGATTCTGTGGTCTCATCCCAAAACCCCCAAAACTTTAACCTAAGACTGTCTACTGTTGACCTCACCCCATTCCTAAGAGGTCTGTAAGGGGCGTGCATAAGTGCACCAGCTTGCCTACCATCCCTGTCCTAATGTTCCCTTTAATTGTATTCATTGTATGTATTCAATTCATGCTTATACTTACATATATTATCTAATATGTACTCAACAAAATAAAATAAAATAAAATAAAGTTTGACTCAGCCTTCTATCCTCACTTTTGTTGACAGACGTTTAGACATGAATGGCTGTGTGTTGTGTTATTTTGAGGGGACAGCACATTTACTCTGTTATACAAGCTATATACTCACTACTTTACGTTGTAGCCAAGTGTCATTTCTTCAGTGTTGTCACATGAAAAGATATATTTAAATATTTACAAAATGTGAGTGGGTGTACTCACTTCTGTTATATTATATATATATATATATATATATATATATATATATATATATATATATATATATATATATATATATATATATATATGTAGGTCTTTGGTTATTCGGGTCTTCTCCCACGTAAAATTGGAAGTGTCTTGGCAACGTTTCAACGAAGTCTCATTCGTCATCTTCAGGCTGGTGTTCTCGGCTTCGTGCTTCCAGGAGCAATGTGAGATCGCAGCTGTCTGCGGGGGTGTGAGCTGATTGGGTGGGGACTTGGCTGTGTTCTGATTGGGTGGAGGTGTGTTCTGATTGGTTAGGGGCTCGGCTGTGCTCTGATTGGATGGGGGGTTGGTTGTGCTCTGATTGGCTGGGGGTGTGTTCTGTTTGGGTGGGGGCTTGGTTGTGCTCAGCTTAGTCTGAGTTGCAGGGGGATTTGAGCTGGTGAGCTGCGTTGTTGTTGTTTGGCTTCGTGTTTGTGGCCGTGCGAGCTCTTCATGGTGGGTGTCAGTCTGCTTCATGTATGGATTGGAGAGGTTTAAAGTGGCTAATGATGCAGCTGCAGTCTGGCTTCTGGTCCTTGGTCGTGGCTCATTATCAGTGTGGGTTTGAGTCTGCTTTCTGCGTGGATGTGTGGTGGTGACATCCTGTGTGGCTCTCGTGAGTGTGGGTCTGGTGTCATTCGTCGTGTTAGGGACCCGTTTGTCAATAAGGGCGGGTTTCCAAATGGCTGGTAGGCGGGAGGTATCGTCTCGTTTGTTCATGCTGTGTGGGCGTTTTTCTATCTCGATGGCTTCTCTGATTATTCTGTTGTTAAAGTGTTCAGTTTTGGCGATAGTTCTGGTCTTTTTAAAGTCAATATCATGTCCTGTGGCTTTAAGGTGTTGGACCAGGGAAGAAGTGGGTTCTTCTTTTCTGACTGAGTTCTTGTGTTCTTCTATGCGTGCACTTATTCGTCTGTTGGTTTGTCCGATGTATGTGGTGGGGCAGGCGGTGCATGGGATTTCATATACTCCTTGATTTTCTAACTCAATTTTGTCTTTGGGGTTCCTTAGGATGGTGGATATTTTTCGGTTTGTGCAGAATGCTGTCTTGATGTTATGTTTGTGGAGGATTTTGCTTATTCTGTCTGTGGTGCCTTTTATGTATGGGAGGAGGGCTTTGCCGTTTTCTTTCTTTTTAGTGGGGGTTTCTTTTTGGATTAGGTTGGTGATCTTATTTCTTTGGAATCCATTGGATGTTAGTAGGTCATATCCCTCTTCACCCAAGTACCAATCAAAGAAGCCTTGACAGTTATCCAAAACAAATATAACCCCCCCAAGCACATCTTAGATCTGACCAACCACTGCCTATCCAACACATACTTCATCTATAATGGATAATCAGAGAAGCCATCGAGATAGAAAAATGCCCACACAGCATGAACAAACGAGACGATACCTTGTGTCCCTAACACAACGAATGACACCAGACCCACACTCACGAGAGCCACACAGGATGTCACCACCACACATCCACGCAGAAAGCAGACTCAAACCCACACTGATAATGAGCCACGACCAAGGACCAGAAGCCAGACTGCAGCTGCATCATTAGCCACTTTAAACCTCTCCAATCCATACATGAAGCAGACTGACACCCACCATGAAGAGCTCGCACGGCCACAAACACGAAGCCAAACAACAACAACGCAGCTCACCAGCTCAAATCCCCCTGCAACTCAGACTAAGCTGAGCACAACCAAGCCCCCACCCAAACAGAACACACCCCCAGCCAATCAGAGCACAACCAACCCCCCATCCAATCAGAGCACAGCCGAGCCCCTAACCAATCAGAACACACCTCCACCCAATCAGAACACAGCCAAGTTCCCACCCAATCAGCTCACACCCCCACTAGCAGTTAAAAGGAAGAGACAGCTGCGATCTCACATTGCTCCTGGAAGCACGAAGCCGAGAACACCAGCCTGAAGATGACGAATGAGACTTCGTCGAAACGTCGCCAAGACACTTCCAATTTTACGTGGGAGAAGACCCGAATAACCAAAGACCTACATACAAACACCCGCGAAAACCTGAGAAAACAAATATATATATATATATATATATATATATATATATATATATATATATATATATATATATATATATATATATATATATATACAGGTTGAATAAATCAGGGGAAAGGATAATAGCCTTGTTTCATTCTCTTTTCAATTTGGAATTGTTGTGTCACATACTGTCCATATTGTGTACAGTATGTATATATACATATACATATACATATACATATACATATACATATACATATACATATACATATACATATACATATACATATACATATATATATACATACATACATACATACATACATACATACATATGTGTATAGTTAATATTTCGGGTTTCTTCCCGTGTAATTGTGGATATATCCCTAAAAGGGTAGAAGCAACGTTTCGACAGAATCCCATCTGCCATCATCAGGCTTATGTCAGCAGTCATTTTGTACTAACTGCCGTTGGTATTTCAAATCTGGTGCTGGTATTCTGGGATGGCTCCACCTTTTCATTCTGATTGGTTGGGAGTCCCAGTATGTGTTTATTGGCTTGGCTTCGGGTGTATGGTCGGTTTTTCTCCACTAGGTGGCAGGGCTTCATCTTTGTGGCTGGTTTGAATATGATTTGGTTGGGATTTTTTTGATTAATGTTTGGTTTATGTTTTTATATATGGTGTTAAGATTCGTCTACTATAGCAGGAAACCTGCTTACATATATATATGTAAGTTTTCACGGGTATGTATGTGTGTATAGTTAATATTTCGGGTTTCTTCCCGTGTAATTGTGGATATATCCCTAAAAGGGTAGAAGCAACGTTTCGACAGAATCCCATCTGCTCTCATAGATAGACGAATCTTAACACCATATATAAAACATATATATATATATATATATATATATATATATATATATATATATATTATATATATGTATGTATGTATGTATGTATGTATGTATGTATGTCTTTGGTTATTCGGGTTTTCTCCCGCGTAAAATTGGAGGTGTCTTGGCAACGTTTCGATGAAGTCTCATTCGTCATCTTCAGGCTGGTGTTTTCGGCTTCGTGCTTCTAGGAGCAATGTGTGTGATCGCAGCTGTTTCTTCCTTTTAACTGCCAGTGGGGGTGTGAACTGATTGGGTGGGAGCTTGGCTGTGTTCTGATTGGGTGGAGGTGTGTTCTGATTGGTTGGGGGTTTGGCTGTGCTCTGATTGGATGGGGGGGTTGGCTGTGCTCTGATTGGGTGTGTGTGTGTTCTGTTTAGGTGGGGGCTTGGTTGTGCTCAGGTTAGTCTGAGTAGCAGGGGGATTTGAGCTGGTGAACTGCGTTGCTGTTGTTTGGCTTCGTGTTCGTTGCCGTGCCACCTCGTTCTTTTGCCATATATATATATATACATACTGTATACAATATGGACAGTATGTGACACAACAATTCCAAATTGAAAAGAGAATGAAACAAGGCTGTTATCCTTTCCCCTGATTTATTCAACCTTCAAGGTTATGTATAGGTTTCTCATGAGGACCATGAGATGTTCTGAGATTTCTATAATTCTAAGCACATTCCACAACTTCAAGTGATTGACAAAATCGAAGGTTTTGCTATAATCAATGAAAGGCACTCTAGATGTTCTTTGGAATTCATTGCTTTTCTCAATCATCCAGCATGTATCAGCAGTAGCATCTAATATTTCTCAGCCTTTTCTAAAGCTAGCATGAATATTATAAAGATTGGTTGCTGGAATTGGGCATGTCTAGTTTAATGAAAAGAAGGACCAGGGGAGACATGATAGCAGTGTTCCAATATCTCAGGGGCTGCCCCAAAGAAGAGGGAGTCAAGCTATTCTCCAAAGCACCTGAGGGCAGGGCAAGAAGCAATGGGTGGAAACTCACCAAGGAGAGAAGCAACCTAGAACTAAGGAGAAATTTCCTGAAAGTTAGAATGATTAATCAGTGGAACAGCTTGCCTCCAGAAGTTGTGGATGCTCCAACACTGGAAGTTTTTAACTGGCAGTTTTTAAGGAGAGATTGGACAACTATTTGTCTCAAATAATTTAGGGTTGCTTGCTGAGCAGGGGGTTGGACTAGAAGACCTCCAAAGTCCCTTCTAACTTTGCTATTCTGTTATTCTTCTGCCATTTAGAGTGCTAAACAGCATTGGGTGTCCATGGGCTATTTCACATATAAAATGCGTGGATCTTTTAATATTTAAGAGCCTTTGATGATTTTTAGGACAGTTGTTTTCAGAGTTAAGACAAACATTACTATAATTTTTCATTGTGATTTAGGATTCATATTGTGCTGATTGATATCAAGGATATTTGCATATTACCTTGATTTTAACAATTATCAATACTTTTAAAATGATACCTTAACTATGCAAAGCGAAGGTAATGTTACTCTAAAATTAGTCAATTTAATTCAGTTGCATGATGCTCAGAAATCTGGCCTATTCATCTTGTGAATGATATTTCTCATCGTCTTTTTCTTCCGTTGTTTTCTTCAGTTCTGTTCCTTTACTTTTTATCTCTAATTCTCGCCATGTACACAGAATACATCCGAATTAGACTGTGTTGTTTCTCTGTGTCGTATAATATGTGTGGGTATATGCATAATGCTGTACTTATTTATTTACTTATTTATTTTGTCCTATTTACTGTATGTAGTGTATATTGGAGGTGGTGACCTTGGAGAGCTGTATGCAATGAAATCTCATTTTAATGTATGCCGATTAGTGTACATTCAAACAAAACAAATAAACAGCAACAGGGTTGGAAGGGACTTTGGAGATCATCTAATCCAGCCCCTGGCTCATGCAGGAGACCTATGCTAGAGATTCGAAGCACCGAACTGCCAACCGTTCTGGTCAACAAGCTCAGTGTCTTAGCCACTGAGCCACCTAGCCAGAAACAGAAGATGAATCCAGGGTATAAAGACATTCAAGTTATTCTAGGTCTAAGTCTAAAAATGGGGGCGGGTGGAGAGAAGGAGGAGAAGGAAGACAATGAAGAGAAGAAAAGAGGAGGAGGAGGAGGAGAAGGAGGAGGAGGAGGAAGAGGAGGAGAAGGAGGAGAAGGAGGAGGAGGAAGAGGAGGAGAAGGAGGAGGAGGAGGAGGAGGAGGAAGAAGAAGAAGAAGAAGAAGAAGAAGAAGAAGAAGAAGAAGAAGAAGAAGAAGAAGAAGAAGAAGAAGAAGAAGAAGAAGAAGAAGAAAGAAAGAAATTGTCATAGACCAGCCTTGATTGAAATTGCAGGTGGAATCTTCTGTTCATTCTCTATCCTATCATTCTCTCACTCTCTATCTATAAAGAGGGGGAAATCCCTCACTGTCCCATCTTGAGAAATTTCAGGAAGGAACTCCTGTGTTCAGTTAGTTTCCTGCTACTGAAACAGGTGCAACCCTTGATGGCTATATTGATCCATGTCCTTTGGTTCAACTTCTCTTTGCAGATATTCTATATGATCTTCCACGGGCATCTCATTGATGTCTCCTCTCTCATCAAACCATCTTATCCATTCTCTTCCCTTTCTTTCCCCCCACCCCCATAATCAGTTAACAGTTTGATTTTATGTGTGTATGTACAAATACGCTTCTGATTACTTTCTTTGCTGGTTTATATCGTCCTTCAGTTCTTAAAACCAGCACTTCCCTGGTCACCTCCCGTCTTGACTACTGCACCTCCTGTTGTGGCTCCGTTGCCTGAGCCTGGGCTATCGACAGATGCAGACTCTGAGAGTGAGGGGGAGGAGTTGGCAAGGCCTCCCTCTCCAGGACCCTCCTCTCTGGCAATGCCTCCGGAGGACACTGAAGGCGAAACGATAGGCTCAGAGAGCCAAGCACGTCCCTGCAGCCACAGGTGGACAGCGACGAGGAAGATAAGTGCTGGCTGGACTCTCAACAGAGGCGCAGGGAGAAGCGTGCACAGCAGAGGGGAAGGCGTGTTAGAGATTAGCTGAGTCACTGGACCACACCCCACAGGGTATAAATGTGGCTGTGGGTGGTTCAGTTTGTGACGAGCAAAAACTGGAAATACTCCATGATCTCTGCGTTACTGGACTTCGCCTGCTTTATCGGACTGCATTTGGACTAATCCTTGTATTATTGACACTCTGCCTGTTTTATCGGAATGCTGCAGTATAATCTTTGTTTTGTGTGAGTAAAGTCTGAATTGACAGCTAGCCACTGGGTTGCTGCCAGCTTTATCATCGAAGAGTTTTGTCGTGTGGCTTATTAACTCCGGGCCATCTGTGGGTGTGTGTGCATGGTACGGGGACAGAACACCTCCCATCTTGATTATTGCAATGCTCTCTACCTAGGGCTGCCCTTGAAAACCACTCAAAGGCTTCAACTGGTGCAGAATGCAGCTGCGTGGGTTCTGATAGGAGTGTTCCAACACTCCCATGTTACACCCCTCCTGTGTGGCCTGCATTGGCTACCGGTTGCCCTTCAGGTGAGGTTCAAGGTGCTAGTTATCACCTATAAAGCCCTTCATGACTTAGGTCCAGGATAATTGTTGGACCCCCTGCAGCAGCAACAATCCCCAATCGCCCGGTGCGTTCCCACAGACAGGGCCTCCTCAGGGTGCCGTCGGCCAGACAATGTGGGCTGGCGACCCCCAGGGGGAGAGCTTTCTCTGTGGGCGCACCCACCCTTTGGAACCAACTTCCTTTGGAGCTCCGGATGGCCCCTGACCTTCGCTCGTTCCGCCGTGATTTGAAGACCTGGTTGTTTCGTAGCCTGGACTGATTGGGGGTGGTGGTGTTTCTTAATAATTTTAAATTGATTTTAAACTCTTTTAAATTGGATTTTTAATTTCATATTGTTTTAATGTGCAATTATGCATTTTATTGTTGTGAACCACCCTGAGTCCATTGGAGATAGGGTGGCATATAAATCGCATTAAACTTAAAACTTAAACTTAAACTTGAAGGAGAGCTCATTGTCCTTTCTCACTTTCTCCTGAGCTTTTTTTATTTATTTTTTTATTTATTTTTATTTAAGATGCTCTTCAAAAGCAATTATAGTTCTGGAGAATTCTCAAAAGTTTCTGCTGCATGCCACTCATTTAACATATCAATCTCTCTTATTGGTGCAAATAGCTCTTTTCTCATCACCAAATTCCTGCTTGTTCAAAATGTAAACATCTACCACATCTACAATCACTTGTCCTAGTGCTAATTAATTGCAAGAGCAGAAAGAGAGTTGAGACGATAATTTAATCAGAACCTAAAGCATATATGAGAAAAAAAATGTGCTCTTGGTTAATTTATTGAACCAAATATAACTGTATACCATAAATATGAATATTCTTCCTTCCTTCCTTCCTTCCTTCCTTCCTTCCTTCCTTCCTTCCTTCCTTCCTTCCTTCCTTCCTTCCTTCCTTTCTTCCTTTCTTCTTCCTTTCTTGATCACTTTAATAGTCGTTAAAATTCACAAGCAGGAAAATTGCAATTGACACGTTTTCTTCTTTAATGAAGCTATCTCTTTATTTCAGCAGGGAAACTTTAAAGAGCAAATTAAGATAGAAATCTCATTTAGTTCTGATTAAAGTTAAAAATTTGCAAACAATTGGATCTGGATTGAATTATTTGCATTGAAGGTAGAGGGTAGAAAGTACATTCTCTAGTGCATATCTTTCCATTTTACCTGAACACTCCTCGGTCCTTCCTGCTTCCCACTCAAAACACACAGTCTGTTGCTTTTTCTGGAAGCAACTGGACTTCCTTGTTTTTCTTTGAAGACGTTTCGCTTCTCATCCAAGAAGCTTCTTCAACTCTGACTGGATGGTGGGGCAGGGAAGGATTTTTTTAAAAAAAAAAATTATTGAAGTTTATTATATTACAATACAATACAATCAGTCAGTGTTATTTTTATACACAGGTTAGATTGATTCTACCTTTACATTTCATCATTCCACATTTCTATATGCATCTTAAAATTTGTATTAACTTTTATATATTCTTTATTCAGTTATCAATCCACCTGTACCAATCATACCCACATCGTATAATATTCTGAGTCTTCTTTCTCGTTTAATTCTAACGTTCATTTGTTCATTTCAACACGTTCTAGAACTTTCTGAAAAATATGCTCCTCTGCTGGTATATCCTTTCCTTTCCAATACTGGGCATAGGCTATTCTTTCTGCAGTGAGTATATTTATGATTAAGTATCTTCTATTGTTCCATATTTTGTCTTTAGTATTCCCTGGAGAAATGTTTCAGGTATCAATTCAATTTTGTCATTAATTACTTCTTGCAGCCAATTCTGAATTTTTTTCCAATATCTTTTCACTTCGGGACAGGACCACCACATATGAAAGAAGATACCTTGGTGACACCAATAGTTCCAACACTTGGGGCTTACATTTGGATAATTTTTTGCTAATCTCGCGGGCACTAGGTGCCATCTATATAACATTTTATATTGATTTTCTTTGTATGTTGCCGCTTTTGTTAATTTATAGTTTCTATTCCAGGGACAGGGAAGGATTTATACTCCTTGCAGACAGCTGGTCATTTGCATCCTTTAAGAGGGTCGTTGAAGCACTTGGAGATTTATCTGTGTCCTCAGGGTCACCTGAGTGGTGCTCCTGGTTCCTGAAGTCTGCAATTTTTTTTCCTCTGCAAATCCATTCCTATTCCTACACCATTCAAAGCGTGTTCATCCCAAGTTGCATATCTAGAAGTCTGTAGAGATTCTTAATCATCCACGTCATGGTTGTCCCAAAGTGTTCTGCCCCAGCTCCGGATTTCCAAGGATATTGACACACACCAATGGTCCTTATCAAATTTATTAAGTAGCAAGAATAAACAAGACCGGCAAAGTTTGGTAACCAGCCCAGAAAACAAGATATGATAAACCAAAATACTCTGATAATAATACGAGTTGTTTCCAGCAAGAAATTACTAACTGTGTGCGACTTAAATAGGCTAAGGGAGTGGCCAATTATCCTCAAGCCCTACTCTCGAGTAGACCTCCTCCTCCTGAGTAGCCACTCCTGCCTTTTGGCAGCCCTGCGTGCCCGAGCATTGAGGAGAGGCTCCTCCACTTCGCTCTCTCCACTTGAAGGAGCTTCTGGAGGTTCTGAAGGCCCTGGCTGAGTCTCTGCCTCTGGCACCACCTCCTCTTCAGCCTCCTCGCTGTCCGACGCGAGTGCTGGCTGTGCAGGCTGCTGGCATGACACCACACCAGCCTCCTCTTCATCAGAATCAGCCACAATCCGCGCAGGCCGCTGGCGGGCCACAACACTAAGGTGCTTTTTCAGGAGGCAATGGGACATTCTTGTTTTTCTTTGAAGACATTTCACTTTTTTTTTTTTTTTTAATTTGATTTATATGCCGCCCTTCTCCGGAGACTCAGGGCGGCTTACAATGCGTTAAGCAATAGCCTTCATTCTTTTGTATATTTTATACAAAGTCAGCTTATTGCCCCCACAAACTGGGTCCTCATTTCACCTACCTTAGAAAGGATGGAAGGCTGAGTCAACCTTGAGCCTTGGAGAGATTCGAACCAGCAGAAATTGCAGGCAGCTGTGTTAATGACAGGGTGCACCAAACCACTGTACTATCAAGGCTCTTCTCATCCAAGTGCTTCAACAACCTTCTAAAAGGATGCAAATGACCAACTGTCTGCAAGGAATATAAATCCTTCCATTCCCCACCATCCAGTGGGGAGCTTCCAGTGGAAGCTCAAGAAACTTCTTGAATAAGAAGCAAAACATCTTCAAAGAGAAACAAGAAAGTCCAGTTGCCTCCTGAAAAAGCACGTTTGGGACAAAACACACAGTGTTTAGCATAAATCTAGCATAAAATCAACATTTTTGTGGGAAGAATGAATTATCCTATATAGTACAGTGGTACCTTGATACTCAGCATTAATTTTTTTTCCAGCAGACGTGATGAATATCAAAACAATGAGTACCAAACTTAAGGAATAATGTAGAGAGACACAAGGGACAAGTTCTATGTTATTCCCACAACACTGTCAAATTAACTACTAAGACTGTATTACTATTCCTCTTCCCATCCTTACTAGTACCTCTCTCTTCCCACTTATGGCTATATCCATGATGCTTGTACCTTTACAACTTATATTGTTTTTACTGATTCCTAGTATGATTTGATTGCTTATTGGTATCCTATGACTATCATTAAGTGTCAGAAAAATCTTCTTGATGAATATATTTTATTCTTGACAAATATATTTTATTTTTTCTTACGCTGATAGCTTATTCACCGAAGACAAATTCCTTGTGTGTCCAATCACACTTGGCCAATAAAGAATTCTATTCTATTCTATTCTATTCTATTCTATTCTATTCTATTCTATTCTATTCTATTCTATTCTATTCTATTCTATTCTATTTTATTTTCCATTGTTCTGTTCTTTTCTGTTCGGTTCTGTTCTACTCTACTCTACTCTACTCTACTCTACTCTACTCTACTCTACTCTACTCTACTCTACTCTACTCTACTCTACTATTTTCTATCCTTATGCCTTGAGCATCAAACAAACAATGAATACTGGGACAAAATTTTCACATTGAAATGCATTGGATACCCAATTTGCTGAGTTTCAAAGCAGTTGAGTACCAAGGTATCATTATATCATGAAATTTGAATTGTTCTTTTCTTCCTAGGTTATTCCCACAAATACAGGATCTTCATTTTTTTTCAAGTACAGATAGTCGTTGACTTACGACCACAGTTGAGTCCCAAATTTCTCTTGCTAAGTGAGAAATTTGTTAACTGAGTTTAACCAGTTAAACGTGGCCAGGGGGACTTTTTATCAGGTCTGCCTGATTCGCCAGTTGCGTCCCTTTCTGGATCGGGACTCGTTAAACACGGTCACTCATGCTCTTGTTACTTCCCGCTTGGACTACTGCAATGCTCTCTACATGGGGCTCCCCTTGAGGAGCACCCGGAGGCTCCAGCTGGTCCAGAATGTGGCCGCGCAGGTGGTTATGGGAGTGACGTGGCGCTCCCATGTGACCCCCCCTCCTGCACGAGCTGCACTGGCTCCTGGTGGTCTTCCGGGTGCGCTTCAAGGTTTTGGTTACCACCTTTAGAGCGCTCCATGGCATCGGACCGGGGTATTTACGAGACCGCCTTCTGCTACCAATAGCCTCTCACCGACCAGTACGCTCCCATAGAGAGGGGCTCCTCAGGGTGCTGTCGGCCAAACAGTGTCGACTGGCGGCCCCCAGGGGGAGAGCCTTCTCTGTGGGGGTACCTACCATCTGGAACGAGCTCCCCCCAGAGATACGGAGGATCCCGGACCTGCGCACGTTTCGCCGTGTTCTCAAAACTTTTCTATTTCAGCAGGCTGGCCTGGCCTAACTTTCCTCTTTTACATTTTTTAATTCGTGATTTTATAAATTGGGTGTTTTAATCTGTGTTTCGGCCAAAATATTTAATAATTTTAAGGGATTTTTAATATTTGTATTAACTGTATTTTATCTTGGCTGTTCACTGCCCTGAGTCCTTCGGGTATAGAAATTTGATTAATAAATAAATAAATAAATAAACCCCAGCTGGCAAAAAGAGAATCACTGTACTTGTTAAGTTAGTGACAGGGTTGTTAAGTGAATCTGGCTCCTCCATTGACTTGGCTTGTCAGAAGGTCGCAAATGGGGATCACATGACCTTGGGACACTGCAACCGTCATAAATGTGAGTCAGTTGTCAAGCATCCAAATGTAAATCACATGACCATGGGGAAGCTGCAATGGTCATAAGTGTGAACAATGGTCACCTTTTTTTTTTAGTACCGTTGTAACTTTGAACTGTCACTAAATGAGCTGCTGTAAGTCGGGGACTACCTGTATTAAAGCTGCTTCTTGGCTTCCATCCCTAATGAAGAAAGAAATGTAGATGACTCTTGTTGATAATCGTACCCCTGGGGAGAGCTCTTGCCTCACAATCAGGAGGCTGTGAGTTCGATCCTAGGTAGAGGCAGATATTTCTCTCTCTAGGCACAATGAGAATATATCTGCTGAACAAAACTCTGCATTGGTGACAGGAAAAGCATCCGGCCATTAAAACACTCTACTAGCTCCATTCAGTTGCCCAGACTCCACCCCGCAAGGGATTATGGGGTTGTTAAAAGATGATGATTATCCTTATCTTTATGCTTTCATACCTATGCTTTATTGTGGGGCAGAAATATATTGGACAACACATTGGAAACAAAAAATAACAACACCAACACCAACATATCTGTGAAGCCATATGTGGTTTCCAGAATCATAACAAATACTGATAATAGCAAAATCCTCTTGCCACCCAGTTTGACAATTACTTCATTATTACAGTGAAGCAGCTAGTAGAAGGAGAAAACAGATCTTCAGCTTAGCCTCGGTTATATCTGACATGTGGCTGGTGATTGGAATCATCTCTTCAATTGTTAGTATAATCGTTGTTGATGAGCAGACTGTCAATCCCCTTTCCCCCAGAAAAGGCCAGACGGGTATTATCTGGCCTGGTTCTGTAGGGATAAAGGAGGATCAGATAATGGTTAATGTGATCAAAATTTAGGCTGATTCCAAGCCATTTTGCTTCTTAACACAGAGCAGAAAAATAAGTAGAAGGAAATTATGGGAAAGTAATATCTATATCTATAAGTCTCTCTGTCTCTTTCTATCTATCTATCTATCTATCTATCTATCTATCTATCTATCTATCTATCTTTCTATTATCTATCTATCTATTATCTATCTATCTATCTATCTATCTATCTCATCTGGCTACCGTCTGTCTGTCTGTCTGTCTGTCTGTCTATTATCTATTTATCTATTTATCTATCTGTCTATCTATCTATCTATCATCTATCTCATCTGGCTACCGTCTGTCTGTCTGTCTGTCTATTTATTATCTATCTATCTATCTATCTATCATCTATCATCTATCTCATCTGGCTACCATCTCCCTCTCTCTCTCTCTCTCTCTCTCTCTCTTCTGTCATCTATCTATATCTATATCTATCTATCTATCTATCTATCTATCTATCTATCTATCTATCTATCATCTATCTATCTATCTATCTATCTATCTATCTATCTATCTATCTATCATGTCTCTGCCTTTTTCATCTATCTCTGTCATCTCTAACTATCTCTCTGTCTATATCTATCTACCATGTTTCCCCGAAAATAAGACCCTGTCTTATATTTTTTTTTGAACCCTGAAATAAGCGCTTGGCCTTATTGCCATGCGCTCAAAAGCCCGATTGGGTTTATTATCAAGGGATGTCTTAGGTTGGGGAAAACAGGGTATCTATCTATCTATCTATCTATCTATTATCTATCTATCTATCTATCTATCATCTATCTCATCTGGCTACCGTCTGTCTGTCTGTCTGTCTGTCTGTCTATTATCTGTTTATCTATCTATCTATCTATCTATCTATCTATCTATCTATCTATCTATTTCTTCTATTTTTCTATCATGTGCCTTATTTGTCTCTGTCATCTATCTGTATCTCTGTCATCTATATCAATCTGTCTGTCTATTTGTCTATATCATCTACCATCTCTCTCTCTCTCTCTCTCTCTCTCTCTCTCTCTCTCTCTCTCTCTCTCTCTCTCTCTCTCTCCATCTATCTATCTCATTTGTAACATTTAGACTTATATATCACCCCATAGAACTTTGCAGCACTCTCTGAGTGGTTTACACTGTTGCCATTGTTTGCATATTGCCCCCAACAATTTGGATCCTCGTTTTACTGACTTTGGAAGAATGGAAGGCTGAGTCAACTTTGAGCCTCATCGGGACTCCTGACTGTGGGCAGAGTTTGCCTGCAATATTGCACATGCACAACTGGGCCATCATGGCTCTTCATTTCTGAGGAATCAAACTGCATACAGATGATCAGCAAAGAAGAGGCTGAGGGACACTGAAGATGCAAAGGTCTAGCAAATCAAACAAGAAAATCTCAGGCAACAGAAACATTAAAAATAAGCCAATCTGAGTGAAACTTCAAAATCTCTGGTTTCCGTATGTTGTTCTTGAGGTGATGGGCACTCAAACATGATTAATTTTGCTGTGAACGAATGCCCGTGGAAGCCCAATCTAACTGTGGAAAGGATCCATTCAGTTGGGTGGCATTGGCATATTGAAAATACCAGAATGCCAGTGACACTGAAAATCTGGGATAGCATACAAATCAATACGAGTAGTATTCAAGAGCAAACCAGGACCAAATCATGGTAAATATCCACAAGGAGGAGCAAGTTACATGAAGTAGAGTTTTTAAAGGATACAGGAAAAGAATAAGCAATTTCTAGGACAGATGCTACTTCAAATTCTGGAAGCAACAGCAGAGAAGGCTGTTGTAACTCTTGTATCACACTAGGTGAAATTGCCAAAGCAATGATACTCGAAGCACTTTGTTCTGCTAGCAAGACTGATAATATTCTGATAAATGAGGCAAAGACACTTGCAGGAGTATGTCTAGTCTAATGAAAAGAAGGACTGGGGGTGGTTTGATAGCTGTTTTCCAATATTTCAGGAGTTTCCTACAAGGGAAAGGGGGTCAAGCTATTTTCCAAAGCACCTGAAGGTAGGAGAAGAAGCAATGGATGGAAACTAATCAAGGAAAGAACCAACCTAGAACTAAGGAGAAATTTCCTGACAGTGAGAAAATTAATCCGTGTAACAGCTTGGTTTCAGAAGTTGTGGGTGCACCATCACTGGAGGCCAACTCAGAAAGCTCAGACTACCTAAACAGCTGCTGATCCAGTTCTACAGAGGAATTATTGAGTCTGTCATCTGCACCTCTATAACTGTCTGGTTTGGTTCTGCAACCCAACAAGACAGACACAGACTTCAGAGGATAGTTAGAACTGCAGAACTTGGTGGCGTAGCAGACTAAAGTGCTGTTAAGTAACACCAGCTGCCTGCAATTACTGCAAGTTCAAATCTCACCAGGCTCAAGGTTGACTCAGTCTTCCATCCTTTCGAGGTAGGTAAAATGTGGACCCGGATTGTGGGGGCAATAAGATGACTTTGTATAAAAAAGAACACCGCTTTGGGTGGGGGCGGGCAAAAAGCCCTACTAAGCAGGTATATACAAAAGTATGAAGGCTATTGCTTAACGCATTGTAAGCCGCCCTGAGTCTCCGGAGAAGGGTGGCATATAAATCGAACCAATAATAATAAACAATAATTACTACTAACCTGCCTTCCATTGAGGATCTGTATACTGCACAAATCAAAAAGATTTGCAGACCCCTCACACCCTGGACATAAACTGTTTCAACTCCTACCCCCAAAATGACTCTATAGATTACTGCACACCAGAACAACTAGACACAAGAACAGGCTTTTTTCCTGAACGTTATCACTCTGCTAAACAAATAATTCCCTCAACACTGTCAAATTAATTACTAAGTCTGCACTATTATTAATCTTCTCATCATTCCTATCACCCATCTCCTCCTTATGACTGCATGACTGTAACCTTGTTGCAGGTATCATTATTATTTATATTGACTGTTTCCTAATAGATTTGATTGCTTATTTATTCCCTATGACTATCATTAAGTGTTGTACCTTATGATTCTTGACGAACGTATCTTTTCTTTTTATGTACACTGAGAACGTATGCACCAAGACAAATTCCTTGTGTGTCCAATCACACTTGGCCAATAAAGAATTCTATTCTATTCTATTCTATTCTATTCTATTCTATTCTATTCTACTCTACTCTACTCTACTCTACTCTACTCTATTCTATTCTACTTTCCATTATTCTATTCTGTTCTATTCTATTCTATTCTATTCTATTCTATTCTATTCTATTCTACTCTACTCTACTCTACTCTACTCTACTCTACTCTACTCTATTCTACTCTACTCTACTTTCCATTATTCTATTCTATTCTATTCTATTCTATTCTATTCTATTCTATTCTATTCTATTCTATTCTATTCTATTTTATTCTATTCAGAAGAAATTGGACAACCGTTTGTCTGAAATACTGGAGGGTCTGCTGTTTTAGCAGGGGGTTGGATTAGAAGACCTCCAAGGTCCCTTCCAACTCAGTCATGCTGTGAAATAGAGGAAGGACTGGCCATACTTAAATCGACACCAACTAAATTATTGAAAGTAATAAAAAATCACAGAAAGGTCAAAAGGAATTGCCTATCTAGTGATGAATTGTAAATGGAAAGTTTATTCAAGGGCGCCGTCTTTGTGCTTGAAAATAAGTAGCTGCATTGATTCTTTGCCTTTTATTGGTGGCCATTTATTTGCATTGCCAACCCTTATCTTTATCGGTGCCTATACATAATTAAAGGAGAGAAGGAAAATAAAGGGTGACGTGGCTAATCAGTTGGTTTCTTCTCTGTGTTGTAAGCTGAGTTTGAAAGTTCGAATTCAGCGGAATCTACGATGCCTTTTCTCTTGTAAGAGACCTAAAAGCAGTGGTAGGTGGCAGCCAGTTCGGCCCGGTTCAGGCGAAACGGTAGTTCTGACCAGCGGCTGGGCCCGCCTACCCGCCCTGGCGCTATCACGTCCTATATAATTGCCAGTTTTTTGATGCCCCACGCACACACTCACATTTTCGATTTTGGGCAAACCAGTTGCTACAGTTTGTGACGCCCACCTCTGCCTAAAAGACACAGTTCTCAAATTGTAGCATTCTGATTGATGTAATTCATTAATAATATACACCGATATTGTAGTTGCAAAGAAAGACAAAGTACTGAATACCTTATCACTGGGAGATTGATAGGTTGTTTTGATTACTAAGTAGATAATATAGCTTCCAGGAGGTGGTAACATATAGACAACTACATCTATTCTAAGAAATTGGGGATAGTTGGAGGCAATGAGTAGCTTGATGACAAACCATGAAATACTACAGTAGTAGTAATTTTACATCTAATTTTACATTAGTTAACACACTAATGTAAAAACCAGAAGGCCTTTCTACTCCCACCTGGAAAGAAGCCAGATGGGTGACCTTGTGCCAGTCATTCTCTCTTAGCCTTAGAAAGGAGACAATGGCAAAATTTTGTCAGGAAAACTTGACTCCTAGGCAGTAGCAACATTGACTCAGAGAAGACAATCACTTGGGAGGTATGATTAAGGGGGATTAAGGCTAGAAACTGGGAGACTGTCACTTCTAGACTTCCTTAGATATGAAGTCATGTGAGTGACTTTGGGTCAGTCCTTCTCTATAGGTCTTGGGAAGGAGGCAATGCAGGGATGAAATCCAGCAGGTTCTGACAGGTTCTGGAGAACCAGTAGTGGAAATTTTGAGCAGTTCGGAGAACCGGTAGCGGAAATTTTGAGTTGTTCAGAGAACCGGAAAATACCACCTCTGGCTGGCGGGGTGGGGTGGGAATGGAGATTTTGCAGTATTCTTTCCCTGGAGTGGGGTGGGAATGGAGATTTTGCAGTATCCTTTCCTGGAATGGGGTGGGAATGGGGATTTTGCAGTATCCTTCCCCTGAAGTGGGGTGGGAATCGAGATTTTGCACTATCCTTCCCCTGCCATGCCCACCAAGCCATGCCCACCAAGCCACACCATGCCCACCAAACTATGCCCACAGAACCGGTAGTAAAAAAATTTGGATTTCACCACTGAACTGAACATTCAAATAATTTTGCTGATTGGATTCTCTGGATCAATTCAGCCTGGACACTTATCAAATCATTTATGAATGATATCCTCAGATCATTTATTATACATCGAGACAGTCTCTATGAAACTTTCTTCACCATGTATAATTTCTCATTTTTCTTTAAATTTTCAAACATCCAGCAAAAGGGAATTTTAAAAGTTGAAAAGTATTAAAACCCAGACAAAAGTGACTCTTTTTCTGGAGTTCTAATAAAAAAATGTGCTTAGCTCTTAAATTTGAAGATTTCAAAGTGTTCTGAGATGTAGAACTTTTCTGGGATTAGAGGAAAAAAAGCATTTAGCTTTCCGAGTCCTGAGTTTTAAATAGATGTAAAGTAAGAGGTGTAGAAGTAGTGTCAATAGAATAATTTCATGTCCTTAAAAATCCTAAAAAAATACTATAATTCATAAATGTAATAACAAAACACTTCTAAACATCTACTGTATCCTTGTGTTCTTTGAAAGAATGATTAATAGGATTTGAGGCTGGAAGAGCTATGACTTTGAATTCAAATAAGACTTGGAAAGTTCTGTGAAAAGGAAAATTGCAAAATGATCTCCAACCTTTTCTGGCGCTAAATATGAAGGATAGCAGATTTTTAATTGTCAATGAATTCAATTATCCTGCTGACAATTCCACGATATTTGTAGAATAATGAGCGAGAGTTAAATGAGGCTGAAATAGTATTTGCTACCATGGGAATAATCTTCATATTTCTTCATCAAGAAATATGTCCAAAAATAAGACAGAGCTAACTAATTTGAAGTCAGGTCCTGCATAGACTATAGTCATGAACATATTATGCAACGGTTTAAAAATGCTGATGAACATCTAATATGGAGCCAGAGGAGACAAGGTAGTGAGACAATGATAAGAAAAGTCTTTCTCCTATTTAACTAACTACTGATGATTTCATGTATATGTTGATCTCATACCATCTCTGTTGATCTCAGAATAAAACTAAACACAGACAGCCCAGATACAATTTGGATGGGAGATACTAGGAGGACAGACTAGAATGAGAAGATGAAAATATCCCAAATGTAGGTGGTGGCAAAAGAATCCTTTATTTCATGTGTATTTGATCTAAAAGTTGGACCATAAGGAAGGTTGAGCATCAAAGAATTGAGGCCTTTGAACTCTGGTGGTGGAGAAGATTTCTACAAGTCCCTTGACTGCAAAGTGATCAAACTGGTCGGTCCTAGAGGAGATCAACCCTGACTGATCTTTAGAAGGCCAGATCCTGAAGATGAAACTCAAATACTTTGGACACCTAATGAGAAGGAAGGACTCACTCATTAGAAGAGCCTAATGCTGGGAATGATTGAGGGCAAAAGAAGAGGACAACAAAGAATGAGATGGCTGGATGGAGTCAATGAAGCAGTCGGCGTGAGCTTAAATGGACTCCGGGGGATGGTAGAGGACAAGAAGGCCTGGAGGAACATTGTCCATCGGGTCGCAATGGGTCAGACACGACTTCACAACTAACAACAACAACATTTGATCTAATTGGTAATAATAATTTTCAACACAAAGTCTGTTTAACTATTGTTCCTAATAGCCATTGTTGATGATTTTATGAATGTAAGTACAGTGCAGGTAGGAAGGAAGAAATCGCACCTAGGATTCTAGCAATAGCATGCTGAAGTTTTAAATTACTATTAAATTATAGAGCTATTGAGCTATTCATATGCACATACCACCAAAACACCCAGATTAAAGGGTCAAACCTCGACCCCATTTCAAAGGAATGGAAGAAAAAAAAAAAAAAAGAGAAAGCCAAGGAATCTTAGCTCCAAAAGAATACCTTTCAATGCATTTCCAAAAAACGAGCTTCAATCAAGATGAATGTCTTTAAAAGATTTGCTTCTCCAGCTCTTAAGACTAGAGCAAATTCATAACCAGAGTCCCCAAGTCATTTATAACTTTAAAAAAAAACATTACTTTGTTGTCTTGCCTTGCCAGATTTTTCTACTTCTTTTTAATAAATTCAGGTTGGAAACAAAGAATTGTGAAGGACAAGTTGGTTTCTTCTGATGTCTCCCAAAAATGTAAGAACTTACCATATTTTTCAGAATAAAAGATGCACCTTAGTTTTTTTGGGAGGGAAATAGGAAAAAAAAAATTTCTGCCTACCAGGTATTCATCTGGCTAGCATCCTTAGCCTGGTCAGCTTCAACACATTAGTTTGCTCGCTGGTTTTGAGGTTGGGGCTGGTTGGGGCTAAAAACAGCTTCAAAAGCACAGCTGATCGTCGGAGGGAGCAGCAATTAGAAAAGCAGACAAAGCACGGAAAATCACTTTGCTGGCATTGGGGCTGAAAAACAGCTTCAAAAGCACAGCTGATCATCGGAGGGAGTTTATCAGATTATCAGAGGGAGCAGCAATTAGAAAAGCAGGCAAAGCATGGAAGATCATTTCACTCGTGTTGGGGCTGAAAAACAGCTTCAAAAGCACAGCTGATCGTCGGAGGGGGCAGCAATTAGAAAAGCAGACAAAGCACGGAAAATCACTTTGCTGGCATTGGGGCTGAAAAACAGCTTCAAAAGCACAGCTGATCGTCAGAGGGAGCAGCAATTAGAAAAGCAGACAAAGCACGGAAAATCACTTTGCTGGCATTGGGGCTGAAAAACAGCTTCAAAAGCACAGCTGATCGTCAGAGGGAGCAGCAATTAGAAAAGCAGACAAAGCACGGAAAATCACTTTGCTGGCATTGGGGCTGAAAAACAGCTTCAAAAGCACAGCTGATCGTCAGAGGGAGCAGCAATTAGAAAAGCAGACAAAGCACGGAAAATCACTTTGCTGGCATTGGGGCTGAAAAACAGCTTCAAAAGCACAGCTGATCGTCAGAGGGAGCAGCAATTAGAAAAGCAGACAAAGCACGGAAAATCACTTTGCTGGCATTGGGGCTAAAAACAGCTTCAAAAGCACAGCTGATCGTCGGAGGGGGCAGCAATTAGAAAAGCAGACAAAGCACGGAAAATCACTTTGCTGGCATTGGGGCTAAAAACAGCTTCAAAAGCACAGCTGATCGTCGGAGGGGGGCAGCAATTAGAAAAGCAGACAAAGCACGGAAAATCACTTTGCTGGCATTGGGGCTGAAAAACAGCTTCAAAAGCACAGCTGATCGTCAGAGGGAGCAGCAATTAGAAAAGCAGACAAAGCACGGAAAATCACTTTGCTGGCATTGGGGCTAAAAACAGCTTCAAAAGCACAGCTGATCGTCGGAGGGGGGCAGCAATTAGAAAAGCAGACAAAGCACGGAAAATCACTTTGCTGGCATTGGGGCTGAAAAACAGCTTCAAAAGCACAGCTGATCGTCAGAGGGAGCAGCAATTAGAAAAGCAGACAAAGCACGGAAAATCACTTTGCTGGCATTGGGGCTAAAAACAGCTTCAAAAGCACAGCTGATCGTCGGAGGGGGCAGCAATTAGAAAAGCAGACAAAGCACGGAAAATCACTTTGCTGGCATTGGGGCTAAAAACAGCTTCAAAAGCACAGCTGATCGTCGGAGGGGGCAGCAATTAGAAAAGCAGGCAAAGCATGGAAGATCACTTCACTCGCATTGGGGCTAAAAAACAGCTTCAAAAGCACAGCTGATCAGGGGGAGCTCCAATGACTAAAGCAAGTGAAGCGCAGAAGAGGTAAGATGTTCCAGGTAGCCATTTTGGGCACCGCGTGTCGTGTTTTCAGCCTCCAAACGCGTTGCATTTTCGGGTGGCGATCGGCAGTGATGTGCTTTGGCAATCTCCACAGCCTTGAAGGGGTCTCAAACGGAATGTTTGGAGGCTGAAAACATGATGCACGGAGCCCAAAAATACAAGCCATTGTTGGTGGCAATCTCTGCAGGTAGGAAGAGGATGCCTGGGGGCTGGCGAGTGGGCGGGGTTACATTTGGAGTATAAGACGCACTCAAATTTTCAGCCTCTTTTAGGAGGGAAAAAAGTGTGCCTTATACTCCGAAAAAAGGGGACATGGTACTCAATGGCTAAGACACTGAGCTTGTCAATCAAAAGGTCGGCAGTTCAGTGGTTCGAATCCCTAGTGCTGCATAACAGGGTGAGCTCCCATTACTTGTCCCAGCTTCTGCCAACCTAGCAGTTCAAAAGCACGTAAAAAATGCAAGTAGAAAAATAGGGACCACCTTTGGTGGGAAGGTAACAGCGTTCCATGTGCCTTTGGCATTTAGTCATGCCGGCCATATGACCACAGAGATGTCTTCGGACAGTGCTAGCTCTTTGGCTTTGAAATGGAGATGAGCACCGCCCCCTAGAGTCAGGAACAACTAGCACATATGTGTGAGGGGAATCTTTACCTATACTCCAAAAAAATACAGTAAGTTCTTTTAGCTGCTCTGTCCAGCAGCAGATGGACCTCAAGATCTGATATAGCCAGCCAGCCAGCCTGTCACTTCTAGGCATCACAGAGGCAATGCTTATTTGCTAAAATACAGCTATGTACTCCTAACTGATGGTCATAAAAAGAAAATGTTAGCTAAGAAGGTGAGTTATCCCCAAACTTAAAATTATAGGGTTGCAAGAGAAGAGGCACTGAATTCAGTAGAGAGAGAAAAAAAACAACAACATGATTAAATCTGACAGCTTTAGGAGATTCCCATATTCACTACCCATGGTCAGGTTAACTTTGAGCAGGTAAAATGTATACCCATCTTGAAATATAAATCTCCTCCACAAACCCTGTCCAATAACAGAGTTAGGAAGACTGCTATAAACCACTGACTTCAGATCTTTAGAATGGAGTTTTCATTGGAGGAAGGTTAGTTTTCTGCTGCTATAATTTCTAAGCATTAGGAAAACAATACAAACATATGGATTGTATGCAGATTTTCCCAACTTGAGGGTAAGGAGATGTATACCTACAACACCATGGAAATACACCGTTGTTGTATGTTGTTAAAAGCTCATTTCCACTGCCACATTGGGTTCATTAGGTCTGCAATAATCCTTTTCATTGCCTGCCAACAAAAGTGCATATAGTTAAGGCTATGGTTTTCCCAGTTGCAAGTCCCAGTTGAGATTGGGGAAGAATCCATCTTCCTCCCTCTGACATTCACACAAAAGAAATCCAAAACATCATTTCATAAATTGTGGATACATACGGAAGATCTAGATGGGGAAGAAATGGAGGTAGTGACAGATTTTGTTTTCCTGGGCTCCAAGATCACTGCAGATGGGGACTGCAGCCAAGAAATTAAAAGACGCTTGCTCCTGGGGAGGAAAACTACAGCAAAGCTAGACAGCACACTAAAAAGCAGAGACATCACCCTGCCAACAAAAGTGCCTATAGTCAAGGCTATGGTTTTCCCAGTTGCAATGTCTGGCTGTGAAAGTTGGACCATAAGAAAGGCTGAGCACCAAAGAATTGAGGCCTTTGAACTCTGGTGCTGGAGAAGACTCCTGCTAGTCCCTTGGACTGCAAGGCGATCAAACCAGTCAGTCCTAGAGGAGATCAACCCTGACTGCTCTTTAGAAGGCCAGATCCTGAAGAGGAAACTCAAATCCTTTGGCCACCTAATGAGAAGGAAGGACTCACTGGAGAAGAGCTGAATGCTGGGAAAGATTGAGGGCAAAAGAAGAAGGGGACGGCAGAGAACGAGGTGGCTGGATGGAGTCACTGAAGCTCAGTGTGAGATTAAATGGACTCCAGAGGATGGTAGAGGACAGGAAGACCTGGAGGAACGTGGTCCATGGGGTCATGATGGGTCGGACATGACTTCACAACTAACAACAACAACAACAACAACAACAAGAAATTGCCTCTTTTTGAAGCATGGCATACTGGAAACTTCAGCTCTTATTTTAAAAAAAGAAAGGGAGAAGTAATAGTTACTGGAGAGAGAGAGAGAGAGACAGACAGACAGACAGACAGACAAACAGATAGACAGACAATTGATAGTGATGTCAGAGTAAAACAGATTATTTTTTAAAAAAAGTGAAATGATCTAATCCAGTGTTTCTCAACCTTGAAGTCCACATATCTTCTTTAAGAAGATATGTGGACTTCAACTCTTAAGAATTCTGGCTGAGGAATTCTGGGAACCCATACATCTTCATTTGCCAAGGTAAGAAACATTGCCATTGCGTTCAGATTAAATACCAAATGAAGGAATAAATAATGGGACTCAGCTAGATTAGAGGCTCCCAATACCAGAGGTGGTATTCAGCCGGTTCAGACCGGTTCACCCAAACCGGTAGTGGAGATCGTGGTTGGGCCTGCTCCCCACGCACCTGCCCCCCTGGCTCTATGCTGTCCTATTTAGGCAAGTTTTTGACGCCGGACGCATGCGCGGAAGGCACGCGTGTGAGCAAAGCACATGCGCAGAAGGCTAGGCGCATGTATGGAAGGCGCGCACATGTGTGGCGAACCGTAAAGGGAATGGGCGGAAGGCGTACGCACACAAAGCAAGCATGTGCGCATGCCACAAACTGGTGGTAACAAAATGTGAAACCCACTGCTGCTCCCAACCTTTTGGGCACCAAGGATCAGTTCAGTGGAGAGAGGTTTTTCTGCGGACCGGAGGGCGGACATGGTTTCATGTGCTGCCTGCATCCCGCTGATAGGGCTTCAATTTTTTTTTTTAATTTGATTTATATGCTGCCTTTCTCCGGAGACTCAGGGCGACTTACAGTGCATGAAGCAATAGCCTTCATACTTTTATATATTTTTACAAAGTCAGCTTATTGCCCCCACAAACTGGGTCCTCAATTTACCTACCTTAGAAAGGATGGAAGGCTGAGTCAACCTTGAGCCTGGAGAGATTCGAACTTACAGTAATTGCAGACAGCTGGTGTTAAATTATAGTGCTCTGTCTGTTGAGCTATCCAGACTGCTATTGTTTGTGCAGCCTGGTTTTTGGCTTCCTGCAGCCCGATGCCAATCCACGGACCAGATGTTGGGGACTCCTGAGCTAGATTCCATCTCAAAAGTTTTTTTTAAAAAAGATGTTCGGGCCAGGGTGAATTTGATTTAAATGAAATCGATTGATATCACGATTGAAAGCACTAGTGAAAAGGCTTGATTCAAACAACTCGTTTTAAATCATGATTGAAATCATGATTGAAATCACGAGTGAAAAGGCTTGATTTAAATCAACTTGTTTTAAATCATGATTGAAATCACAATTGAAAGCACTAGTGAAAAGGCTTGATTCAAACCAACTCGTTTTAAATCATGATTGAAATCATGATTGAAATCACTAGTGAAAAGGCTTGATTCAAACCAACTCATTTTAAATCATGATTGAAATCACGATTGAAATCACTAGTGAAAAGGCTTGATTTAAATCAACTTGTTTTAAATCATGATTGAAATCACAATTGAAAGCACTAGTGAAAAGGCTTGATTCAAACCAACTCGTTTTAAATCATGATTGAAATCACGATTGAAATCACGAGTGAAAAGGCTTCATTTAAATCCACTTATTTTAAAACATGGTGAAATCCCAAAAAAAATTTACTACTGGTTTTGTGGGCGTAGCTTGGTGGGCGTGGCAGGGGAAGGATACTGCAAAATCTCCATTCCCACCCCACTCCAAGGGAAGGATACTGCAAAAATCCCCATTCCCTCCCTACTCCTGGGGCCAGCCAGAGGTGGTATTTGCCGGTTCTCCAAACTACTCAAAATTTCCGCTACCGATTCTCCGAGCTGCTCAAAATTTCCGCTACCGGTTCTCCCGAACCTGTCAGAACCTGCTGGATTTCACCCCTGAAGTGGTAGCATTAAGCGGAAATGCAGAAAACGTGCAAATTATAAACCACAATACTGACAAATGGGTATTTTTTTTTTGGCTTGCATTAGACTGTTTGGCCATGCTATATTGTGAAAGCTGCAATATTTTGATGATACATAGCTCTAATAAAATATAACTGTGACTACTGAGGTATTTCTTTAGCACTGTATATCATTGCCATGCTATCCTTTCATTGATTTATCCCTGCTTTCCATCACTGAAGTGATATTGTTCTGATGTTATAATGCCAAGAACCGTGTATCATTGAGGTTAGCCTACAGTGGTTAATTATCCCAAATATTAATTTGTGCAGCAGAAATAGCTCAAGAAAATAGAGGAGAGAAAAACGATAGAGATACAGTGGTACTCGATTGCTTTGAAACTTATCAAATTTAGTATATTCAACGTCTTTTGCCATGAAAAGTTTTGTCCCAGTTTTCATCATTTGCTTGGTACTCAACGCCTTTTTGGGGTCAGCTGCCTTGTGACACACTATATTATTCTGTGGGAAGCCCCCCCAACCCCGCTTACCCCAGAAGAATGAAATATTTTGAGGAATATTAAAAAGGCAGAATATTATATTTCCCTAAAGGAGAAATGGAGAAACATGTCTTAGAGGCAGGAAGCAACAGTAAAAGAGTTGGAGGTCATCTAGTCCAACCCCCTGCTTATGCAGGAGACCTGTACTAGGGATTTGAACCGCCGAACTGCCAACCTTTCCGATCGACAAGTTCAGTGTCTTAACCACTGAGCCACCTAGTCAGGCTAAAAAGCAGCCCCCACATTTTCTTAATAGCCCACAGCAGATGTCAACACTTAAGAGATAAAGAACTTATTGAAAGAGGAAAGTGAGTATCTAGATAGCTCTATTCATGAGCAAAGCAAATACTGCAGGCAGAAATCCATTCAAGACAGGATATTTTGAAGCTCCCTGAGAGTTGGAAAGGACCTTGGAGGACTTCTAATCCAACCCCCTGCTTAGGCAAGAAACCCTACACCACTTCAGACAAGTGGTTATCCAACATCTTAAAAACTTCCAGTGTTCGAGCATTCACAACTTCTGGAGGCAAGTTGTTCCACAGATTGATTTTTCTAACTGTCAGGAAATTTCTCCTTAGTTCTAGGTTGCTTCTCTCCTTGATTAATTTCCATCCATTGCTTCTTGTCCTACCCTCAGGTGCTTTGGAGAATAGCTTGACTCCCTCTTCTTTGTGGCAACCCCTGAGATATGGGAACACTGGTCCGTAAAGGAGGCGTGCATAAGCGCACCAGCGTGCCTACCATCCCTGTCTTACTGTCCCCCTTTATTTGTATTTTCTTCCTTTGTTTATGTTTACGTTCATACCTATACTTGTTATCTTGCACATGTTTGAGACAAACAAACAAACGAATGAATGAATAAACACTGGGTGAAGTCAGACCTATGAAAGCAATGTGACGATACAATGGAAACTTCAGTCTTTTCCTATGTGTATCTCAACCAGACGTGGGTTTCAGCAGGTTCTGACTAGTTCTGGAGAACCGGTAGCGGAAATTTTGAGTAGTTCGGAGAACAGGTAAATATCACCTCTGACTGGCCCCGCCCCCATCTATTCTCTGCCTCCTGAGTCCCAGCTGATTGGGAGGAAATGGGGATTTTGTATTAAACTTCCCCTGGAGTGGCAAGGGAATGGAGATTTTATGGTATCCTTCCCCTGGAGTAGGGTGGGAATGGAGATTTTATAGTATCCTTCCCCTGCCACGCCCATCAACCCATGTCACGCCCACCAAGCCACACCACCAGAGCCGGTAGTAAAGAAAAAATTTGAATCCCACCACTGATCTCAACCCTGAATACAATACACAGAAAAGAGACAGCAATTGGACTCCAATTGTTGAACGATTGTAACGCTGCAATTATTTTATTTATTTATTTATTTATTTATTTATTTATTTATTTATTTATTTATTTATTTGAATTTGTATACCACCCTACTCCCGAAGGACTCAGGGCGGTGAACAGCCATAGAATAAAACATATAAATACAAAATTTAAAATAGATTAAAACGAATTGAATAATTTGGCTGAACAAATTTAAAACCCCAATAATTTAAAACCAGATTTAAAATTTCCATTTAAAAAGGGGGAAAGACTTAGGTCAGGCCGGCTTGATGAAATAGGAAAGTCTTGAGCGCGCGACGGAAGGTAACGCAGATCCGAGATCCTCCGTATCTCGGGGGGGGGGGAAGCTCGTTCCAGAGAGTAGGTTCCCCCACAGAGAAGGCTCTCCTTCTCCTATACTTTTGCTGTTTTCAGATGACAAATGTAGCATCTGTATGGATTACTGCTAATGAAGAGGATCTTAACCCCATTTAGTTCCACTAAAATCAATGCAATGAAGAACTGAATATTTCATTTTGCTGAACAAGAGATAGATAGATAGATAGATAGATAGATAGATAGATAGATAGATAGATAGACAGATAGACAGATAGACAGACGTATATACACAAACACACACCATGCAAAAACAGGCAGCTCTTTTAAGGAAATTAAATCTAGACCAGAGACAGAAGCTCTCTATCCTACCGCTGACCTTGACCTTTAGATGCATAGCAAAATAATTACCTGTGTAGCTCAGAGAAGAGTTAATATAATCAGGCAAAGGTTGTGCTGTCCTGCTTGAATTAAAATCCAGCTTATATTAATCACTGTCTCTGTCCTTTCAGCTTTTTATCATGGGACAAGGACAAAAAAAGGGGGGGGGGAGGGGGGAATACAGAAAGAAAGGAATGAAGACAGCCAGTCTAGAGAAAAGAAGGACCAGGGGTGACATTGTAGCAGCATTCCCAGTATTCGAGGGGCTGCCACAAAGAGGAAGGGGGTCAGCTTATTTTCCAAAGCACCAGAAGGCAGGACAAGAAGCAATGGATGCAGCAGTGGGTTTCCAATATTGTTATCCCCGGTTCGCCTCATGGATGCTCGCTTCACACACACACACTTTCTGTGCATACACCAGTCCTTCAACACATGCATTTTGCTTGTTCGTGTGCCTTCCGTGCATTCCCCCGCCCTTGAAAACATGCCTAAATAGGACGTCATAGAGACGGAGCGGGTGGGCAGGTCCACCTGCGATCTCCACTACTGGTTCACCCAGGCAGGCCCACCCGCGATCTCTGCTCCCGGTTCGCACGAACCGGTACGAACCGGCTGAATACCACCTCTGAATGGATGGAAACTAACTAAGGAGAGAAGCAACCTGGAATTAAGGAGAAACTTCCTACCAGTGAGAACAATTAACCATATACCAGGGGTGGGTTTTAGTTACCTTTACTACCAGTTCGCAGCGGGGCCACACACTCTTCTGCGCATGCGCAGAAGCGTTTTGGTGACGTCGGGGTCAGTGGGCGGAGCCTCCTGCCGGTTTTACTACTGGTTCTATAGAACCAGTGTGAACCGGGGGCAACCACTGCCATATACATATGTACATATATATATTGGAAAGGGAAGGATTTGTTTTATATATAAAACAAATCTTGAGCAATCAACCTTTATAAATGATTGTGGAACATGGAAAGCGAAAGGTCCAAAATCAAATCTGGGATACTGAAGCCAAATACTGGTCAACTGTGGATCCCTACAAAATTGCACTATATATGTTCTTTTTTCATAGGTCTATGTGTGCATTACTGTTCTAGCCAGGGTTTATATATATAAATAGTACTATCCCAGTCTCCCTTAAGTCTTACAACAGACAACACAAAATGTCTGATAAAGCCTGAAAGTGGTGATTTGAGATATCACCCCACTATGGCTATGCAAACATCTTGAGCTACGTGGGAAAGAACCCTGACTAGAAAAGTATTATACATTTGAACCTACGAATTTAAAGAACAATATAGATAGATAGATAGATAGATAGATAGATAGATAGATAGATAGATAGATATAGATAGATGATAGATATATATAGATATATATATATAGATAGATAGATATAGATATAGATATAGATATAGATATAGATATAGATATAGATATAGATAACCTCTTGTGCTCTCTTTCAGTCTCAAACAAGACATTTGGGAATTCAGCTGTTGAGCTGAGAGAGAGAAAAAAAACCCCTTCCAATATTACTGAAACCTTACTTTTGACCTTGAGATGCTCCTTTACCCTTTTCAGGTGATATCCATACAATCACCCTGGCATATTTTTGAAATGTTCTTCTTTTTTTTTTTCTTTCTAGTAAAGTGCCACTAAAGGAGGAAGCAGGGGTGGGGGTGGGGAGATAGAGGTGTAGGTCTTTGAAAGATTTAGAAAACAACAAATTTTACAATCTAGATTTATTTATTTTATTTTTATTTATTTTACTTCAAATTTATATGCCGCCCTTCTTCCTGGGAACTCAGGGTGGTGTACAGCCAGATAAAAACACATAATATAAACATTAAGAACAGATTAAAAGGAAATATCTCAATTTGGCCCAAAATTTAAAAAACATACAAATTTAAAATCATTTAAAAGGATTTGTTAGGCCAGCCCGGCTTGTTGGAAAAGGAAAGTTTTAAGGGCACGGTGGAAGGCACGGAGGTCTTGGATTCTCCTTATCTCTGGGGGCAGCTGATTCCAGAGATAGCTCCTCCAGAGATGGTGAAGCCGAACAGGTAATACTTTTTAGGGGTTTTAATCAGTGGTGAAATCTGAACCGGTTTACTACTGGTTTGCTGGCCACACATGCACGCCACACATCAAACACGTGCTGTGTGTGTGTATGCCCATTGAACGTCAAAAGTGAGCTGTGAGTGCACACCAAAAGGAGGCTTGGGAAGGTAAGTAGAACAGTGTGGGGGTTGTGTGATCAGTTGTGGTGCGCCATTTTTAAAAACTTTTCAAAAGTATTTTTTACTACCGGCTCGGGCGAATAGGTAATAAAAAATGCTTTAAGAAGTAAAAAAAAAGCTGTGCCGATGATCACGAGGCACAGCTGTTTAGTTTAGTTTAGTTTATTTGATTTGTATACGGCCCTACTCCCGAAGGACTCAGGGCGGTGAACAGCCAAGCAATAAAATACATAAATACAGAAAATTTAAAAACCAGATAAAATCAAATTAAATCATTTTGGCCCGGACAGATTAAAACACCCCAATAATTTAAAAACAGATTAAAATTTACATAATAAAAGAGGGAGGAGATTAGGCCAAGCCCGCTTGATGGAATAAAAAGCTGTGATCTCTGCTTTCACTCCTCTTTATTTCTTATGGGAGGAGCCATTCACCATCCACCTGTGGCTTTACTCCTGAATCGGCCCTTGTTCCTTAACTGTTCCTTTCTCTTGGCAGCTCTATACATGTGTACATGGGAACAGGCTCCAGCTGTTCTTCAGCCCCACTTATCTCCAACTCTGAAGGTATCTGATAACTGTCAGACTGTTGTGGCCCGCCAGCGGCCTGCGCGGATTGTTGCTGATCCTGACGACGAGGAGGCTGGTGTGGTGCTGTGCCAGCAGCCTGTGCAGCCAGTGCTCGAGTCGGACAGCGAGGAGGCTGAAGAAGATGTAGTGCCAGAGGCGGGGATTCAACCAGGGTCTTCAGAACCTCCAGAGACTCCTTCAAGTGAAGAGGATGAAGTGGAGGAGCTTCTTCTCAATGCACGGGCACGCAGAGCTGCCAAAAGGCAGGATTGGTTACTCAGGAGGAGGTCTCCTCGAGAGTAAGGCTTGGGGCTAATTGGCCACTCCCTTAGCCTATTTAAGTTTGCACACAGCTTGTAAAAAGCTGCAGGAAACAACGTACGTTCGTTCGCTGATCATTGAGTTTGGATTTTCTCTGCAAACCTGGCTTCTGGGCTTTCTGCCAACTCTTGTAAGACTCTATCTTATCTGTGGAATTTCTGGCAGGTTGTTAAGAACGTTGTATTAACAGCCTGTATTTGCAAAAGACTGTGTTTTGAAGTAAACTGAGTTTTGTTCAAAGTTTGTGTGTGCTACATTCTTTGGGATCCGTAGCTGGGGCAGAACACAGATGGCCCCGGAGGGCCACAACAAGAAGCTTCTTGGATGAGAAGCAAAGCAGCTTCAAGGAAAAAAAACAAAGAAAATCCAGTTGCCTCTCGAAAAAGCAGCTTTGGGATAACTATTCTTGTTTACTTCCAGAACCATAAGGCGACAAAAAATATCTTAAATTGGCTTTTTATATTGTAAACATTTCATTTGCAATTGCTTCGGACTGCCATGAAAAATATGCAGAGTTAAGAAAAAAAAAAAAATACGAAAGGAGGTGAAAATTCAATCACCCCTTGAGTTACCACCAATACTGCAGAAAAAGCTCCCGACACTGTCAAATATGGCATATGTAAAAACTGTGAAGTTCCATTTAACGTTGAGACCAAGGCCACAGTGGCACCACTGCTGGTTTTGTTTTAAGAACAGATGCCCCATATGCTCTTTTGACACTTCTCAAGATCGGATTCGTTACAAGGGGGGAAAAATTAAAAACAAAGTTATATTGCTGAGAGTAGTCAATAATAGACATGTCATAAATATTTCCTTTTTTTCCCTTCTACCCACTATAAATTCATTTCTCTGAAACCACATAGATATCTATTTAAATCTCGTATGGAGAAGTCCTATATCAGTGATGGCTAACTTTTTCTGGATCGAGTGTCCAAAGCATGTATGTGTACCTGAACCCCCAAAATGCAATGTATGTGTGACCCACACATGTCCCCAACACCCCTGTGCATGTGCCCTGCCCCCCCACTGTTCTGCCCCAGCTACGGGTCCCAAGAAGTGTAGCACACACAGCTCCAAAAACTCCGTTTAATTCAAACAGACCCCTTTCAAAATTCAGGCTTTAACCACCAATGTCCTTATCAGCCTGCTACGAATTACAGAGATTAAACAAAGTCCGACAAGGGTTGGCACTCAGCCCAGAAACCAAGTTGTAACAAAAAACTCACTCTCAAAATGCTCTGCGTAGGACCAAATGTTGTTTCCAGCAACGTTTGCTATCTGTGTGCGAACTTAAATAGGCTAAGGGAGTGGCCAATTAACCCCAAGCCTTACTCTCGAGGAGACCTCCTCCTGAGTAGCCACTCCTGCCTTTTGGCAGCCCTGCGTGCTCGAGCATTGAGAAGAGGCTCCTCCACTTCACTCTCTTCACTTGAAGGAGCCTCTGGAGGTTCTGAAGGCCCTGGCTGAGTCTCTGCCTCTGCCTCCTCGCTGTCTGACTCGAGCACCGGCTGCACAGGCTGCTGGCACGACACCACACCAGCCTCCTCGTCGTCGGGATCAGCCACAATCCGTGCAGGCCACTGGCGGATCACAACACACACATGCACGCACAACCCCCCGCAGGTGCCCCGTATCTCGCCCATGTGCGGCAGAGACCAGCTGCCTGGTGGGAGACACGCGAGCATGCGTGGCAGAGCTGAACTGGGGCGACAGCTCACGTGACCACAGAGAGGGCACTGCATGCCACTTCTGGCACGCGTGCCATAGGTTTGCCATCATGGGGCTATATGAACTAACTATAATTCAGCTCATTGAAAAGAGCAACAAGGATGATTAGGGCTAATACTTATGAAGAACAGATGCAGGAAGTGGATATGTCTTGTCTAGTGAAAACAAGGACTGAGGGAGACATGATAGCAGTGTTCCGATATTTGAGAGGCTGCCACAAAGATGACTACAACCTACTTTTGAAAGCACCTGAAGACAAGACAAGACAAGAAACAGTGATGTTCCTGACGTGCCAGGAATGGGCTCATCCTCCCCTGAACTGACATCTGAGGAGGAATCTGGAGAGTCGTCCAAGGGACACATCACAGCTAGTACACCATGAAGGATTATGGGCAGAGGTGGGATACTGCAAAATCTCCATTCCCTCCCCACCCCTGGGGGAAGAATATTGCAAAATCCCCATTCCCACCCTACTCTGGGGCCAGCCAGAGGTGGCATTTGCCAGTTCTCCAAATGGCTCAAAATTTCTGCTACCGGTTCTACAGAACCTGTCAGAACCTGGGTTCGATTTCACCCCGGTTTCACATAATTTTACCACCGGTTCTCCATGCACTGAAAATGTGAGCGCACACCTTCTTGCTTGCACATATGTGCGCAGCTTAGAAAATATGGCTAAATAGGATGACATAGCACCGGGACGGGTGGGTGGCTAAATTGCAGGCCGCCACTACCAGTTTTCCCGAACCGGTTTGAACCAGCTGAATACCACCACTGATCTGCAGGAAATATCATTTGCCTGCAAGGAAGAATTGGTGGGAACATAAAATAGACAAGAATAATAGAAAAGGGAGAAATTAGAGTACTCGGGGACATTAAAGTAGAAACAGACAAGCTCCTGCCCCATAACACCCCAGACTTAACAACTGTTAATAAGAAAGACAAATATCTGGATAGCAGTACCTGGAGACAGCGGAATAGAAGAGAAGGAACTGGAGAAGACAACAAAATAGAAAGACCTGCAAATAGAAATAGAACAACTGGGCTCCCATTGTCTTGGCCTTCAGAAAAAAATGTCAAAATATGCCTCTCCAACCTCAGGTGGGGGCCTAGAGGAACCTGGGGGTTGTAGGATTGGTTAATGCTCTGAGCGTGCCCTCTCTCCACCTTTTTAACCAATTTTAATATGTTTAATCATCATGGCCTCCTTCTAAATTTTTAATTTTTATGTACCATTTTTATATACGAAGATTTCATTGTACATTGCTCAGAGTCCCTCTCTGAAGAGGGGTGGTTTAAAAATGTGGGGAAAAAATCAAAATCAAAATCCATATACCATAATTTTTAGAGTATAAGACATACCTCCCCCCCCAAAAAAAAGAGGGTGAAAATCTGGGTGCGTCTTATACTCCGAATGTAGCCCCACCCAGCTTCTCCAATGGAGGTTTCAGAGGCTGAAAAATGCATCAGAAAAGAAGCTTCAGAAAAGAAGCCCCCAAACAAAGCTTCAGAAAAAAAGCCCCCAAACAGAGCTTAAGAAAAAAAGCCCCCAAACAGAGCTTAAGAAAAGAAGCCTCCAAACAGAGCTTAAGAAAAGAAGCCTCCAAACAGAGCTTAAGAAAAGAAGCCTCCAAACAGAGCTTCAGAAAAGAAGCCCCCAAACTGAGCTTCAGAGGCTTTTTTTCTGAAGCTCTGTTTCGGAGGCTTTTGGAGGCAGAAAAAAAAGGGTTTTTTTGAAACGGAGTTTCAGAAGTTTCAGAGACAGAAAAAAAAAGCAAAAATAAAGCAAGACATAGAGCTCACAACCAAGGAACCTATTGCTAATATTTACCTCTGGAAACAACTGATTGGGGGTATTCTGGGAGGCTGATCCACCCGCCAATCAGCTTTTTTCTTATTTTCCTCCCCAAAAACTAAGGTGCATCTTATACTCTGAAAAATACAGTAGATCTAATTGGATTGCTTCCTAGTTCCAAGGCTATCTCAATGGAAGATTTTAGATATTAATGTTTATTTATGGTTGGAGATTAAGGGGGGGGGGAAGGAATAGTGCAAACATTCAGAGTACAGATCCCTTAGTAACTCTTGATAGTAAATCAGGGAAATTGCCACACTAAAAGGCTCATTCAGAAGTGATTTTTAGCTGAATTACCGTTCATTATCTTGAGTTTCTAAACTGCTCAGGACTAGCGTAAGTCTGGGCATGATAATATTTCCATTATTGGTCTCTAATGTTAAAGAATAATTTCTTTTTCGTGCTTAAAAAGGCAAGGGGAAAGAAATAAAATTCTTGTCCTGTCAGAGGCTGACAGCCATTTCTCATGTTTTTTCTGCTTTGCTGATGTAAAGTTTTCATTCCTACTAATGCCTTGTAACATTGCAATTTAACAGAATGTGTGCTTCCCCACTAGCGGTGGATTTCCAATATTCTTACCACTGGTTCACTGCGCGTGGCATTCTGTGCATGTGCTCAGTCTTCAGTGCATGTGCTTTGCTCGCTCGCAGGCCTTCTGTGCATGCTCCCAGCCTTGAAAACATGCCTAAATAGGATGGCATAGAGCCAGGGTGGGTGGGCCCATCCATGATCTCTGCTACCGGTTCGCACAAATCGGTACAAAGCGGCTGAATACCGCCTCTGTGCCCTGCTCACTCATACGCCCGTGTAAGTGGGATTTTAGAGAGTTTATTAATGTTCCCCAGCTGTTCCCTTCACCCAGCCTCAGAACTGTCCCGAATAAAGCCCGCCACAAGCGGGCCAAGGTTAGTCCACAAGGCAATGGCCAGAAAGTCCGCCAAATAACAAGTAAATCCACCAAACAAACTTAAAGCCACCTGGCAAAACTGAAAAGTATATCCACAAGAGCTCACTTGACAAGAGAAGTTCAAGGTCTCCAAGGCAGCAAGTCAAGCAGGAAACACGAAAAACACACAGCCATAAATCAAACACGTCGTTCCCAGCAGTGTCTCCCTCTCCGTGCTGTGAGAGATAGTTTTCCAATGCAGCCCATCAAGACGGGAAGGGCCTTCTCCCGACTAATCTGGCAGATCTCCTTTGCTCTTGGCTTTTCTCTGCCCTGCGTGCTCTCGGATCCATGATGGAAGGCAGCTCCTCCTCTTCACTGACCTGCAAACTGTCCCCAGATGAAGCCTCCCACAAATATCTTTCGGACGGCAGTTCAGAGTCATTAATTAACCCTGCCAGGAATGCGCCAGGAATGAACTCATCAGTCAGAGGGGTCATCCAAGGGACACATCACAGAATAACAAAATTAGAAGGGACCTTGGAGGTCTTCTAGTCCAACCTCCTGCTCAAGCAGGAAACCCTATAGCATTTTGATGCTATAAGTTAGAGGAATGGGAACAGGATTTCCTTTGGCTCACCATAATGAGACGAATTATCTCTCATGGATCTTAAAACTGGAGATGTTTCCCAATCTAATTTACAGCTCTAGTTTACAGGCATCGGTTGTCTACAAATTTCCCATCAAATCCAAGACTCCTTCGTTCTTTACCTACCTTAGATCAACCAGATTGTGCCACCTGCTGAGTCCCAGATGAGGTAACTCGTCCATTTTCAGGACCAGCTTCATCCCCATTATGATGTTCATGCTGAACCAGTTACAAGAGGTTATTCAGAAACAGACAGCAGTAGAAAAATGACCATATTTCCGATAAATAGTCTACATTTTGTTTTTTATGGTGCTCACACAGTTTCAGCCGAGGGAGGCAAGAGACAGCTTTCAACCTTCGGATCAGTCAATCTCCAATTTAAAGATGTGTCCTGCTGGCAGACAAAATGAATTCCAATTCATTAGTTTCTTGATAAGTGTTCAATTTTCCTCAGCTTCTATCTAAATAGGATGCTGGCCATTGCGTAGTGTCTCTCCACTTTCTCATTAGTATTTCTATTTGCAATTTACCTTCCATGCGACACCATATGTTTTATACATTGCTATGTTAGCCTTGACAATTCTGCCTCTGGAGTACACTAATAATATCACTTTAGAAGTGTTGGGCCTGGTAGTTGGTTGATTAGTAAATATGAACATGTGAAAAGGCTGCATGTGGGGGGGAAATGATAGCTGCTTTTGAAGGTAATAGTCACACTTGGCTCTGTATGATTTATCTCACCTTTCATACATGTCTATTGGGTTGTAAGAGTGAAGTATTTGTTGTTCAAACTATGTCCGTCCAGCAATTTCCAAGCAAGCCTCTTGATATTTGCTGTGGGTAATGATGTACTTGTTCTTCAGTAATTCCATTTTCCATGCTTGATAAAATGTTTGAAGTTTCCAATAGCCCATATCATTATTGCTGTTTTGCTGTCAAAGAGAATGGTGACCTTGATCATCACTTTTCTTTGAGATGTTCTTCCCCATCCTAGTTCAAAGAGAGAAAGAGAGAGAGAGAGAGACAGAGACAAAGAGAGAGAGAGAGAGAGAGAGAGAGAGAGAGAGAGAGAGAGAGAGAGAGAGAGAGAGACAGAGACAGAGACAGAGACAGAGACAGAGAAACAGAGAGAGAAACAGAGAGAGAGAGACAGAGACAGACAGAGAGACAGACAGAGAAACAGAGAGACAGAGACAGAGACAGAGAGACACATACACAGAGAGAGAGATACACACACACAAAGAGAGAGAGAGACAGAGACAGAGAGACAAAGAGAGACAGAGAGATAGAGATGGAGAGAGACAGAGAGACAGAGAGAGAGAAACACACAGAGAGAAACACACACACACACACACACAGAGAGAGAGAGACAGAGAGACAGAGACAGAGACAGAGAGGGACAGAGAGAGAGAGAGAGAGAGAGAAAGAGACAGAGAGACAGAGACAGAGAGAGAGACAGAGCAGTTAATGTAATGACCATTCAAAGTTAGAAACGGCACTGAAAAATGTGGCATTTTTCAGTTACGACTTTTGCAGCATCCCCATGATCTTGTGATCAAAATTCAGACACTTGGCAACTGGTTCATATTTATGACAGTTGCAGTGTCCCGGGGTTATGTGATTCCCTTTTGTAACCTTCTCTCAAACAAAGTCAAGGGGGGAAACCAGATTCACTTAACAACCGTGGCTCAGTGGCTAAGACACTGAACTTGTCGATCAGAAAGGTTGGCAGTTCGGCGGTTCAAATCCCTAGTACAGGCCTCCTGTGTGAGCAGGGGGTTGGACTAGTTGACTTCCAAGGTCCCTTCCAACTTTGTTACTGTTATTATTAAATGCTAATTTATCAACAGCAGGGATTCACTTAACAACTGTGGCAAGGAAAGGGATGAAGGGGAGCAAAATTCACTCAACAAACGTTTCGCTTAGTAACAGAAAGTTTGGGCTCAATTGTGCTCATAAGTCAAGGTCTACCTGTAAAAGATTTTCTGGTGGGGCATAGAGTGAACCAAAACATTGTAAGTGTTCTGCCCCAGCTACGGACCCCAAAGAACACAGCACACACGAAGTCTGTACAAACCTTAGTTTACTAAAATAAAATCAGTATTTTTTTTTCAAACAAAGGCTGTTAATTAACTTTCTTAACAGCCTGCAAGAATCCAAAGAATAAATAATCTTAACCTTACTATGGTTGGCAGAAAGCCCAGAAGCAATTTGCAGAGAACTAAGATCAAGGCGCGAAGGAGAGTGAACGAAGTTGTTCCCTGCAAATTGCTTCAGTCGGTGTTCCTCCTTAAATAGGCTAAGGGAGTGGCCAATTAGCCCCAAGCCTTACTCTCGAGGAGACCTCCTCCTGAGGAGCCACTCCTGCCTTTTGGCAGCTCTGCGCGCCCGTGCATCGAGAAGAGGCTCCTCCTCTTCCTCCTCTTCACTTATGGGAGCTTCTGGAGGTTCTGAAGGCCCTGGCTGAATCCCCGCCTCTGGCACCACATCTTCTCCAGCCTCCTCATTGTCCGACTGGAGTGCCAGCTGCACAGGTTCAGCTCTTTGGAAATACAGTAGTATGAACATATGAAAATGTTATTTCCCAAATCATTATCTGTGTGTTTTAAATACTTATTTTATTTTTTTAAAATATCAACGGCTGCATCTGTCAAAATTCAGTCAATTATTTGGAAAAGGACCTGCTTCTTCAAAAAATGCAAACTGGCAAGTGATAATATGACTCAGGAACAAAATAGGAGGACTTTAAGAAAAACGATCTTGCTTACCAGAATTAATAGTGTGAAATCATCAGTCTCACTTAAATATGAGCCAGCAGTGTGCTGCCAAAAAAAGCCAATGCAGTCCTAGGCTTCATTAATAGAGGGATAGAATCAAAATCACTTGAAGTTAATACCATTTTATAATCCCTTGGTAAGACCAGACTTGGAATACTGCATCCAATTTTGGTCACCACAATGTAAAAAAAAAAAATGATGTGGAGACTCTAGAAAGAGTGCAGAGAAGAGCAACAAAGATGATTAGGGGACTGGAGGCTAAAACATATGAAGAATAGTTGCAGGAATTGGGTGTGTCTAGTTTAATAAAAAGAAGGACTAGGAGTGATACGATAACAGAGTTCCAACATTTAAGTGGTTTCCACAGAGAAGAGGGAGTCAAGCTATTCTCCAAAGCATCTGAAGGCAGGACAAGAAGCAATGGATGTCAACTAATCAAGGAGAGAAGCAACCTAGAACTAAGGAGAAATTTCCTGACAGTAAGAATAATTAATCAGTGAAACAATTTGCCTTCGGAATAATAAAGTTTGGAAGGGACCTCGGAGGTCTTCTACTCCAACCCACAGCTTAAGTAGGAAGCCCTCTAACATTTCAGGCAAAGGTTGTCCAATCTCTTCTTGAAAACTTCCACTGTTGGAACATTCACAACTTCTGGAAGCAAATGGTTTCACTGATTAATTGTTCTCACTGTCAGGAAATTTCTCCTTAGTTCTAGGTTGCTCCTCTCCTTAATTACTTTTCCTCCATTGCTTCTTGTCCTGCCTTCAGGTGCTTTGGAGAATAGCTTGACTCCCTTGTGGGTGCTCCAATCCTGGAAGATTTTAAGAAGAGATTGGACAACCATTTGTCCAAAGTGGTTTAGGGTTTCCTGCTTGGAGTAGAAGACCTTCAAAGTTCCCTTCAACTCTGTGATTCTGTTATTAGGTCCTGTTTTAATAGAGGGCTTCTAATAGAGGGCTGTAAAACTATTTACAGACCCCTCACATCCTGGATATAAACTGTTTCAACGCCTACCCTCAAAACGACTCTATAGAGCACTGAACACCAGAACAACTAGACAGAAGGAGAGTTTTTTCCCAAACGCCATCACTCTGCTAAACAAATAATTCCCTCAACACTGTCAAACTAGTTACTAAATCTGCATGACTATTACTATTAATCTTCTCATCGTTCCTATCACCCATCTTCTCCCACTTATGACTGCATGACTGTAACTTTGTTGCTTGTATCCTTATGATTTATATTGGTATTGATTGTTTCCTGATTGCTTATTTGTACCCTATGACTATCAATAAGAGTTGTACCTTATGATTCTTGATGAACTTATCTTTTCTTTTATATACTCCGAGAGCGTATGCACCAAGACAAATTCCTTGTGTGTCCAATCACACTTGGCCAATAAAGAGTTCTATTCTATTCTATTCTATTCTATTCTATTCTATTCTATTCTATTCTATTCTATTCTATTCTATTCTATTCCACTCTACTCTAATTCTTCATTCTATTCTATTCTATTCTATTCTATTCTATTCTATTCTATTCTATTCTATTCTATTCTATTCTATTCAGAGCTCATTGGGCAGCAAGTGTTTACCAGCAATTTCGATCATTCGCACCCCAAGGAACATTACACACATTTGAATAAGGCCTGTTGCAGAAGCTCCAATCTTCTGATAGCTACATGATGCAAAGGTTATTTTTTTAAAAAATCTGCCAAAATCCTATATGTCTGAAACAGAATCTAACCATGGCCTAAGCATACCTGGGATCATCTTTCTTTATTATTTTGGGTCATGTCCCCATGATATTAAGCTCAAGCTCGTGAGCGAGATTTACTTATCTTGGCCTTCATTGTATCACCAATAAAGCTGCATTTTTCTTCCTTGGTAACCTTACCCTGTCCTTGGATGGCGATCAGGTGACTGTGGTGACATGAAACAGAGGAAATAAAGGCCTGAGAGAGTTCAGCAACGGGGTCAGCAAATTTGATGCTGCTGTACCGTTTCTGGCAGTTCAAAGTTGGGTGGCTAGCATTTCAGCTCAGTGGTGGGAAAAAAAGTATTGAAAGCAGTGGTGAAATCCAAATATTTTTTACTACTGGTTCTGTGGGCATGGCTTGGTGGGCATGGCAGGGGAAGGATACTGCAAAATCCCCATTCCCATCCCACTCCAGGGAAAGGATACTGCAAAATCCCCATTCCCTCCTCACTCCTGGGGGAAGGATATTGCAAAATCTCCATTCCCACCCCACTCTAGGGCCAGCCAGAGGTGGTATTTGCCAGTTCTCCGAACTACTCAAAATTTCCACTACCGGTTCTCCGAACTGCTCAAAATTTCCTCTACCAGATCTCCAGAACTTGTCAGAACCTGCTGGATTTCACCCCTGAATGAGAGGTACAGAGATTAGTTGCTTAAGTCTGAATCAAAACCAAAGATGAACCATACAACACTGGGTAAGCTTAGCTAGGATGATATGATTAAGGTCCTAAGAGACCATGTATGAAATATGTGCATATGATTGATATTATACCATGGCATTTCTTGAATTCTGATCATTATATTTAGATGTGCAAATGAGAGTAGAAGAGAGAGAGTACATGTTCTGACCCAGCCCTAGTAGAAACAAGAAACAGACTTCTTGTCAAAAAAAAACCCCCTCTTTATTTACCACTTGTGAATTAATGGCATTCACACACCAAAAAGTCCAGGCAAGAGTCCTTCAAGGAGTTAACTGCAGTAACAGACCTTATCAGATCCTTGCAATAATTGCCAGACCAGGAGCTCCCAGCCGCAAAGCTGCAAATGAAGTTTTGGCAAGCAGTCTCTGTGGCACGAAACACGATGAGCCAAATCCTCAGAAATCCAAACTGTTGTCTCCTACGACCACCACTCCCCTTTCCTTCTATTTGTTCCCCAGCCAGGGAGGGGCCATTCAGGGTCCACATGTGCCTTGCTTCCTGAATCGATTCCTTGTCCTCAGTTGTTCTCCTCTCCTAATTGCTCTGCACGTACATGCATCTGGAACAGGCCCCAGCTGTTCTTCCTCCCCACTTATCTCAGCCTCCCAAGGCAGCTGCCTCTCTGGTGGCTGGGAAATGTCGGACAGCCTTGGCGCTATGTCTGCGTCTGATGCAGAGCATCCATTAGAGCCTTCTCCACACTCCAGAGCTGGTCCAAATTCCTCCCCAACCTTCTCATCGTCCGACTCTGCCACCAGCTCTGCTGGCAGCTGGCGGGCCACAACAGTAACTGTGTTTTCTTTGGCTCAGTTAATGCTGGACTCTTGGTCACTTTATCGTTGGGCCATCGTAGATCCATTAGTCTTTAAAGAGTCGTAAGCTTCTTCATAGTTTCTGACCCAAAGAGATTGCCTGTTAACCATAATTGCTGCAATACAGATAGAAGGTCAAGTTGCAAAAGTAGAGAGGAATGAAATTTCACCTGCCAAATGTATCTTTACAAAATGACAATGTGCAGTGCAATTCCATACCTACAAGTCTAGTAGAAATTATCTGAACTGGGAGGTGCTTCCATAAAACTGAGCATGGAATTGCAATGGCTAAAGCATGGGTTAGCTTAAGATAAAAACCACAGCATTACTTGAATGCAGGATTAAAAATTCAAGCTAAGCATAAAATTATTGTTCAGATAGCTTAGATCTTTCACTTAGGGGATTACTTAGAGAAATCAGTTAGATAGGAAAATCTTGTTTTATGAAGGATCATTTTTCTCACATTTAGGAATATAATGTGCATTCAGATATACAAACACTTATGAATACCCCAACACATATGTATTTATACATGGACAAATGAATGCACCAAAACACAAATACTATAAAAACCCATGAAAAGTAATAAAAAATAACAATAATTAGAAAGAACAAAAGAAAATATATTTCCTTACCTGGGACATTTTTAAATATTACTGAGGAATCAGAAACAAAATATTCAATTGCCACCTCTTATACTCTTCTTCCATTTTAGCTTGTAGAAGAAAGAAGAAAGAAGAAAGGAAGGAAGGAAGGAAGGAAGGAAGGAAGGAAGGAAGGAAGGAAGGAAGGAAGGAAGGAATAGATAGGATTAACAGTTGGGGAGAAGGAGAAGGAGGAGGAGAAGAAGAAGAGGAGGAGGAGGAGGAGGAGGTGGGGAAAGGGGAAGAAGAGGAGGAAGAAGGAGGATGAAGGGGAAGGAGAAGGGGATGGGGAATGGGAGGAAGAAGACGAGGAGGGGGATGAAGGGAAGGGTATGGGGAAGGGGAAGGGGAATGGGAGGAGGAGGAGGAGGAGGAGGAGGAGGAGAGGGGGGGAAGGAGAAGGAGAAAGAGAAAGAGATAGGGAAGGGGATGGGGATGGGGAAGGGCAAGGGCAAGGGCAAGAAGAGGAAGGAGGTGGAGGAGGAGGAAGAGGAGGCATTGACATTGACAAAGGCATTGATGATACTTTTAACACATCCACATCTGCCTATCCCAGATCCTTGGGAGTGACTCAATAGGTGGACAAAAATGCCAAATCCCACTGTGAACATCTGGATGTCTGCACGACAAACCCCAAAAACTCCCGTTCTATCTCTTCTCCCAAAGGGCATCCCTCCGTTTTAATAGAAGGTGGCTATTTTTTTTTTTTGCAGAACTAACCATCTTAATTTCCTACTCTGAGAAATGGCCACTCACTGTCAGCATCCTGGGTATAATGGGTGAGGCCAGCCACTTGTTGATCAAAGAAGAAGATCAAAGCCTCACCACTTATAGGCAAATGTCTTTTATTTTTGGCAGTAGCAGAAAGTTGATCTGAACACACTGGAGGTTCATTTTCCTCTCTTAGAAGCATTAAACAATTAATTATTTTAAATACTGAACCACCTTTTACAATATTCCCTCCAGGTATGTGGCCTGAGACAATTCATTCTCCTGGAATGGTTCCATAAAGTAAGTAAGTATTTTTTTTTTCTTCTTACCATTAGATTTCAGCTTCAGTAAATGTATCCCAACCTGCAAATAAAATGGTACTGTTAAACTATGCTTCAATTCCTAAAGACATCATAACAAAAGCTTTCAAAGGGAAAGCATTGTTTTACAGTTAATCATTTTCTATTAAGTCAAGTGGAAACTGAAAACAGTAGCCAAAATGTGGCAGAAAATGCTCACTTTCTTTTGAACATGTTATTAGAAATATTTTGTGGAGAGGACCAAAAAAAAAAATAATAATAAAAAATCAAATCCTCTAAAGGAAGGAGAATCACATTTGAGCATTTTAAAAGGGAATATAGGTTCAATGCTAATTAAAACAAACTTTTAATGTAGATAAATGCAACTGTAGCATTACTTTCATGGTGAAGACTAAATTAATTGCTGCTTTATTTAATGGCTCAAAAGAGAAACCAAACAGAGAAGAAGAGAAGAGAAGAGAAGAGAAGAGAGGAGAGGAGAGGAGAGGAGAGGAGAGGAGAGGAGAGGAGAGGAGAGGAGAGGAGAGGAGAGGAGAGGAGGGGAGGAGAGGAGAGGAGAAGAGGGGAGGGGAGGGGAGGGGAGGGGAGGGGAGGAGAGGAGAGGAGAGGAGAGGAGAGGAGAGGAGAGGAGAGGAGAGGAGAATGGAAGTTAAAACATCAAATACAAGTTGGGTGGTAACCAACCTCGTAGACCACCTTCATTCTGTCAAGGACCTAGGAGTACTCATCTCAAAAGTAAGCCCCAGAGCTCACTGTAACAGCATTGCCAAAAAGGCATTAAGAATTGTTAACCTAATTTTGAGAAGCTTCTTCTCCGGTAACATTGTATTGCTAAGTAGGGCATACAAAACCTTTGCCAGACCAATTCTTGAATACAGCTCGTCTGCCTGGAATCCACACTGTATATCTGACGGAATACGATTGAGTGGGTCCAGAGGTATTTCACGAGAAGAGTCCTCCACTCCTCTGCTCACAACAGAATCCCTGATGCCACCAGGCTTGAAATTTTGGGCTTGGACAACCTGGAACTGCCTGCCTGCGGTCTGATCTAAGCATAGTACACAAAATTGTCTGCTACAACGTCTTACCTGTCAACAATTTATTCAGCTTCAACGTCAATAATACACTACCCTCAACATTCCTCCCATGTACCCAGTTCCAATTTTTGTTCTCAAGGTGGACAATTACTGATCCAAGCATCACCTGAATAATGTCTTCTACACAGAAAAATGTTGGTTTTTTCATGCTTAGTGGAATGAGCGCAGCCTATTTAACTTCAAGAAGGGTATGTAAAATCCTGCAATTTTCCGTGTTCTTATTTCATTCTGAATCTGAAACAGCCAATTGGTTTCACTGATCTCATCTCATCTGTCTCCTCGCCTTCTACAAAGGTATAAAGAAAAATGAAATTGTACCTGTTGCTAGGCCACAGCCAGATGAGATGGTCAACTGGGTTCAAAACCATCAAGTCTACTGAGTGTCTTCTATACGATCAGCAGGAAGAGAAAGTAGGGAAGTAGGAATATTCCTGTGTATTGGTATCTGATGAGGCATTGTTGAATTAATTGTGGGGTGGAAGAGTTGCTATTATGTCATCAAGGATCATAACAATGGGGTAAACTTTGTTATTCTCTCTTCTTTTTTGTCTTTTATTACAGAGCTGATACCTTCATAGGAGTCTGCTCACTGAGATCAAGATGAATTTATTTCTTGGGTTCATTTTTTTTTAAAAAAATAAATTAATTACAAGAAGTAATTTCCAATCAAGAATACCTGGTCAACTGAAATTCGATCCAAGGTAGAGGCAGATATTTCTCTCTCTGGGCACAATGAGAATATATATCTGCTGGAAAAAAAAAAACTCTGCATTGGCGACAGGAAGGACATCCGGCCAGTAAACACTCAATTCCATTCAGTTGCCCAGACTCCACCCCGCAAGGGATTATGCGGTCATTAAAAGAAGATGATGGCGATGAATACCTGGTCAGAGTGAATTATCTTTGTGGATATGAGAGGGAGTGGGAGAGGGGAGAGGAGAAAGGAGGGAAGGGATGGGAAGTGGAGGGGAGGAAAGGAGAGGAGAGGGAATGAAAGAGGAAGGAAGGAAGGAAGGAAGGAAGGAAGGAAGGAAGGAAGGAAGGAAGGAAAGAAAGAAAGAAGGAAGGAAGGAAAGATTTTATTTATTTTTTTTGCAAAGAGTGTAAAACCTTGAGACAAGTTCAAAATATTAGGAATTTTCTATATCTCTCTTAAATTTATATAATCTTTGGAAAAAAGAAAATGATTCTACATAATGTTAAATTGTTATCATTTTTTTAAAAAAAAGTAAAAAAGGCTGTGAAGGTTCCCAGTGCAAGAACCTTTTCTTTAGAAAATAATAATGGCATGTAAATGATGGGCTGGCCCTTTGTTTCTTGTGACATTGTGAAAGAGTCCTTACCGAAGAAGCAAATAAATGCCTTAGTTTTCATAAATATTTGAAGATGCATTTTAAGCAGCGGAGCTTTTGAATGGGAAGCCAGTACTACACAATGGAACCTCTTTTCCTGTTTAATGCAACCTGAGCTTATCTACATTCTCAAAACAGTTTGATTTCCCCCCCTCTGTTCCTAGGCTCAGCTCACCCTAGTTCCCTCGAGATGCCATCCATGCTGAAATTGCAGAGAGCACTGATTGAACTGCTGAATCAGTCGGTAATCAATCTTCCATCCTACTGATATCCATTAGTATTTTATCTTTGATCACAACCTAATGGGAAACATAGAACATTAAGGAATAACAAAATGTCCACTAAGTGATCTATGCTGCCAATCCTCCAGAACTAACTGAGCTTATTCTGATGAAATAGCTGGAAGAAAGTTCAGGTAGAAGTGCAGAATATGATTTCATCTTGCAATTATTGGGGAGGCAAGTCATATTTATCCTTCATCGGATTAATCGATTTTTCTTACCTAGTCAATTAGAAATGCTTACTTCAGGATGGATATAGTAGATCATAAAGAAATTATTAGATGATAGGTAGAAAGATGAGATAGATAGAAAGATAGATGATAGATAGATAATAGATAGATAGAAGATAGATAGATAATGGATAGATAGATAGATAGTAGGTAGATGATAGATAGATAGATAGATAATACATAGATAGATGATAGATAGATAATAGATAGATGGTAGATGATAGATAGATAGATAATAGATAGATAGATAGATAGATAGATAGATAGATGATAAAGATAGAGAATAGATAGATAGAGGATAGATAGATAGATAGATAGATAGATAGATAGATAGATAGATAGAAAGATAGATATATATATATAGATAGATGGATCTCTATCTCAGATTTGTATAGATGATATAAATATTCAGTAGATGATAAAGATATAGACGATGTACAGATACAGATAGATACAGATACAGGGAGATGATAGAAATAGAGATGAATAGGGAGAGAGAATAGGGATAGAGAAGAGAAAGAGAGAAAGAGAGATGAGATAGAGATAGAGGTAGAGATGGAGGTGGAGGTGGAGATGGAGAGAGATGGGGAGAGAGAGAGAATAGAGATAGGGATAGAGATAAGAGATGATAAAGAGAGATGAATGTAGATGACATAGAGAAAGAGATAGATATAGAAATGATGGAGGTGGAGATAGAGATGAAGATGGAGATATGCTTGAGATTGAGACATAGATGAGATTGAGACAGATGTGACAGAGATAGAGAGAGAGATGGTAGTGATGGAGATGAAGACGGAGATAGACATGATTGAGATAGAGTTATAGACATGATTGAGATAGAGACAGACGAAGACCGAGACGGAGACGGAGACGGAGACGGAGACGGAGACAGAGACAGAGACAGAGACAGAGACAGAGACAGATATGGGGAAAATGAAAATAACAAAAACTGATTAGGAGATATTCTCTCTTTCACATATACAAGTAGTCCTCGACTTGTGATCACAATCGAGCCCCCTTTATGATCTTTCTTATTTATTTATTTATTTATTTATTTATTTATTTATTTATTTATTTATTTATCAAATTTGTATGCCGCCCTATCTCCGAGGACTCAGGATGGCTCACAATGACAATCAACCAAGTATATTTGTTGTTAAAAAGCAACAAATATACACAAGAATAAAAAAGTTTTTTTTAAAAAAATTTAAAATATACTACCCCATCAGTCCAGGCCGTGGGACATAAATAGCCAGGTTTTCAATTCACGGCGGAAAGTGCGAAGGTCAGGGGCCAACCGGAACCCCAAGGGAAGTTGATTCCAGAGGGTGGGGGGCGCTCACAGAGAAGGCTCTACCCCTGGGGGTCGCCAGCCGACATTGTCTAGCTGACGGCACCCTGAGTAGGCCCTCACTGTGAGAGCGCACCGCGCGATGGGAAGTTGACGCTGGTTGCAGGTGGTCTGACAAATAGCTTGGGCCTAAGCCATGAAGGGCTTTATAGGTTAACACCAGCACCTTGAATCTTGCCACACTTGTCAGGGGAATCCCTGCAGTTGTGAAGTTAGTAACACAGATGTTAAATGAATCCAGCTTCCCCATTGACTTTGTTTATCAGAAGGTCCCAAAAAGTGATCACATGACTCTGGGACACTGGAACCGTCATAAATATGAGCCAGCTGCCAAGCGTCTTAATTTTGATCATGTGAACATGGGGATGCTGCAAAGGTCGTAACTGTGAAAAACAGTCACAAGTCACTTTTTTTTCAGTGCCGTTGAAACTTTGAAAAGTCACTAAATGAACTGTTGTAAGGTGAGGACTACCTGTATTCATTTGTTTTGATTCCAGAATGCGAGATTCTACAATCAATTTATGTTGAAACAAGATTCTTTTGCTATCTTTTGCAGACTGAATTCAATCACAACACAAAAGTCTCATCACAAGAAATAATTTCCTTCCTTCCTTCCTTCCTTCCTTCCTTCCTTCCTTCCTTCCTTCCTTCCTTCCTATTTCCTTCCTTATTTCCTCCCTCTCTTATTCCTTCTTTCCTTCCTTTTCCCTCCTTCCCTACCTATTTCCTCCCTCCCTATTTCCTTCCTTATTTCCTTCCTTTCCTCCCTCTTATTCCTTCCTCCCTCCCTCCCTCCCTCTTTCTCTCCCTCCATTCCTTCCTTCCTATTTCCTTATTTTATCCCTTCCTTATTCCTTCCTTCCTTGCTTGCTTTCTTCTCCCTCCCTCCCTATTTCCTTCCTTTCCTCCCTCTCTTATTCCTTCCTTCCTTCCTCTCTCCCTTCCTTTCTTCCTTCCTATCTATTTTCTGCCTTTCCTCCCTCTCTTATTCCTTCCTTCCTCCCTCCCTCTCTCCCTCCCTCCCTTCCTATTTCCTTCCTTATTTCCTCCCTTTCTTATTCCTTCTTTCTTTCCTTTTCCCTCCCTCCCTTCCTATTTCCTCCCTTCCTATTTCCTTCCTTATTTCCTTCCTTTCCTCCATCTCTTATTCCTTCCTTCCTCCCTCCCTCTCTCTCATCCTTTCTTCCTTCTTATCTATTTCCTGCCTTTCCCCCTCTCTTATTCCTTCCTTCCTCCCTCCCTCTCTCCCTTCCTTTCTTCCTTCCTTCTTTCCTTATTTTGTCCCTTTCTTATTCCTTCCTTGATTGCTTCCTTCTCCCTCCCTCCCTCCCTATTTCCTTCCTTTCCTTCCTCTCTTATTCCTTCTTTCCTTCCTCTCTCCCTCCCTTTCTTCCTTTCTATTTCCTGCCTTTCCTCCCTCTCTTATTCCTTCCTTCCTCCCTCCATCCCTCCCTTCCATCCTATTTCCTTCCTTATTTCCTTCTTTTCCTCCCTCTCTTACTCCTCCCTCCCTTTCTCCCTCTCTCCCTCCCCCCTTCCCTTCCTTCCTTGATAAGACATTCTTGCCATTAAATGTATTTATATCCTTGTTGGTCCTTTTGACTCTTAATACCTTTTCTATCATCTTCCTGCCTTTGATTAATGAATGGCAATCATATAATCCCTTCGAAGAATATTGCGTGGGAGTAATTTGCCTCAGATGCTGAGTAACTCCCATTTCCCCGCTTTCCTGAGGGTGGCTTTTGCGTCCCTTTGCAATGATTAATACAAGTATGCAAGACATACTTAAGGAATGGATTGATACTGCTTACCGGTGCCCCAATTTCACAGAGAACATCCCATTATATGCCAACCCCCTAACCAAAAACCTCAAGAAGCCTTTCAAAGCTATTCCAGAAACTAAATTGGATTTTGCGGCTTAAACTGCATTGTGTGGATTTAGCTTAAGCTACAAAAAATATAAGATCCCTCTTTTAGGTATGAGAAAGTTTTTGTGAATCACATTTAGGATATTTAAATTAGCAGCAATGCAAAAAGAAAATTGTCCACTTTCTGCTCTTAAAGGCGTTAACGAATTCCCATTACGATGACCAGTAACCGTGTTGCATACAACTGTGTAAACTCTTGACTATGTTGTGGATGGGTGGGTTTGTGAGTGATTGTGTTTCTTGTGTGATAGCACCAGCGGTCGGCTGCTGGGGGTTCACAGGAGTTCAGGAGAACCTCTAGCTAAGATTCTGTGCAGTTCAGAGAAGCCCCAAATCCCACTCTTGGCTGGCCCTGCCCACCCCTCCCCTCCCCTCCCAGGAATCCCCACGTGGCCCATTTTGGATGCAGGTAAGTGCAGGGCCTGTGCGGAGACTTAGGGAGGGTGAAAAATGGTTCTCCAGAGGGCTTCAAGAGCCTGGGGAGGCTGTTTTCACCCTCCCGGAGACTCGAGGAAAGTCTCTGGAGCCCAGGGAGGGCAAAAATGCCCCCTCATGTGGTGCAGCAGGCCAACTAGGCCACACCCACCATTGCCACACCCACTCAGCAACCCGGCAGAGAACCCTTTGCTAAAATTTTTGAAGCCCACCCCTGGATAGCACTAGCAATAGCACTTATATACCGCTTCACACTGCTTTGCAGGCCTCTCTAAGTGGTTTACAGAGTCAACAATCTGGCTCCTCATTTTACCCACCTCGGAAGGCTGGAAGGCTGAGTCAACTTTGAGTTGGTGAGACTCGAACTCCGAACTGCTGGCATTCGGCAGTCAGCAGAATTAGCCTCCTGTACTACATTCTGCATGAGCCGCGGTGGCGTAGTGGTTAGAGTGCAGTACCGCAGGCTACTTCTGCTGACTGCAATTTGGCAGTTCGAATCTCACCAGGCTCAAGGTTGACTCAGCCTTCCAGCCTTCCGAGGTGGGTAAAATGAGGACCCAGATTGTTGGGGGCAAGAGGCTGACTCTGTGAACCGCGAAGGAGGGAGGGAGGGAGGGAGGAAGGAAGGAAGGAAGGGCTCCGGTGATGCAGTAGTTAGAATGCAGTATTGCAGGCTAATTCTGCTCACTGCCAGGGGTTCGATCCTGACCGCCTCAAGGTTGACTCAGCTTTTTGTCCTTCCAAGGTGGATAAAATGAGGACCCAGATTATTAGGGGCCATAGGCTGACTCTGTAAACCGCTTAGAGGGGGCTGTAAAAGCACTGTGAAGCGGTATATAAGTGCTAGTGCTATTGCTATTGCTATTCTAACCACTATGCCACCACGACTCCTAAGAAAAGGTCATCTCCATGAAAGTATTCAGGGGTGTTCGTCCAAATATAAATATCCGGATAACTTACCTCGACCTACGACCATAATTGAGCTCAAAATTTGTTAAGTGAATTTTGCCCCATTTTCTGACCTTTCTTGCCACAGTTGTTAAGTGAACCTGCCTTCCCCCTTGACTTTGCTTCTCAGACGGTCGCCAAAGGGAAGCTCATGACTCCGGGAGTCCGTCATAAATATGAGTCAGTTGCCAAGGACCTGAATTTTGTTCATGGGGCCATGGATATGCTGCAACAGTTGTAAGTGTGAAAAATGGTATGAAGTTAATTTTTTCACTGCCGTTATAACTTCGAACGTTCACTAAACAAACTGTTGTAAGATGAGAACTACTTGTACCATGCAT
>JAKOOJ010000028.1:2120286-2225286 GCA_022577455.1 Arizona elegans
TGAAGCTTCAATGTTGCCACACTGGAGTGTGATTTTTTTCGTTGCGCTGCATCTCAATTCATCCCGCCCTTCCGGCTGACTGACCTTGGGGGGCCGGGGAGTGTTTTGTCTTTTTCTTCTGCATAGGTCACATTGGGGGACGAAGCCTTCGCGGAACAACTGAGGATCTAGGAGACAAAGGAGGCATGACCTATGCAAATTTTAAAGAGACATTTCGCTCAGTCCCTGACAAGCAGGAGATGAAAATCTTGTTGTTTTCGGTAGCTGAGCGTTGTCCGGCCAGGCAAACAGGTCGACAGATGGTTGTCCGAACCTCCTCACTAGTTCCCGGAAAAGTTCCGGAAGGAGCATCCAGTCTGATGAGTCCAGCTGTGTCTGGCTCAGCCAGTCGGCCCGAACGTTTGAGGGTCCCAAAATGTGCTCTGCTCGAACCGACAATAAGTGAGTCTCTGCCCAGCTGAACAGATTGTCCATCTCCTTCATCAGGGACCGGGAGAGAGTGCCCCCCTCTTGATTTATGTGGGCCTTTGTGGTCACATTGTCCATGAAGACCAGAACATGCTGATGTAATGGAATGTCCTGGAAATGACGGAGGGCAAGATGAACAGCCCTCAGCTCCAGCCAATTGATACTGACCTTGGCCTCCACCTGTGACCACTGTCCCTGGACCACCCAGTCCCCCAGATGAGCGCCCCAGCTGGTCAGGCTCATGTCTGATGTCACTACTAATCGAGTGGGCTCTTGGAAAAGACACCCTTTCTGGATGGCCCCCGATGCCCACCATCGGAAGGAAGCACGTACCTTTTCTGGTAACCTCACCTTGATATTCGAAGCACTGTGGCCCGTTCTCTGCGCTGGTAGGAGGAACCACTGTGTAGCTTGCGGGCATTTTTGAGTGTGAGTCAGGACCAGGATAAATAAATTTATCTCGAGGAAGTTAACTACCATGAGCTCGCCTAGTCTTTCTAGATTTGGAGACTGTATACTGTCAAAACTCTGGAATCCTTGGTGCCTTCTGAGATTGGTTGTTTGCTTGCAGACATTTCATTACTTGTCTAAATAACATCTTCAGTAGTAGAAGGGAGTGGGTTTTGTTCTCTCCTTATATATGTGTGTCCTATATATGCTGATGGAGGTGCTGTTTTCCCTTGGCAGTTCCTTGATTAGGCTTTTCCAGGGGTCAGCAACCTGCGGCTCTGGAGCCACATGTGGCTCTTTCATCCCTCTGCTACAGCTCCCTGTCACTCAAAATATGCACCACAACCGCCAATGTGTGACACCTGCTGGCATGTGATATATTGAGCTTTTTCAACCCCCTGGATAAATCCAAGAAAAGAAAAGTTTCAGAAAAAAACAGAACGTTTAATTCAACTACATATGCTAGTTTTGTAGCCACTCAAGAAATAGTCAGGCATGGGAAGGGTTTTGTGGCTCCCGGTGTTTTCTTTTCTGTGGGAAACACTCAAAGAGCCATTTGGACCCATTTTCCTCAAAAAAGAAAACACCGGGAGCCACAAAACACCTCTGATATCTAAGGTGAAGATAACACTGCACTGTTTGCCAATTTCTCAACACATATTAAGCATAATGGTAAACCAGCCTCATCAACAGTGAAAGCAATTAAATCTGGCCAGAAGTGAAATCCAAACTTTTTTACTACCAGTTCTGTGGGGGGACTTAGTGGGCGTGGCAGGGGAAGGATACTGCAAAATCTCCATTCCCACCCCACTCCAAGGGAAGGATACTTCAAAATCTCCATTCCCACCCCACTCCAGGGGAAGGATATTGCAAAATCTACATTCCCACCCCACTCCAAGGGAAGGATACTGCAAAACCCCCATTCCCTCCCCACTCCAGGGGAAGGATATTGCAAAATCTCCATTCCCACCCCACTCTGGGCCTAGCCAGAGGTGCTATTTGCTGGTTCTCTGAACTACTCAAAATTTCCATTACCAGTTTTCTGAACTGCTCAAAATTTCCGCTATTCTCCAGAACCTGTCAGAACCTACTGGATTTCACCCCTGAATCTACCCACGTACCATTAAACGTTCTATTTATTTATTTTTTTTATTTTATTAAATTTCTATACCGCCCTTCTCCCAAAGGACTCAGGGCAGTGAACAGCCACAAGATAAAACACATAAATACAAAAATTTAAAATAAATTAAAAACGAATTAGAAAATTTGGCTGAATTTAAAATACCCCATAATTTAAAAACAAATTAAAATTTACAAATTAAAATTTACATTTTTAAAAAAAGGGGAAAAGAAGTTCTGTTTTCTTCTGAAACTTTTCTTTTCTTGGATTTATCCATGGTTGGCCTAACCAGGGTATGTGTGTGTGTGTCGAAAAGCTCAATAAATTGTGTGCTGGTGAATATGGTGATGCATAGTTTGAGTGACAGAGAGCCACAGCAGAGGGATGTAAGAGCCACATGCGGCTCCAGAGCTGTGGGTTGCCAACTCCTGACCCAGACAGACAATTGGTCTCTTCACCTGCATGTGAACAGTCAGGAGCACTTAACTTTAATTGTTTGAGCTGCCTTGAGTTATTTCTTAGCCCAAGACGGTATCATTAAAAGCTACTAGCGATTGCTCCCAGCAGTAAAGCTATTTCACCTTATGCAATTCATGCATCAGCACCACTTCAACCTATCCTCTTATACCTCAATGTCTGATTTCTAAACTCACCTCTTCATTCTGTGCTGGTGCATAAAATGCAGAGACGACTCAAGATATCAACAATTTCTGGGCAGATGAGAACTCAAATGTGACTTCTCGCTAAACGGAATTGTAATTCGACAGGCAAAATGCAATGTCTTAACAGAAAGAGACCGGGGTTCCATGCAGTGGTGGGTTCCTCCCGGTTCAGCCCGGTTCTGCCGAGCTGGTAGCGGTGACGATATGACATCACCGAACCGGTTCTGCCCCCCCGCCCCACCAGGTTATTCTTACCTTTTATTTGGCCCCACCCTCAATCTATTGCTGCCTCCTGAGTCCCAGCTGATGGGCTATAAGGAAAAACTGTTTAAACTCTTGTTGCGGGGCTTCAAAGGGCCGCCCTACAGCTGATCAGTGGTAAAAGGCAGTTTGGTGGTAGACCGGTGCCTACAAAAACAAATGAGTAGACCGGTGCCTACAAAAACAAATGAGTAGACCAGTGCCTGCAAAAATACATGAGTAGATCGGTGCCTGCAAAAATACATGAGTAGACCAATGCCTGCAAAATTAAATGGGTAGACCAGTGCCTGCAAAAATACATGAGTAGATTGGTGCCTGCAAATATAAATGGGTAGACCAGTGCCTGCAAAAATACATGAGTAGACCAGTACAGCTCTGCAAGCAGTTAAAAGCCTGGTAGACCAGTACCTCTGCTAAATCCTAAAGAATTGTCACATGGCCATCAAGCCACGCCCACAAAATAAGCCACGCCCACAGAAGTAAAAAATTTTAGAACCGACTCCTGGTTCCATGTCTTGAATCTGATGATGCACAATCTGAAGAAGAAGTTATGTCTCCTTTCTGGGTCAGATGTTTGACAATTTCCCCCTCACTTACTTTCTCTCAAACCGTGCCAGAAAGTCTTCTAGTCCAAACCCTTGCTCAAGCAGGAGACCCTTATACAATTTGAGACAAGTGGCTGTCCAGTCTCTTCTTAAAAACCTCCAGTGATGAAGCACTCCCAACTTTTGAAGGCAACTTCTGTTCCACTGGTTAATTGTTTTCACTGTTAGGAAGTTTCTTCTTAATTCCAAGTTGCTTCTCTCCATGATTAGTTTCCATCCATTGTTTCTTGTCTTGCCTTCTAATGCGTTGGAAAATAACCTGCCGCCCTCTTCTTTGTGGTAGCCACTCAAATATTGCAAGACTGCTACCATGTCACCCCCAAGTCCCGTGACGGTGAACCTATGGCACGCATGCCAGATGTGGCACACAGAGCCCTCTCTGTGGGTATGTGCACCATTGCCAGCTGCTCTTCTGGTTTTTGGTGTACATATGCATGTGGCCCAGCTGGTTTTCCCAGGTGCCAGAGTGCCAGAAAATGGCCTGAAAACAGTCTGAAAAATGCCCAAAACCCAGGCAATTTTCTGGGCCATTTTCAGGCCGTTTCCATGCCATTTTAAGGCCATTTGGGGGGCATTTTTAGGCTGTTTTGGGCCAAAATTGGCTGAAAAACAGTCTGAAAATGCCCCAAAAAGCAGCCTGAAAATGGTTCGCCATCACTGCCCTAGTCCTTCTTTTATCTAGACTAGCCATGCCCAATTCCTCCAACCGTTCTTCATATGTTTTAGTCTCCAGGTCTTTAATCATCCTTGTTGTTCTTCTCTGCACTTTTTCCAAAGTTGTTCCAAGCTTTTTCTTGCCAGGAAGACTGCAGAGACTTATCCAGGCAGTCACCAGTAATCAAGACAGTCTCAAAGGCATCAAAGCATACACAAACACACACATTTATATCAAACGTCAACTCGCAAAACATCCCTGGCCTGCTCTCAAGTTGCCAGGAGGGATGGGAAACCAGTGAAATGGCACAACTGCCAAAGACAGATGCACATTCCACACTTATCTCTCTCAGTCATGAGTGACTGTGTGTATCCCTACACACAGTCACTCATGCCCTCGTTACCTCTCGTCTGGACTATTGCAATGCTCTCTACATGGGGCTCCCCTTGAGGTGCACTCGGAGGCTCCAACTGGCGCAGAGTGCGGCCGTGCGGGTGGTTATGGGAGCGACCTGGAGTTCCCATCTAACACCTCTCCTGTGCGAGCTGCACTGGCTCCCGGTGGTCTTCCGGGTGCGCTTCAAGGTTTTGGTTATCACCTTTAAAGCGCTCCATGGCTTAGGACCTGGTTATTTACGGGACCGCCTGCTATCACCAATAGCCTCCCACCGGCCAATACGCTCCCATAGAGAGGGGCTCCTCCAGGTTCCGTCAGCCAAATAATGTTGGCTGTCGGCCCCTAGGGGAGAGCCTTCTCTGTGGGGGCACCTACGATCTGGAATGAGCTCCCCCCGGAGATACGTAGGATCCCGGATCTGCGCACCTTCCGCCGCGCGCTTAAGACTTTTCTATTTCATCAAGCTGGCCTGGCCTAAATTTTCCCCCTTTTTAAATGTGGAAATTTTAAATTTTAAATTTGTCTTATTTATAGGGTCATGGGTAAGGCGTTTTAATTGGGGAGCCATTTTGGATTTAATTCTGTTTTAAACGTATTTTAATGTTTATATTGTATGTTTTTAATTTTGGCTGTTCACCGCCCCGAGTCCTTCGGGAGAGGGGGTGGTATAAAAATCTAATAAATAAATAAATTAAATAAATAAATAAATAAATAAATAAATAAATAAATAAATAAATAAGGCTGTATCCCAGGGTTACCTACAGCAGCTGAGGGGAGTAACCTCTACAACCCGTGAAATTGCTCCGTTGGCGAATATGATTGATGACACATCCTGGTGGCGGGGGGGGGTGGGGAGTGGGGGGAAACCGGGTCATAGTTGGAGCATAAATTATGTAGGGTCAGAGCTGCCTTAATTTGGGCTTCACTGCTTCACAATAAATGCTTTTTATAAACATTAGGGATGATTGCTCCATCTGTTTTAGGCTATCTGTGCATTTATTCCTCTCGTACATGGAATAAAATACCATGAGCCATTGTGGCACAGTGGTTATTTACATTTCATTAATAGCCACATCCCAACAATCTATCGTATTTCCAGTAACATTATCTGCTGTTCTGTGAACCGTGGTTGTGCAGTGGCTAGAATGCAGTACTGCAGGCTACTTCTGCTGACTGCAATTTGGTAGTTCAATTCTTATCAGGCTCAAGGTTGACTCAGCCTTCCATCCTTCCAAGGTGGGTAAAATGAGAACCCAGATTGTTGGGGGCAATATGCTGACTCTGTAAATCGCTTAGAGAGGGCTGTAAAGCACTGTGAAGTGATATATAAGTCGAAGTGCTATAGCTGCTATTGCTATGGTTAAGATTAGGGTTTATGGTTTATTAGATATTTCTGGATATTCTTAGTGAAGTCGTATTTTCAAAACTCACTTCTGAGCTCATTGGCACTTTGTAAGGTGCTTGTTACTCTTCAAGATAAGCTTCAATGTATTTCAATGCTCATTCAAATATATGTAGGGTGGATTTGCTTACTGCTAATATGTACAATGGTTTTGGTTCAGAGGTGGTATTCAGCCGGTTCAGACCGATTCACCTGAACCTGTAGTGGAAATAACGGGTGGGGCCGCCCACCCACCTCCCCTGTCTCTATGCCATCCTATTTAGGCACGTTTTTGAGGCCGGGTGCATACGCGGAAGGCAAGTGTGCAAGCAAAGCACATGCATGCAAACTGGCGAACCAGTAGTAACATAATCAGGGGTGGGTTCTAAATTTTTTTACTACCGGTTCTGTGGGCGTGGCTTATTTTATGGATGTGGCTTGGAGGTCATGTGACTAGGTGGGCGTGGCTAGCTAGTCAGACTCATTTCTGGAAGGTTCTCGCACTTACGACCAATCCTTGCACTTACGACCCGACTCATTTGTTTGCTTTTAACACTGATCAGCTGTAGGACGGCCCTTTGAAGCCCCGCGACAAGAGTTTAAACAGGTTTTTTTTCCCTCTAGTCATCAGCTGGGACTCAGGAGGCAGCAATAGATTTGGGGTGGGACCAAATAAAAGGTAAGAATAACGTGGGGGGATGGGAGGGCGGGTGGGAGGGAGAACCAGTTCGGTGACGTCATATCGTCACCGCTACCGGCTCAGCCGAATCGGACCGAACCGGGAGGAACCCACCACTGAACATAATGCGAAACCATTTTCAGTCCATTTGGAGATCATAGTCCCACAAGTATTGGGAATCATAAGGATCATTCAAAGATGTGTATGTATGTATGTATGTGTGTATATGTGTGTATCTCAGCATATTTCTAAATGAGCCCCTATTTCTGCACTTTCTAATCAATAAAAGCAATTTGTCCTCATAAGATTTATTCATCAACATCACTAGCAACTGTCAGCTAAGGAGTCAAAACTCAAAGGTCCTTCTAAGGATTAGGAAATTATTTTTACATCATCCCAATAGGCCCCCTTGTTTCTTTGTTCATTATATATGAGATTTGTCAACTGACCCAAATTTTACACATGTTCAATACAAAGGTCAAATTTTTGCTCTGATGTTGAACTATTCCTCTCCGGGGAACAAACTAATTCCATATCATGAATTTTCTTGGATGCTTTTTTCTGTTCAAGTCTGAATTATTAATGAGGGATTGCTTTTGAAAAACACAGCATGCTAGCACCCATCTAGAGGGAGAAAGATAGGTTCATATATATTCATATATATTCACATTCCTTTCGGTGGGGTAAGGGAAGTAGAGCTGCTGAGACTTTTTCGATACCGGTAGAATTCAGAAATGCGATTTCCTCTTTCAAAACCTACAGCAGGAGGCAGCACAAGGCTGACGGGGCTGGGTTTGAAAAGCTAAGCAAGACTCAACCTGCCTGGCCCTTGAATAGAGTGCAGGGGGGCAACCCAGGGCCAATGGGAAGGCTGAAGAGTAAAAATAAAAAAATAAGCGAAGGAAAGGGAAAAAAAAATCCTCCCAATTCCAAAACCAAATTAAAAATAAAATAAAATAATACAATATAAAATAAAAAAAATAAAATAAAATAAAATAAAATAAAATAAATAATAGAATAAAATAAAAAGAATAAAAGAATAAAAGAAAAGAAAAGATTAAAACAAAACAAAATAAAATAAATAACAAAATAAAATAAAATAATAAATAATAAAATAAAATAAAATATTAAAATAAAATTAAATAAAATTAAATAAAATAAAATTAAATTAAATTAAATTAAATTAAATTAAATTAAATAATTAAATTAAATTAAATTAAATTAATTAAATTAAATTAAATTAAATTAAATTAAATTAAATTAAATTAAATTAAATTAAATTAAATTAAATTAAATTAAATTAAATTAAATTAATTAAATTAAATTAAATTAAATTAAATTAAATTAAATTAAATTAAATTAAATTAAATTAAATTAAATTAAATTAAATTAAATTAAATTAATTAAATTAAATTAAATTAAATTAAATTAAATTAAATTAAATTAAATTAAATTAAATTAAATTAAATTAAATTAAATTAAATTAAATTAAATTAGAAGGATAATGGTACGCCACTTCCATAAAACACATGGTCGGAATATCAGTTAAATAAGGAGAAGCTTATGGTGGAACAACTTGCCTCCAGAAGTTGTGAATGCTCCAACACTGGAAGTTCTTAGAAGAGATTGGACAACCACTTGTCTGAAATGGTATAGGGTTTCCTGCCTAAGCAGGGGGTTGGATTAGAAGACCCCCAAGCTCCCTTCCAACTCTGTTATTCTAATTCTTTGTTTTCAAAAAAAGTTTAAAATATCCAGGGCCATATGGAGCTAACCTAAATATTACTCTCTTTTCAATCCATGGTCTCCACTATCAGTATTGTGCACTGAGATATTTTTAAAGAAACTTTCAAGCATGGCTTTTGCTAACGTGACATTTTTTTTTTGGTGGGGGGGAAGAGTGCAGTCAAATATCAGAGGACTTAAAGGGTTGGGATGAATGTAAGTCGAATTAGTAATGTCCTAAATTTACTTCCTTTTGCTCAATCAATTGTCAATCGGCTAAATTCCACCATTGCCTAGAGCAGTTTTTCTCAACCTCAGTAGCTTAAGTTATGTGGGGTTCAACTTCCTGAATTCCCCAGCCAGCCTGGCCTAAAGCAATATTCGACGTGTCTCATATCGGCATGTTCTCTTCCATTCCACATGGTGATTAGTCCGTTTCTTCTCTTGTCCCCATTCTGTCAGTTTAAATTGTACAAAGTGGGTGTGTTTTGGAGCATAGGGCTTTTGAAGAACCCACAATTAGTCACGTAAATAATGGAAGTACCTAATTTATGTCGATTGGATGTTACAACTCACGCAAATTACACCATTCATGCTTTGTGCTCAATTATGTCATCCAGATATGACATCACTCATTTCTCTCTCCTCCTCCATCCCTGGCAAATACCCATGCTTGTGTTCACATGTCTGTGAGAAAGGCTGAGGACGTTATATCAATCTCCTAGTTCAGGGGTCGGCAACCTTAAACACTCAAAGAGCCATTTGAACCCATTTTCCACAGAAAAGAAAACACCAGGAGCCACAAAACACTTTTGACATCTAAAGTGAAGATAACACTGATGTCAGCGTCCCAGCACTGACATATATAAACAGAGGAGAAGCTTGAACTTTTGCCTACTAAATCCCTTTGAAGATTCTGTCTCCTCGGAGATGGGAGGTGGGGAGACATTCCTGTGATCTGACGAAGTAGAGATGAGGAAAGTGGCTTGGAAGATAGCCAATGAAAAGCAGAGAATTAGGGATCAGAAAGGGAGGGATTGAGGGGTAAAGGTCAGTACTGACCGCGAAACTGACAACTGCACTGTTTGCCAATTTTTCAACATATATTAAGCGTACTGGTAAACCAGTCTCGTCAGCAGTGAAAGCAATTGAATCTGCCCACGTACCATTAAACATTCTATTTTCTTCTGAAACTTTTCTTTTCTTGGATTTATCCATGGTTGGCCTACCAGGGGGTCGAAAAGCTCAATAAATTGTGTGCTGGCAGGTGTCGCACATTGGCGGTTGTGACACATATTTTGAGTGACAGGGAGCTGCAGCGGAGGGATGAAAGAGCCACATGCGGCTCCAGAGTCCTGGGTTACCGACCCGTTGTGACCTAGTTAGCATCCACTAAACTATTTGATAAATTATTTACAAACAGATTCATAGCAAACATGTTCATCCAATTTTGTAAAAGTAATAAAAAAAGTAATAAAGTAATAAAAGTAAGGCAGGCCCTTTGAACACTGAATTCAGTTTTGGTTGCCACGATGTAAAAAAGATGTTGAGACTCTAGAAAGAGTGCAGAGAAGAGCAACAAAGATGATTAGAGGACTGGAGGCTAAAACGTATGAAGAACGATTGCTGGAACTGGGTATGTCTAGTTTAATGAAGAGAAGGACTGGTGGAGACATGATAACAGTCTTCCAATATCTCAGGGGCTGCCACAAAGAAGAGGGAGTCAAGCTATTCTCCAAAGCACCTGAGGGCAGGACAAGAAGCAATGGGTAGAAACTCATCAAGGAGAGAAGCAACTTAGAACTAAGGAGAAATTTCCTGAGAGTTAGAACAATTAATCCATGGAACAACTTGTCTCCAGAAGTTGTAAATGCTCCAACACTGGAAGTTTTTAAGAGGTTGGATAACCATTTGTCTGGAGTGGAGTTTCCTGCCTGGGCAGAGGGTTGGACTAGAAGACCTCCAAGGTCCCTTCCAACTCTGCTATTCTATTCTATTCTATTCTATTCTATTCTATTCTATTCTATTCTATTCTATTCTATTCTATTCTATTCTATTCCATTCCATTCCATTCTATTCTATTCTATCCTTTCCTTTCTATTCCATTCCATTCCATTCCATTCCATTGTGAGTGTCCGACTTTTATATAATACCAGTAGTATGTATCTTGGTGAAAATAACTATCTAGTTTTTCTAACTTCTCTCATTATAATAACTGTCGGTTATTGTTTTATTCCAAATTTCTCATGCTGCCTCTGAACACATAGTGCATAAAACCATAGGGATACTTACTGGACCTTGCATCAAAAAGAAAGTCAGAAAATGTCCGTGAGCAATTGAGTGATTAACTGTTGTTCTAGGAAGCAAACAATCTGTCATTCCAGTGAATGATCTATTTGAAGAAAAAAAAAAACCACAACAACACATGTTCTTCTGAAGAAGAAATGTGCAGCAGCACAGATTTCTTCAAACTCCTATGACTTATGGATGTTGGTACTTGTACATTTCAGATGGAGTACTCTAGGACTAACAGAACATATATACTGTGAAATCACATCCGTGGGTGTCAGGCTTCATATATCAACTGAAGTGGCAAATGCCACTCACCTTGTGGAACGTAAGGCCTGCCTGCCTGCCTGCCTGCCTTCCTTCCTTCCTTCCTTCCTTCCTTCCTTCCTTCCTTCCTTCCTTCCTTCCTTCCTTCCTTCCCTCCTTCCTTTCTCTCCCTCTTTCTTTCTTTCTTTCTTTCTTTCTTTCTTTCTTTCTTTCTTTCTTTCTTTCTTTCTTTCTTTCTTCCCTCCTTCCATTTCCTCCTCCTCCCTCTCTCTCTTCCTTCCTTTCTTTCCTTCCTTCCTTCCTTCCTTCCTTCTTCTTTCTTTCTTTATTCCTTTCCTCTTCCTCCCTCCCTCCTTCTTTTCTTCCTTCCTTCCAACTAGATTTCCTCCTCCCTCACTCCCACCTTCCTCCCTCCCTCCCTTCCTCCCTCCCTCTCCCTCTCTCTCTTCCTTCCTTTTTCTTTCTTTTCTTCCTTCCTTCCTTCCTTTCTTCCTTCTTCATTCTTTATTCCTTTCCTCTCCCTCTCACCCTCCTCCCTCCCTCCTTTTGTTCCTTCCTTCCAACTAGATTTCCTCCCGCCCTCCCTCCCTCCCACCTTCCTTCCTTCCCTCCCTCCTTTTCTTCCTTCCATACAACTAGATTTCTTCCTTCCTTCCTTTCTCTCCCTCCCTCTCTTTCTTTCTTTCTTTTTTCTTTCTTTATTCCCTTCTTCCATTTCTTCCTCCTCCCTCCCTCTCTTCCTTCCTTTTTCTTTCTTTTCTTCCTTCCTTCCTTCTTTTCTTTCTTTCTTTTCTTTCTTTCCTTCCTTCGTTCCTTCCTTCCTTCTTCCTTCTTTCTTTATTCCTTTCCTCCCTCCCTCCCTCCCTCCTTCCCTCTCTCTTTCTTTTCCTTTCTTTCTTCCCATTCAGATAAAACTTGCTTGAGCTGCATTTCCTCCATGTATCCACAGACAGGAGTGATTGACAACAAGCCTTCCAATCCAGTAGAATGAATTTAAAAATACTATATAGGTAGACCTCAACTTGCAACCACAATTGAGCAACCACAACATTTCTGTGGCTAAGCGAAACGTTTGTTAAGTGAGTTTTGCCTCATTGCACCACCTTTTCTGACACAGGTGTTAAGTGGATCATTGAAGTTGTTAAATTAATAACACGGTTGTTAAGTGAGTCTGGCTTCCCCATTGACTTTGCTGGTCAGGAAGTCACAAAAGTAGATCACATGACCCCGGGACACTACAACCGTCATAAATATGAACCAGTTGCCAAGCATCTGAATTTTGATCCTGTGACCAAGGGAATGCTGCAATGGTCATACCGTATTTTTCGGAGTATAAGATGCACCGGACTATAAAATGCACCTACCTTTTTTGGTGAAGAGAAGAAGAAAAAAAAATCTGCCTCTGCCTCCCAGCAATTTTGCCTCCTTGCAGCAAACAGCAAACAGCCTGCTTTACTTTCATTTTCATTTTCAGCATAGCTTGATTAGCACAAGGGGAAAAAAAAATCTGCTCCCAGCAATTTACCTCCTTGCAGCAAGCAGCAGAGGCCCGCACAGCAATAGGCCATGGCAATCCCTGCAGCCTGAAACAGCTGAGAGTCGGGAGGCTGATCCAAACAGACAATCAACTTGTGCTAATTAGGCTGTGCTGAAGCTGAAATGGGCTATTTCTTCTTGCTGTTTGCTGCAAAGAGGTAAACTGCTGGGAGGCAAAGGCCAAAGTGGGCGGGCCAGTGGGTGGGCGGGACTACATTCGGTGTATAAGACGCACCCAAATTTTCACCTCATTTTGGGGGGGGGGAAGGTGCGTCTTATACTCCGAAAAATACAGTAAGTGTGAAAAATTGTCATTTTTTAAAGTGCTCTTGTAACTTTTTTTTTTTTTTAATTTGATTTATATGCCACCCTTCTCCGGAGACTCAAGGCGGCTTACAGTGCGTTAAGCAATAGCCTTCATACTTTTGTATATTTATACAAAATCAGCTTATTGCCCCCACAAACTGGGTCCTCAATTTACCTACCTTAGAAAGGATGGAAGGCTGAGTCAACCTTGAGCCTGGCGGGATTCGATCTTACTTTAATTGCAGACAGCTGGTGTTAAATTACAGTGCTTCTGTCTGTTGAGCTAAACCAGGCTCCTTTTGAAACTTTGAAAAGTCATTGTTGTTGTAAGTCATGGACTATCTGAATATATTTAATGTGTAGTAGTAACTACTCAGACAAGGCTAACTAGGAGAGTTTTATAGGGGGGAAACTGGTTTAATTGGTTATGTGGACCTTTTGCAACCCAGAGATAATAACCATAGGCCCAGTGAGCAGCAAATGTGTCGAGTGTCAAACAGTTTCGAGCCATTTGAAGCTTTATCGCTATTCCACTTGCCAACGAACAAGGAGGGACGGGTGAGAAAGAATACAGACAATCCAAGAATAGACTGTGTGAGCCAAGGTCACTACTGCAGGTGTCCATCAAAGAAATGAACTGATCTCAAAACAATGGACTGATTCTTAATTGGCTAGTGTGATCTCTATTAATTACTACATAGTTTTGCACGGGAAAATCTCAGAGCTGGTTTTTAATTCTTCAGTACCGAAATGGTGTGTCCCGTTAACATTTTTATTAAGATAAAATAAGATACAAAATAGAAAAGAAAATAGGAAAACAATGGGGAGGAAGCGGGGAAGAAAAGTGAGGGTGGATTAGGAAATAAAAAAAGAAGCACTGACTTTTGACTCTCTCTGTTGCAGTAAAATAGGGCACTAACATCAAATCAGTGGCGGGATTTAGCCGGTTCTATCTGGCTCAGGCAAACTGGTAGCGGCGGCTGCGGGAAGCTCCGCCTACCAACCTGGACGTCATCCCGCCCTGTTTTTGATGATCTGTGCATGGGCAGAAGGTTAACCGGTAGCGAAGGTAAGTGAATACCACCCCCGGCATCAAATCACAACTTTTTGTTTTTTTTTCATAATAATATAAACTACACCAAAATGGTGTATCCAATAAAGTTTTTGCTTTGGGGATTTTAAAATGCCTGAGTGTGTCTGCTTTTCTTGGGTTCGCTAGTCGGACGGTTAACAAAATGCTTTTACTAACTGTCAGGAAAGTCCTCCTTAGCCCTAGGCTGGATTTCTCCTTGATTAGTTTCCATCCATTGCTTTTTCTCCTACCTTCAGGTGCTTTGGAGGGTAGGTTGACCCAGTGGTGGGTCAAAAAAAAAATAGTTAAATCAAATAATTTAACAACTGAGTCTCTTCCCTAATGGACTGGGTGGATGGGTGTGACCATGGTGCGCATGGCCAGGGTGTGTGACAGGCAGCACTCAGCCTCCTGCACCCCCCTCCCGGAAGCAAAAACGGACCGCGGGGGGGGCGCTGCCCTCTCATGCCCCATTTTGGGCCTAGTAGGCCTCCCTGCAGCCCCCTGGGAGCAAAAACAGGCTGTGGGTGGCCCACGCTACACACACACCCGTGCCCCGTTTTGGGCCTAGTAGGCCTCTCTGCAACCCCCTGGGAGCAAAAATGGGCTGTGGGGGGACTCCTGGAAGGGGCAGGGAGGGGAGGGACCAGCAATTTAACAACTGGTTCACCTGAATTGGCCCAAACCGGCTGAATCTCATCACTGGGTTGGACCCTTCTTCCTTGTGGCAGCCCCTCAAATATTGGAACACTGGTATCATGTCACCCCCTACTCCTCCTTTTCACTAGAAAACATGTGTTAGCTTTAGAAAGTTCTTTAGAAAGAATCTTTAGAAAGATCCAGCAACAAACCTAAGCGCAAAACCAAAAATAGACGGCTCTAAGTATATCTAGCCAAAAAAAAAAAAAAAATCTTCCCCTAACCACTTCATTTTGTGACTTTCTTGCCTACTCTTCATTTAAAAAAAAAAAAAAAAAAATTAGCCGTGCAGAATCCCAATCTGGATTTCAAGAATAATAATAATTGGCATTGAAAAATGTGCTGTTCCTCTAAGCATATCTTAATTTCTATTCCATCACCAAATGTTGGAGGTGCCTGTAGAAGTTGATAAGTGGCAAAAATAATTTCAAGGTGCTTTTCAAGCCTTTCAGAGCAAGCGAGTATCTGAAAATGAAGGTGCCTGCTGATCTAAAATGGCTGGTCACTTTTAGTAGAAACTGCTGTCGTTCTCAATCTTCTGCTGTGTACAAAAAGCTAGGCTTGTGGCTTCCATTTAAATAAGGAGTAGTTTAAATTCCTTTTTAGTTCAGTTAAGGTCATGCATACTATTTTTTTTAACAAGTCTGTGGTTTTTGATATGATGAATGTTGATAGTTACTATGTCAACTCGCAAAGCATCTCGAGTTGCCATAGGCAAGGGGGATGGGAAAATGGCGAAGCAGCATGGCAGCCAAAAACAAAAGCACATTCCAGACATATCTCTCTCAAGGCTGTCTCCCAGGGTTACCCACATCAGCCGGAGAGGAGTGATCACTAAAACCCGCAAAATTGCTCTGTTGGTGAATGTGACTGATGATACACCCTGGGAGGAAGGGAGAAAACAGGATCATGATTGGGGTGTAAATTACGTGGGGTCAGAGTTCGCTTCACTTGGAACGTGCTGACATGAAGCTCCTAACAAATAACTGGATTTCTTTTGAAACTTGGCTTGAGGCTCATGATTTAATTAGGGCATCCATCAGAACCCTGACATATTACTTGCATCCATATTCTAGGTAACCATGTTTAAGAACGAACCATGTTCTTAATGGTTAATCCATATTCTAGGTAATTATGTTAAGAAATTAAGTACTTGATTATAATAGATGATTGTCTATTTGTTGGGATTCATTGTTCGAATGCGTTTCTATGCAACAACCACAGTATTATTCAGCCAGTAGATGGCAGTGTTTACAAGTTTGGATCTATGGTATATACTCTATGCTCTTTCGTTCTAACTAGAGTTTCTTGTTTTCTGTACAGTTACATAGTTGAGCAGTAAAGCACATGGTGACTGTACTCTCTGTTTGCTCTGTTTGGTGCTTTATAGAAACATAATTTCTAACACTATTTGATTGAGTCACTGTAATTATCTAAGGTTGCAATATTTGACTATTATAAACCTTATGCCATTCTTCTCAGAAGACTTCATCCAGCATGAAAGAGACAAGTTTCTTGGTATTCATGGTATCAGATAGATCATAAGCAGGTACCAAAACTGCTGTGGTTAGGTCTCAATCAGATTGCAGGATAGGCAATAGCAGGGAAGAATCTGCTTATCTTTCTAGTAAGTAGGATCCACTATGCCAGAAGAACCTGGCATACAGTAGTCCTTGCCTTAAGATACCAATTTGAACTGAGTTGATCATTAAGTGGGTCATGCCTGATTTTATGACCATTTTTTTTTTTTGCTGGGACCATTAAGCAAATCCATTTTCCTCCATTTATTTTTCTTGTTGGAAGCCAGCTGGGAAGATCACCAATGGTGATCATCCAGTAAGGAGTTTAATTTTGGCTGTAATGTTTTGCAAATCTCATTTGCTTATTTCTAAAATTATAAATATTTTCCTTAGGGCCACAGTGTTTTGAGGATGTCCAAACATTTCTTCATCACGCACAGCTGTAAATTCCAAATTACCGTATTTTTTGGACAATAAGACGCACCGGCGTATAAGACGCACCAAGATTTCAAAGAGGAAAACAAGAAAAAAAAAAGTTTTGGCCTCCGCATGTCCGGTTTTTGCCCTCCTCGGCCCACAGGAGCACTCTGCAACCCCCATGCATGGCGTTTTTTGCCCTCCCCAGCCCCTAGGAGCACTCTGCAGGCCTCCCAAGCCCTCTGCACATCCTGTTGTTTTGAAAAACGGGCCTGCATTTAGCGAAAACAGGACGTGCAGGGCGGGGTTTCGGGAGGCCAAAAATGGCTGTATTTGGTGTATAAGACACACCAACATTTCCACCCTCTTTTTTTTTGGGGGGGGGGGAGTGTGTCTTATACTCCGAAATGTACGGTAGTCTGGGTGAATCATTATAAAATTGATCCTTTTTAGTAAGGAGGTCTTCTACAGAATTTCGAGCAGAAGATCCATCTGCATTAATTTTTATTCACAATTTTCTATAACAACACATTTCTGAGAGTCATCATAAATTTTGAAGTGACCGGTGATGGAAATGACTGGTCACAGGGTTATAGAACAATCAGGAGATGATTGGAATGAAACAATCCATCTAGAATGAGAAGTACGCTTACCTTTTTTTCCAGTTTTGAAGAAACCACAGACTTTCTAAAGAAGTCATGTTAGATTAACCTCCACTCATCCATATGGTTGAAGTCCATTTTGATGGATCTTGCAAGTCTCCTCCATGAAAACTGTAGTTTATTTCTTTTATATTGCCAGTGCTGGCAAAAATAAGATCAAAGTACTATTTTCAGTAGGTATTATGATCATGCATATGTCAACTCGCAAAGCATTCCTGGCCTGCTCTCGAGTTATCATAGGCCAGAGTTGATGGCAAACCGACGAAACTCAGCAGCCAAAGACATTCCACACTTATCTCTCTCAAGGCTGTCTCCCAGGGTTACCCACAGCAGCTGGAGGGGAGTGATTTCTACAACCCACGAAATTGCTCCGTTGGCGAATGTGATTGATGACACATCCTGGGGGGAGGGGGGAAAACAGGGTCATAACTGGGGTGTAAATTACATAGGGTCAGAGCTGGCTTCACTTAGGAATGTGCCAACATGAAGCTCCTAATAAATAACTGGATTTCTTTTGAAGGTTGGCTCGAGGCTCATGATTTAATTAGGGCATCTGTCGGAACCCTGATAGCATATGTACATAGTACTAACATTTGCTTGCTGATTTATTTATTTATTTACTCATTCATTCATTCATTCATTCATTCATTCATTCATTATATTTATACCCTGTAAGACTCTCTCACATAAATATATAGGCAAATAAATAATCTAGGATCAATTTCAATTAATAAAACCCTTCAAAATATACAAAGAGAATGAGTTTTTGAAAACCTCCAATGATGGAGCTCCCACATCTGAGGACACTATTCTACTGGTTGATTGTTCTCACCATTAAGAAAATTCTCCTTACTTCTCGATTGCTTCTCTCCTTGGTTAGTTTCCAACCATTGTTTCTTGTCTTGCCTTCTGGTGCTTTGGAAAATAGTTTGACCCCCTCTCCCTTGTCTTTGCAGGCGATCAAACTATTTTTCAAAGCACCAACAGGCAAGACTAGAAATAGTGGTTGGAAACTAACCAAGGAGAGAAGCAACCTAGAACTGAAGAGAAATCTAGAGTCTCCCTGGAACAAAGGAAGAAAGACATTTAAATCTGCCATCCCACTTCCTTTGAAAGTGACACAAAATGTTTTTTGGAACACTTGGCAACCATTTGTAGACTTTGCACTTGGGAGATTGGATGAATCGGCACCAGTACCTTATCAAAGAGATTTCTGGAAGAATTGATTCCTAAAACTTCCTTTCCGTTTGTACAGCACGTTGGGGGAATTTTTTTTTTCTTTCCTTACTATTGATTTTTGTATTGATTTTTTTCCCTTTCTGTTATTCTTTAACAATAAAAATATAATTAAAAAAAAAAGCGACACAACCTACGTTTTCTATACATGAATTGTGAGTACCATATTTTTGGGACTATAAAATGCACTTTTTTGTCTCTCAAAAGGGAGCGAAAATGTCTGTGCATCGTATAGACTGAATATTGACAAAGTTCCGTCCACCGCCGGGGTTTTTTTGGCCTCCACACGGTCTGTTTTCGGGCCTTTTGTTTTAGCCATTTTTGAGGCTTTTTAAAACCTGTTTTTTGGCTTTTGGGGGCCTATTTTAGGAGCTTTTCAGCCCATTTTGGGGGTTTTCGGCCCATTTTTGAGATTTTTTTTAGAAAATGGGCCAAAAATGCCCCCAAAACAGGCTGGAAAAAGCCTCAAAAATGGACCAAAAAAAGCCTCAAAAATGGAATGAAAAAAGCCTTGAAAATGCCCCCCCTCCCCCCCCCCCAAAAAAAAGCCCTGGAAAATGGCCGAAAAAAGGCCCCAAGAAAGGTAGGCCCAAAACTTTTTTTGTTGTTTTCCTCTTCTAAATTTAGGTGCGTCTTATAGTCAGGTGCATTTTATAATCCCCAAAATACAGTACATATTTTCAATATGGATGCACAGAAATTACTTAAGCTTACCATTCAAAATGCCAAAAATTCTCTTGATTATTATTATTATTATTTTAATCAAGTATATTTCACACATGTTTTCCCTGCTGGCAAATTTGTATTCTTAAAATTTCCTCTCTCTCTCCCTCCCTCCCTCCCTCTCTCCCTCCCTCCCTTTCTCTCCCCCCTCTCTCTCTCCCTCCCTCCCTCCCTCCCTCCCTCCCTCCCTCCCTCCCCTCTCTCTCTCTCTCTCTCTCTCTCTCTCTCTCTCTCTCTTTGTATCCCATCAACTTTGTTTTGAAAATGCATTCTTCCTTTTATCCAGCACATTTGTATGATGAGCTAGTTCCTGTATAAGCATTCAGGTTGTGGGGTGTCCTTGTGGGAGGACATATGTGCAATTTTTAAAGGACTAAATCTAAAAGCTGGGATTATCCCAGTCAGAATTAGGGTTGTTGTTTTGAGGAATATAATATACAGCTTTTTTTTTTATTTTAATGAAAACATTTGGACATCTGTCGGGTTTGAACTTGGACTGTCGTTTTAAATAAGGAGCATTTAACTTTGGGGCGATTGTAAACTAAGGAAAATCTTTTTCTATTCATGTTTGAATAACTGAAATTTACCAAAAAAAAAAAAAAAAAAAAAATCCCAAACGCAGCATTTTTTTTTAAAAAAAAAGCATGATGAAATTAATTGCAATGTAGGGATTCTCAAACTGCGCTTTGGAAAATTTACTGATATCCAGGCTGGTTATCGTTTTTTTTCTCTCTCTCTAATCTCAACAGTGGTAGATACGTATTTCTAAAACAGGGGTGCCTCAAACTCAATTTCATTTAGGGTGAATTTCATCCTTTAAGGTGTTGGTTACCACCTTTAAAGTAAGGTGACCAGACGTCCCGCTTTTGGCGGGACAGTCCCGCTTTTGAGCAATTTGTCCCGCGTCCCGCGGCGTTTTAAAAAAGTCCCGATTTTTCATTCTGCCTCCTGGTTCCCGGCTGCCTCCTGAATCCCCGCTGATGGCTAGAGGGAAAAAACCTGTTTAAACTCTTGCCGCGGGGCTTCAAAGGGCCGCCCTACGTTAATTAGCTCGGCTTCCCCCTCTCAGCTGATTTGCACAGGGCTCTGCTCTTGCTAAATTGCTCAGTTTTTTTTTTCCTCTTTGTGCAAACCAAGCTCAAAACGAAACTGAAAGTAAAACAGGATGTTGGCTTTGCGGTTTGCTTGCAACGTTGGAAAATTAGGCAGCAGATTTATTTTCCTTTTCCTCACCAAAAAAGGTAAGTGCAAACAATGGAAAATTATTTAGGGCAAAAGAGGAGAGTTCAAGATTTTAAAACACAAAAGAAAAAAAAGCTCTTTTTAACTAGGGAATTGTAATAATTGAGATATTATTAATTGTATACTGTGTTGAAAGCAGAAATGGTTAAGTTGTGGTTTGGAGGAATATATGGGGGAAATTATTTGGTTTATTATTATTGGTAAGTATAATTAATTGATTTGTAAGAAATTGGATTGCATGGAAATAATTGGAATATTCATGTTCATATTGATTAATATACAAAAAAGATAGTTATATAACTAATTGATTTATATTAAAATGTTGAATTTGTATTAAACAACTGTATTACATAATTACATAATTAACCAATGTGAGGATGGATATAAAAATAGATGACAATGGGAAGGGGTATAAAATAGAATAGAAGGGAAAAATTGAATTTGATTAAGATTAGAGATGAGGATGAAGGGTAAAATTGTTTTTTTTAAAAAATAGATGAGGAATAAATATGGCAAAAAGGAAATATAGAAATTGTAAATTTAATTGAAATGACTAAACACTGTTTAAATTTGTGAACCAGCCAAATATTCTGTTCAAAGAAAATACATTGTATGTATGTGTGTTTCTAATTATTGCTATTTATTCATATTTGTTCTCTTTTATTCTTTAAAGTTTAACAATTCATTCTTTATCTTAATATCTTTATATTTGTTTGGGGTTGGCTTTCTTCCCTTTCATCTTTTTTATTGTACAGCAATCTTTCTCCTCAAACCTACCACCTCTCTTTTCTTTCCTTCTTACTTTCTCTTCCCCCCCTCTTCTTCTCCTCCCTACTTCCTCTTCCTTTCTCCTTCTCCTCCTCTCTTCCTCCCTCTCTTAACCGTCACTCCTACTCTAATTTCCCTTCCTTTCCTTCATCCCTCTCTTGGTGTATCCTTTTATGCATATGGACTACTCAGAGGGCTGAAAAAGTTATTTTTGACTGGTCCTCGCACTTTTGACCAGTCCTCGAACTTACGACTGTCCTCACATTTTACATTTTTGCCCTATCTTGTCATCATGGTGAAGAGAAGCAGTTGTGAAATGAGTGACATGGTTGTTAAGAATGCTGCACGGGCATAAATGTGAGGATGGTCATAAGTGTGAGGACCAGTCAAAAGTGCGAGGACCTGTCAGAAATGACTTTTTTCAGCCCTCTGGTTAGTCCTTTTGTGCATATGGACTACTCAGAGGGCTGAAAAAGTTATTTTTGACTGGTCCTCGCACATTTGACCAGTCCTCGAACTTACGACTGTCCTCACATTTTACGTTTTTTGCCCTATCTTGTCATCATGGTGAAGAGAAGCGGTTGTGAAATGAGTGACATGGTTGTTAAGAATGCTGCACGGGCATAAATGTGAGGATGGTCATAAGTGTGAGGACCAGTCAAAAGTGTGAGGACCTGTCAGAAATGACTTTTCAGCCCTCTGAGTAGTCCCTATACACACAGCCATGGCCACCCGGTCACATGACCAGCTAGCCACGCCCACCCAGTCACATGGCCTCCAAGCCACGCCCACACAATAAGCCACGCCCACAATGGTGTCCCTCTTACCAATGTTAAAATCTGTTCACCTTACCCTATACGCATAGCCATGGCCACCCGGTCACATGACCAGCTAGCCACGCCCACCCAGTCACATGACCAGCTAGCCATGCCCACAAAATAAGCCACGCCCACAATGTCCCTCTTTACCAATGTTAAAAACTGGTCACCTTACTTTAAAGCGCTCAATGGCATAGGACCCGGGTACCTTCGAGACCGACTTCTGCCACCAGTAGCCTCCCACCGACCAGTCCGCTCCCACAGAGAGGGTCTCCTCAGGGTGTCATCGGCCAAGTTATGTCGGCTGGCGACACCCATGGGGAGGGCCTTCTCTGTGGGAGCCCCAGCCCTGTGGAATGAACTGCCCCCCGAAATACGTAGGATCTCCGACCTCCGGGTGTTCCGCTGTGCTCTGAAGACCCTGTTGTTCCGCCAGGCAGGGCTATTAACATAACGTTTTAAATTGGGGGTATTTTAAATTTCTGGGATTTTAATTGGAGCCTAATTATTTAATGATTTTAAATTTTAAATTGTTGTTTTGTTTCTGTGTTTTTAAATAGGCTGTACACTGCCCTGAGTCCTTCGGGAGAAGGGCGGTATAGAAATAAAATTATTATTATTATTATTATCAGGGTTATTATGTTTGACCTCGGAGGGCTGGGGTGGGTGTGGGCCCAGTGAGTGTGGCCATGGAGGCCATGACCAGCATGACATCACTCGTGTTGAGGACATCTGTGCTAAGGAAGGACTTCCCTAGACCCTCCCTCACTCTCATTATAATATCCTTCCTTCCTCCCTCCCTCCCTCCCTCCCTCCCTTCCTTTTCTTTTCCCCTTCCCCTCTTTCCTTATTTTTCCTTCCTTGCTCTCTTTCCATTTTTCCATCTTTTTCTCCGTCTTTCCTCTTTCCCTTTCCCCCACTGGTGGAATTCAATTTTTTTTTTACTACCAGTTCTGTGGGCGTGGCTTGGCGGGCATGGCAGGGGAAGGATACTGCAAAATCTCCATTCCCAGCCCAATCTGGGGCTAGCCAGAGGTGGCATTTGAGTAGAGTAGAACAGAACAGAACAGAACAGAACAGAACAGAACAGAACTGAACAATGGAAAATAGAATAGAACAGAACAGAACAGAACAGAACAGAACAGAACAGAACAGAACAGAACAGAACAGAACAGAATAGAATAGAATAGAATAGAATAGAATAGAATAGAATAGAATAGAATTCTTTATTGGATAAGTGTGATTGGAAACACAAGGAATTTGTCTTTGGTGCATATTCTCTCAGTTTACATAAAAAGACAAGATACATTCGTCAGGAATCATAAAATAAATTAATGCTTTGATCTAAAATTCTATAATAGACAGTATTTCTACAATCATAAATAATTTTAATCTTCGGATCCCAAAATTAATATAGAATTTATTTTTTGTTTTAAGCAGAAAATCCAAAAGTGTATTCCAGGCAGAAATAAAGTTAATCAGAGACTTTTCTTTAATCAGAGTAGTTAATTATTTTTTTTCCATCTTCACCAATTCTATTAATTCCCCATCCATTTTTCAATTGTGGGCATCTGTAGGTCTTCCCATCTATGCGAAGACAAGAGTCCAGCTGTTGTTGCCATATCTAAAACTAAGTTCCATGTTTTATTCTCCAGCTGGTTATCTATCGAATGTCAAAGAAAAATATCTGATTTCAGTTATACATTTGTTTTAACAATTCTTTGAATTCAGATACCTATTTGGTCCTAATAGCTCTTAGCTGTCTTTCAGGTGCACCAGAGGTAATAAAAAGTACCTTCAGAGTGATTACATTTTCAACACCTGTTTGACACACCATTATAGCACTTTGAGGGGTGAGGTGCCTCAGTGGCGAAGGCGCTGAGTTTGTCGATCGAAAGGTTGGCAGTTCAGCGGTTCGAATCCCTAGTGCCGCGTAACAGGGTGAGCTCCCGTTCCTTGTCCCAGCTTCTGCCAACCTAGCAGTTCGAAAGCACTTAAAAAATGCAAGTAGAAAAATAGGGACCACCTTTGGTGGGAAGGTAACAGCGTTCCGTGCGCCTTTGGCATTTAGTCATGCTGGCCACATGACCACAGAGGCTCTGGCTCTTCGGCTTTGAAATGGAGAAGAGCACCGCCCCCTAGAGTCAGAAACGACTAGCACATATGTGCAAGGGGAACCTTTAGCTTTACCTTATACCACATTTTTCTTGGATGAGAAGCAAAATGTCTTCAAAGAAAAACCAGAAAGTCCAGTTGCCTTTTGAAGAAGCACCTATGGGACAACCATGGCCTGAATGACTGAGAATCTTCATAGACACCAGTAACAATGGTGGGACACTACTACCTAGCAACAATAACGTTACAAGTTAGAAGGACACATTAGGAGGATCCTAGCCTAGGCATGTAAATATATAAACTTAGGTAACACCTAGCTTATTATAATAGCAAATCACACATCCCTTTTGATAAGAAAGGCTTATTGGCATAAACAGGCAATGTTATGAGGAAGGAGAATAAAATAGAAAAAATTGAAATAGAAAGAAACATGTGTTAGGAACCAATAAACAATTTTGAGGGTATTAATGTCCTTAATCATAACTCTTATTTATTTTGTGTTTGTGTATTGCTTGGGGGACGTGAAGAAAAAGGGATGTGATGGCTTAGTGGCTAAGACGCTGAGCTTGTCGATCAAAAGGTCGGCAGTTCAGCGGTTCGAATCCCTAGTGCCGCATAACAGGGTGAGCTCCCGTGACTTGTCCGAGCTTCTGCCAACCTAGCAGTTCGAAAGCACGTCAAAAATGCAAGTAGAAAAATAGGGACCACCTTTGGTGGGAAGGTAACAGCGTTCCGTGCACCTTTGGCATTTAGTCATGCCGGCCACATCACCATGGAGACGTCTTCGGACAGCGCCGGCTCTTCGGCTTTGAAACGGAGATGAGCACCACCCCCTAGAGTTGGAAATGACTAGCACATATGTGCAAGGGGAACCTTTACCTTTAGCTGCTGAGACTCTTGCTGGAGCGCTCCAATACAAAAAGCCAAAAATTCCATTCCTCTATATTTGGTAGTCTTTATTGAGTTCAGCACCAGGCTAGGACCCGTTATGGGAACGACGTCAGCATACAAATTCAATTCAAATTCCATTTTCCCATTTGTCAAACCAAAATTCTTTTTATCCACTTTAAATCTGTCTCAAAACCTGAAGATAAACTCCTTCTTTTCCAGTTCTTCTCTCGTAATTTTTTTTATTTTTTTGTTTTTTATTTGATTTATATACCGCCCTTCTCCGGAGACTCAGGGCGGCTTACAACACGTTAAGCAATAGCCTTCATACTTTTGTATATTTATACAAAGTCAGCTTATTGCCCCCCACAAACTGGGTCCTCAATTTACCTACCTTTGAAAGGATGGAAGGCTGAGTCAACCTTGAGCCTGGGGAGATTTGAACTTGCAGTAATTGCAGGCAGCTGATGTTAATAACAGTGCTTTAGTCTGCTGCGCCACCAGGGCTCTTAATTAAATTGGATTTCTAAATAGATGGATGCTATTGCCAAGCATGGCGGATGAAATAGCTTGGATTCAATTCGGATCACACCTGAAACAGCCCAGATCAAACTTAATGCCCAGATACAGATTCAAAAATAAATAAATAAATAATAATAATAAAAAATTAATAGAATTCAATTTTCTGATTGGGATCTGTGGGAGAAAAATACAAATAACGGCAACATTTTATTTTTATTTTGTTTGTTTTATTTTGCAGCAGGAGGGAATGAAAAACAAAGAAAACCATTATGGAAAACATATGCTACTTTTCATAGCAATCAAGACATTTTTTTTTTTTTTTGGTTAACTTGATCCTTTTCAAATCTGCTTTTAAACTGGATTAGGCCTTTGTGGTTTGGGGCCAGTATGTAATTAAATTTGCTAGAACAGCCACTGTCTTTATAATCTCCACAATAACTATCTTTACAATAACTATCTTTATAATATCTTTATAATAGCTATCTTTGGAGCACAAACTCCATCCCCTCTCTTGCTAAATTTCAGATGGGTTGATAGGGCAATGTGGAAAAAGGTAAGCGTTAAGAAGGATGTGGTTTGCACAGAATACAACAGATGTGATTGTCAGGGAGATGCTAATCTGGGTCACTACTGAATCAGTGAGTAGCCTGTATTTAGTTGACCAAAACAGGAAGAATAGAAATAGAAATAGAAATAGGAATAGGAATAGGAATAGGAATAGAATAGAATAGAATAGAATAGAATAGAATAGAATAGAATAGAATAGAATAGAACAGAATGAAGAATTAGAGTGGAGTGGAGTAGAATAGAATAGAATAGAATAGAATAGAATAGAATAGAATAGAATGAAGAATTAGAGTAGAGTGGAGTGGAGTGGAGTAGAATAGAATAGAATAGAATAGAATAGAATAGAATAGAATAGAATGAAGAATTAGAGTGGAGTAGAATAGAATAGAATAGAATAGAATAGAATAGAATAGAATAGAATAGAATAGAATGAAGAATTAGAGTGGAGTGGAGTAGAATAGAATAGAATAGAATAGAATAGAATAGAATAGAATAGAATGAAGAATTAGAGTGGAGTAGAATGGAATAGAATAGAATAGAATAGAATAGAATAGAATAGAATAGAATAGAATAGAATAGAATGAAGAATTAGAGTGGAGTGGAATAGAATAGAATAGAATAGAATAGAATAGAATAGAATAGAATAGAATAGAATAGAATAGAATAGAATAGAATGAAGAATTAGAGTAGAGTGGAGTGGAGTGGAATGGAATAGAATAGAATAGAATAGAATAGAATAGAATAGAATAGAATAGAATAGAATAGAATAGAATGAAGAATTAGAGTAGAGTGGAGTGGAGTGGAATAGAATAGAATAGAACAGAATAGAATAGAATAGAATAGAATAGAATAGAATAGAATAGAATAGAATAGAATAGAATAGAATAGAATAGAATAGAATAGAATAGAATGAAGAATTAGAGTAGAGTGGAGTGGAGTGGAGTGGAATAGAATAGAATAGAATAGAATAGAATAGAATAGAATAGAATAGAATAGAATAGAATAGAATAGAATAGAATAGAATGAAGAATTAGAGTAGAGTGGAGTGGAATGGAGTGGAGTGGAGTGGAGTGGAGTGGAATGGAATGGAATGGAATGGAATAGAATAGAATAGAATAGAATAGAATAGAATAGAATAGAATAGAATAGAATAGAATAGAATAGAATAGAATAGAATGAAGAATTAGAGTGGAGTGGAGTGGAATGGAATAGAATAGAATAGAATAGAATAGAATAGAATAGAATAGAATAGAATAGAATAGAATGAAGAATTAGAGTGGAGTGGAGTGGAATAGAATAGAATAGAATAGAATAGAATAGAATAGAATAGAATAGAATAGAATAGAATAGAATGAAGAATTAGAGTAGAGTGGAATGGAGTGGAGTGGAGTGGAGTGGAATGGAATGGAATGGAATGGAATGGAATAGAATAGAATAGAATAGAATAGAATAGAATAGAATAGAATAGAATAGAATGAAGAATTAGAGTAGAGTGGAGTGGAATGGAATGGAATAGAATAGAATAGAATAGAATAGAATAGAATAGAATAGAATAGAATAGAATAGAATAGAATAGAATAGAATGAAGAATTAGAGTAGAGTGGAGTGGAATGGAGTGGAGTGGAGTGGAATGGAATGGAATGGAATAGAATAGAATAGAATAGAATAGAATAGAATAGAATAGAATAGAATAGAATAGAATAGAATAGAATGAAGAATTAGAGTGGAGTAGAATGTAATAGAATAGAATAGAATAGAATAGAATGAAGAATTAGAGTGGAGTAGAATAGAATAGAATAGAATAGAATAGAATAGAATAGAATAGAATAGAATAGAATAGAATGAAGAATTAGAGTGGAGTGGAGTAGAATAGAATAGAATAGAATAGAATAGAATAGAATAGAATGAAGAATTAGAGTAGAGTGGAATGGAGTGGAATGGAGTGGAGTGGAGTGGAATGGAATAGAATAGAATAGAATAGAATAGAATAGAATAGAATAGAATAGAATAGAATAGAATAGAATAGAATAGAATAGAATAGAATGAAGAATTAGAGTGGAGTAGAATGTAATAGAATAGAATAGAATAGAATAGAATAGAATAGAATAGAATAGAATAGAATAGAATGAAGAATTAGAGTGGAGTGGAGTAGAATAGAATAGAATAGAATAGAATGAAGAATTAGAGTGGAGTAGAATGGAATAGAATAGAATAGAATAGAATAGAATAGAATAGAATAGAATAGAATAGAATGAAGAATTAGAGTGGAGTGGAGTGGAGTAGAATAGAATAGAATAGAATAGAATAGAATAGAATAGAATAGAATAGAATAGAATAGAATAGAATAGAATGAAGAATTAGAGTAGAGTGGAGTGGAATGGAATAGAATAGAATAGAATAGAATAGAATAGAATAGAATAGAATAGAATAGAATAGAATAGAATGAAGAATTAGAGTGGAGTGGAGTGGAGTGGAATGGAATGGAATGGAATGGAATGGAATAGAATAGAATAGAATAGAATAGAATAGAATAGAATAGAATAGAATAGAATAGAATAGAATAGAATAGAATGAAGAATTAGAGTAGAGTGGAGTGGAGTGGAGTGGAATAGAATAGAATAGAATAGAATAGAATAGAATAGAATAGAATAGAATAGAATAGAATAGAATAGAATAGAATAGAATAGAATAGAATGAAGAATTAGAGTAGAGTGGAGTGGAATGGAGTGGAGTGGAGTGGAGTGGAATGGAATGGAATAGAATAGAATAGAATAGAATAGAATAGAATAGAATAGAATAGAATAGAATAGAATAGAATAGAATAGAATGAAGAATTAGAGTAGAGTGGAGTGGAGTGGAATGGAACGGAACGGAACGGAACGGAACAGAACAGAACAGAACAGAACAGAACAGAACAGAACAGAACAGAACAGAACAGAATAGAATAGAATAGAATAGAATGAAGAATTAGAGTAGAGTGGAGTGGAGTGGAGTGGAATAGAATAGAATAGAATAGAATAGAATAGAATAGAATAGAATAGAATAGAATAGAATGAAGAATTAGAGTAGAGTGGAGTGGAATGGAGTGGAGTGGAGTGGAATGGAATGGAATGGAATAGAATAGAATAGAATAGAATAGAATAGAATAGAATAGAATAGAATAGAATAGAATAGAATAGAATAGAATAGAATAGAATAGAATAGAATGAAGAATTAGAGTAGACTGGAGTGGAATGGAATAGAATAGAATAGAATAGAATAGAATAGAATAGAATAGAATAGAATAGAATAGAATAGAATAGAATGAAGAATTAGAGTAGAGTGGAGTGGAATGGAGTGGAGTGGAATGGAATGGAATGGAATGGAATAGAATAGAATAGAATAGAATAGAATAGAATAGAATAGAATAGAATAGAATAGAATAGAATAGAATAGAATAGAATAGAATAGAGCCTGGTGGCTCAGCAGACTGATAGCATTGTGATTAACACCAGCTGTCTGCAATTACTGTAAGTTCGAATCTCACCAGGCTCAAGGTTGACTCAGCCTTCCATCCTTTCTAAGGTAGATAAATTGAGGACCCAGTTTGTGGGGGCAATAAGCTGACTTTGTATAAATATACAAAAGTATGAAGGCTATTGCTTAACGCATTGTAAGCCACCCTGAGTCTCCGGAGAAGGGCAGCATATAAATAATTTAAAAAAAAAATAGAATAGGTTTTCCTACAGGGAAAAAAAAAGAGTTTGCCTTCCAGAATTGTCCAAATTATATCAGATTTTTCTTTGAGCTTCAAATTCAGATAACTCTACTGATACTTTTCCTCAACTTTTCTTTTGCAGTAAAGGCGAGGAAGGGAAGAGAGTGAGAGGCTTCCAGCTGGTTAATAAGTTTATGAGATCTTTCCTTTCGCTTCCAGTCACAGCGTGTTTGAAGTACACGGATAAGATTACCATTTATTGAAAGATAAGAAAATTGTTTTAAAATTGTTTAAAGTCCCATCTTTTTCTTCAGCCAGAGTAACCCTTTAAGTCCGACGCCTGTCTTTTTGAAATGTTACTTTACATAACATTTTTAAGTGCTTCACTTCATAGAAAGTACTTGGGGGGGAAAGACACAATTGTCACAAATTAAAACTAAACATTGTGGCTACAAATAACAAATAAAAATCCATCCAAATTTTGCAAGAGAAGTTTCTAGGGGCATCCATAAAATGATTGCAATTTTCTAACAAACTGCATGTAAATGTAAAGCAATGAAAATGTGGTGGAAATTCAGAAGTTTTGTATGGGTCTGTGTGTTTAAAAAATTTGCTAAACTGTGAGGGCCTCTTTCATGAAATCTCCATACAAAGAACTGATTAAATATTGAGTGTTGTATTATTTCAACCCTTGCTTCAGTGGTGAAATCCAATTTTTTTTACTACCAGTTCTGGTGGGCATGGCAGGGGAAGGGTACTGCAAACTCCCATTCCCTCCCCACTCCTGGGGGAAGAATATTGCAAAATCTCCATTCCCACCCCACTCTGGGGCCAGCCAGAGGTGGTATTTGCCAGTTCTCCGAACTACTCAAAATTTCCGCTACCGGTTCTTCGAACTGCTCAAAATTTCCGCTACCGGTTCTTCGAACTACTCAAAATTTCCGCTACCGGTTCTTCAAACTACTCAAAATTTCCGCTACTGGTTCTCCAGAACCTGTCAGAACTTGCTGGATTTCACCCCTGCCTTGCTTCCATTTTTTCAAAAGCCATAGACAAATTCCGTTAAACTTCTCAATCAAAGGGAAATGAATGCATCGAATTATGTCATAACTTTAAAGACAAAGAAGAAAGGGACAATCCCTGTATTTTCTGCAAGTGTTCCATCATATGGTTGTTTGCAAAAGATGGTTGTGTTGCTTCATTTGGTGCATCAGTTGGGACATGAGTTGGGCATCAGTTGCACCTCTTTCCAGACCTGATGCCTGGTTTGGTTCTGCAACCCAAAAAGACAGACACAGACTCCGGAGGATAATTAGAACTGCAGAAAAAACAATGGCTACCAACCTGCCTTCCACTGAGGACCTGTATACTGCACGAGTCAAAAAGAGGGCTGTGAAAGTATTTACAGACCCCTCACATCCTGGACATAAATTGTTTCAACTCCTACCCTCAAAATGACGCTATAGAGCTCTGCACACCAGAACAACTAGACATAAGAACAGTTTTTCCCGAATGCCATCACTCTGCTAAACAACTAATTCCCCCAACACTGTCAAACTAGTTACTAAGTCTGCACTACTATTAATCTTCACATCGTTCCCACCACCCATCTCCTTCCACTTATGACTGCATGACTGTAACCTTGTTGCTGGTATCCTTAAGATTTATATTGACTGTTTCCCTATGACTATCATTAAGTGTTGTACCTTATGATTCTTGACGAATGTATCTTTTCTTTTATGTACTCCAAGGGCGTATGCACCAAGACAAATTCCTTGTGTGTCCAATCACACTTGGCCAATAAAGAATTCTATTCTATTCAAAGTTAAATAATCTGATTTATACCTTTTCTATCTTACTAAAATAAATAGGTTTCTGTCGGACATTAATCGTGTTCGCTTCCCAGATTTTTGACTCATTCTTTTGGGGGAGGGGCAGCGGGGAGAACTGTAGGGCGTGGGGAATGATCTGAGCTCACCTCATGGGATTGGCGTAGACATGGCAGTTACCTTCAGTGATTAAGCACCCACAACTTTTGAAGGCAAGCTGTTCCATGGGTTAATTTATTATTATTATTATTATTATTATTATTATTATTATTATTATTATTATTGCTTTAATTTATATGCTGCCCTTCTCCGGAGACTCAGGGCGGCTTACAGTGCATTAAGCAATAGCCTTCATACTTTTGTATATTTTTATACAAAGTCAGCTTATTGCCCCCACAATCTGGAGCCTCATTTTACCTACCTTTGAAAGGATGGAAGGCTGAGTCAACCTTGAGCCTGGTGAGATTTGAACTTGCAGTAATTGCAAGCAGCAGATGTTAATAACAGTGCTTTAGTCCACTGTACTACCAAGGCTCTTAGAACTATCAATTGTTCTAAGTTTTAGGAAGTTTCTCCTTAATTCCAGGTTGTCTATGAAGATTCTCAGCCATCCAAGTCCTGGTTATCCCAAAGATGTTTTTTTCAAGAGGAACCTAGACTTTCTGGTTTTTCTTTGAAGACATTTCACTTCTAATCCAAGAAGCTTCTTCAGAATTGACTGGATATTAGGTAATGGAAGGATTTATACTTCTTGCAGACAGCTGATCATTTGCATTCTTTTAGTAGGTCGTTAAGGTCAGGTGGAGGTTTATCTGTGTTATCAGGGTTACCTGAGTGGTGCAAATTGATGTGGAGCCTTCTTGGAACTTTTGAAAGGACTGTGTTTTAGATTGGAGATAGATGATGTCGTATCCTTTCCCCCTCTGTTGAGAGTGGGCTGTTCAATTTTGACATAAATTTTGACACAGCCCTTTTAACCCTTCTTTCAAATCCTCTCTGTCCAAAATAAGGACTTTGTTGTCTTCAATAATTCCAGGTTGCTTCTCTCCTTGCTTAGTTTCCATCCATGGTTCCTTGCCCTGTCTTCTGGTGCTTTGGAAAATAAGTTGACTCCCTCTTCTTTATGGCAGCCCCTCAAATACTGGAACACTGCTATCATGTCCCCCCCCCAGTCCTTCCCTTCATTAGAAGATCAGTGATAACACCATTATCTCCTAAGCTGATTTATAAGATTCTAGACTAGACAAACCCAGTTCCTGAAACTGTTTTTCATAGGATTTGGTCTCCAGGCCCCCTCTAACCATCTTGGCTGCTCTTCTCTGCACTTTTTCCAAAATCTCAACATCTTTGTGTGTGTGTGTGTGTGTGTGTGTAATGTGAGTAACAAAAACTGAATGGAGCTCTTCAATATGATGGTTGTCACTTTTAAGATGGAATTTCTTCTCATTATATGAGAATTGGCAAAGGTGGCATCCTCTTAGTCCCTTGTATCAGATGTCAATTTATGAGACGTAAAAGTCTCCTGCAAGAATATGCCGCCCTTCTCCGGAGACTCAGGGCGGCTTACAATGTGCTCAGCAATAGCCTTCATCCTTTTGTATATTTATACAAAGTCAGCTTATTGCCCCCACAATCTGGGTCCTCATTTTACCTACCTTAGAAAGGATGGAAGGCTGAGTCAACCTTGAGCCTTGGTGAGATTCGAACCTGCAGTAATTGCAGGCAGCTGGTCTTAATAACCAGCTTAATAACAGGGTGCCTTAGACCACTGTACTACCAAGGCTCTTTATGGTCTTTTGTAAACATTAAAAGACCTGGGAGTTCTACCAAGCAGTAGGCCAAGAGTTTAAACAAACCCTGATGATAGATATGTTATTTTGTCCATATGGTGGATTCTTGGCTCTTAATAGCAGATTCTTAGATGCAGGAATATTCTATATTATTATTATCTCTTTTATTCATTAATCATGACACTCAGTCAACTGAACGTTTAAAAATGTATCACAAATACCATTGACTGGCACTAATGGTTGATATGGGTTGCTGCCAGCATCCTAGGTATCAACCAAGTATCTTCTTAAGATGTACAATGTTCCCAGTAGCACAGTTTTTTGCAGTTCCTACAAACCACCAGTTTTGCTGGTGTTATTGCAGGAAGCTGCAATTTCTTGATGTATTTTGTAAAATTCTTGGCCATTGTACCAAGTGCCCCAATGACAATGGGTATCACTGTTACATGTTTCATCCATAATCACATAGTTTCGATGGTCAGGTCATGATATTTTGTGATTTTTTTTTTTCCAGTTCTTTTTCTTTGACTCTGGCGTCTCCCGGTACAGAGATATCAATAAATTGTACACTTCGGTTTTCGTCAACTGTGATATCTGGCGTGTTATGTTCCAAATGACGATCCGTCTGTATTCCCAAAATCCCACAAGATATTCACCATTTCATTTTCGGTAACTTTTTCCACTTTGTGCTCCTATGTCTTTTTGAATAACAGGAAAGTCGCATTTTTTACATAATGAACAGTGGACTAATTTAGCAACTCGGTCGTGTCTAACTTTGTAATCAGTTTGTGCAATTTTGCTGCATTCACATATTAAGTGTGAAACAGTTTCAACTTTGTTGTTGCAAAGTCGGCAGTTTAGATTGTCAGTGGATTTTTGTATCTTCGCTTTCATGGCATTAGTTTGTAGTGCTTGTTCTTGAGCAGCCAGTATTAAACCTTCCATTTCTTTCTTGATGGTTCCCCTGTTAAGCCATGCCCATGTCAAGTTATCATCACATTTTCCTTCAATGTTTTTCAAGTGCTGTTCTATGTAAAACTTTGGTTTTCCATCCATTTAATCTGTCATCCAGCTTTGTTGTTGTTGTTGTTGTTGTTATACACAACAATGGTAAAATCATAGCTGCCAGTTCATCTGGTGTCGGCCTTCATACACATTGAGTTCTTCCCAAGAACCTAGGATGTTGTGATGTATCGGTGTGATATGTAAGAGGATCCAAGGAGTGTGGCTTTTCACAATTGACAAGTGGGAATTTTGTAAATATACATGTTTTTCTAAGTGCCATCCAAGATTTTGTACCAAACTTTATGTGATAATTTCAACTTCCGTTTTCAGATCGCGATACTTTGTGATCTTCTCCCATTTTTTGTGTTCCATTTCTACTACTCCCTCATACCGCCACATCAATTGTGTACATTTTCTTCTTCTCCACCACAGCTAAATCTGGTGTTTTATGCCCCAAAAGTACATTTTTAGTTTGTATTAGGAACTCTCACAATATTTTACTATTTAACCTGCTCGTTTTTCAGCTCTGTGGTCTCCCTAATTTTTCGTTACTGGTATGTATTAATTTTTTTAAAGATGTTCCAGTGAAGCGTTTTGGCAAGTATATCTCTGTTTCTTCTGCCTTTTTGCACAATTTGCACTTTGAATCATTGGACGATTTTTCAGTTCTGAGCTTTGATTCTGTTTGTTCGAATAGCTTCCTCTTCAACTGTCAAAATCAGCTTCTTTCATGTTCCAGTTCTAATTTTACCTTCATTCACTTTCCCCTTCATCTTTTGAAGGGAGTTGACCATGTAATGCTTTTTCTTGACAGAATTCAAGGAAATGCCTGCTTTTATTACATTATTTCAAAAATCACATGTCCATTGTCCCACTATGTTATGTCACTTTTATGTCTCTGCCCCACTGTCGGAAGCCACCATTATGAGATGGACAGCTACTGTATATAAACTGTTTATTCCACATTTCAGATTTTATAGTGGTTGGTGCAGAAAACTGCATCCACCATACTTATCCACCGTTCCATAAAATTAGTTTTACTTAATTCAGGACTTAACTCAGGGATGAAATCCACCCAGGTTCATTATTATTATTATTATTTTATTATTATTATTATTATTATTATTATTAGATTTATATGCCACCCTTCTCCGGAGACTCAGGGCGGCTTACAGTGAGTTAAGCAATAGCCTTCATACGTTTGTATATTTTATACAAAGTCAGTTTATTGCCCCCACAAACTGGGTCCTCAATTTACCTACCTTAGAAAGGATGGAAGGCTGAGTCAACCTTGAGCCTGGGGAGATTCGAACTTGCAATAATTGCAGACAGCTGAATGTTAATAACAGGCTTTTAGTCTGTTGAGCTATCCAGGCCTCCTCCGGGTTCTGGAGAACCAGTAGCAGAAATTTTGAGTAGTTCGGAGGAACTGGCAAATACCACCTCTGGCTGGCCTCAGAGTGAGGTGGGAATGGAGATTTTGCAATAGGCCTTCCCCCAGGAGTGGGGAGGGAATGGGAGTTTGCAGTATCCTTCCCCTGGAGTGGGGTGGGAATGGAGATTTTACAGTATCCTTCCCCTGCCATGACCACCAAACCATGCCCACAGAACTGGTAGGGAAAAATTTGGATTTCACCACTGACTTAACTCTGTATAACCTGGATATGTTTTTCCATCTCTGTTAATTGTCCTTTCTGAAGACCATAGTTGCCGATTATGTATCATTTTGTCAACTGGACCAAGTCTGGGAAAGGAATGGAGCAAGGGGAGGGGAGGGAGGGAGGGAGGGAGGGGGAGAGAGAGAGAGAGAGAGAGAGAGAGAGAGAGAGGGAAAGAAAGAAAGAAAGAAAGAAAGAGAGGGAGGGGAGGGAGGGGAGGGAGGGAGGGAGAGGGAGGGAGGGAGTGAAAGAAAGAAGGAAGAGAGAAAGAAAGAAAGAAAGAAAGAAAGAAAGAAAGAAAGAAAAGAAAGAAAGAAAAGGAGGGAGGGAGGGAATAAGGAAGAGAGAGAAGGAAGGAAGGAAGGAAGGAAGGAGGAAGGAAGGAAGGAAGGAAGGAAGGAAGGAAGGAAGGAAGGAAAGAAAGAATCCTCAGCTGAGAAATGGAGGAAATAGGACATTTTAAAGAGAAAAGGGGGAGGAAAGAAAGAAAGAAAGAAAAGAAAGAAAGAAAGAAAGAAAGAAAGAAAGAAAGAAAAGGAAAGAAAGAAAGAAAGGAGGGAGGGAGGAAGGAAAGAAGGAAGAGAGAAAGAAAGAAAGAAAAAGAAAGAAAGAAGAGAAAAAGAAAGAAAAAAGAAAGAAAGGAGGGAGGGAGGGAGGGAATAAGGAAGAGAGAAAGAAAGAAGGAAGGAAAGAAAGAAAGAAAGAAAGGAGGAAGGGAGGGAAGGAAAGAAGGAAGAGAGAAGAAAGAAGAAAGAAGGAAAGAAAGAAAAGAAAGAAAAAAGAAAGAAAGGAGGGAGGGAGGGAATAAGGAAGAGAGAAAGAAAGAAGGAAGGAAGGAAGGAAAGAAAGAAAAGAAAGGAGGAAGGGAGAGAAGGAGAGAAGGAAAGAAGGAAGAGGAGAAAAGAAAGAAAGAAAGAAAGAAAATAAGAAAGAAAGAAAGAAAGAAAGAAAGAAAGAAAGAAAGAAAGAAAGAAAGAGGGCACGTCAACCTCTTTTGTCTACAGAGAGTTCCCCCGCATTGCCAGTTCAAAACTATAACTTGTTGCAAAGGATGCTTGTATTGTGACCTTGACAATAACATCTTTTTTCTTATATCCCTGCCTATTTTTTGTTTTAAATAGCCTCAGGATGAGTCCTGTTTTGTGCAACTGAAACAGCCAGCTCCCCAGTTGTAATTTTGATCCTCAGAAAACCATTATCTCCCCGTTTCTCTTCAAATACATTTTCCCTTTTACAAAGATCTAATGTTCACCAATAATGAATTTGCAGCTAAAAAAAGATGGCTTTAAAGAAATACGAATACATTGTTTTTTTTAAAAAAAACTAGAAATGGCAGGAATCATTGTGCAAACAGGGAGTATGTAAAAGGAAGTATCTTGTTCAATGTATCATGAGCAACCTATTATTTATTTATTTGTCAAACACATATAAGGTAACTGATATAAGTATAAACATGAATATGAACACAGGAAATGGATACGAATAAATGGGGACAGTAGGATAGGGACGGTAGGTACGCTTATGCGCTTATGCACACCCCCCTCTACAGACCGCTTAGGAATGGGGTGAGGTCAACAGTAGACAGTCTAAGGTTAAAGTTTTGAGGGTTTGGGGATGCAACCACCGAGTCAGGTAGTGCATTCCAGGCATTGACCACTCTTGCTGAAGTTGTATTTTCTGCAATCAAGTTTAGAGCGGTTTACCTTAACTTTATATCTATTGTGTGCTCGTGTATTGCTGTGGTTGAAACTGAAGTAGTCATTGACAGGTAGGATGTTGTAGCAGACAATTTTGTGTACTACGCTTAGGTCAGACCGAAGGCGTAGTTCTAAGTTGTCTTTTTATTATCTATTAGCAGGTCTGAATCTTCAATCTTCAAATATAACTATGTTTTTATTGACTTTAAACCAGATATATTTTTATTGGGGATTTTACCAGAAATATACAATAGAGAAATGAGATATTTAATTGTGAATGTTTTAACTGCAACTAGAATTGTATTTGCTAGAAACTGGAAAGTTGAGAAGATACTCACGGATGACGACGTTATCAAGAAAATTTTGGAGTGTGCTGAAATGAATAAATTGACATTTGAAATTAGGGAACAAGAAGATGAACAATATTATTTGATATGGGATCTATTTTATCAATGGTTAGACAAGAAAGAATGGAAATGAAATATGAAACATGAAATGGATAAGATAATAAAATATATAAAGGGGTTTTTTTCTTCCCGTTATAGAGGATAATTTACTGTTAAATAATTGGTAAATGAGAATAATAATGTAATAAACTGTTAAATAAGAAAATGTGGGATAGAGGATTAAGCACAAAAGATTCGTAACCGATCAATACACTTTCTGTAATTGTAATGGATGACAATTGTTTTATGTTTTAAGTTTTGTTTAAAAGTAAAAAACATTTTCAAAAAAAAGATATAACTATGTTTTTTATTTCTTTTCTCATTCGAAGAGCACTTCAACTTAGCTGGTGAAGAAGAGATTAGAAGGTGAGATGGCCAAATGTCCTTATCTAAACTAAATATTTTAACTGCTCAGCTACTTTGGATTTGAAGCTCTGCATATTTCAGTCATTATTAAGGCTTTTCACTCCCCTCCTTAATAACTCCCTATCCGTAACTTGTTACATAAATTCACAAATTGCTATCTAATTGGAATAAAAAGAACTTTGAGAGGTTAAAAAAAAAGTCAAATTTGGGTGAAAGTCAATCAATTTTATTGATTAACTCAGGGGGGTCAAACACAAGGCCCATGGCCCGAATGTGGTTGGATCTGGCCAGCAGAAAATGTTGGATCTGTTCTAGAAAATGTTGCTTTCAGCCCAGTCTACCCAATGCAAAGAGGAAACATGCCAGCAGTTTGGGGAGTGGCATCAAGATGGCCACACCCACCCAGTTGGCCTTGCCCAACCAGTCAACCATGCCTGCCCGGCCCCCCGAATTCAACCACAGCCCTGATGTGGCCCTCAATGAAATTGAGTTTGTCATTCCTGGATTAGCCTATATCAGGGGTGGGTTCTAATTTTTTTTTACTACCGGTTCTGTGGGCGTGGCTTATTTTGTGGGTGTGGCTTGGAGGTCATGTGACTAGGTGGGCATGGCTAGCTGGTCAGAGTCATTTCTGGAAGGTCTCGCACTTACGACCCGACTCATTTGTTTGCTTTTAACACTGATCAGCTGTAGGGCGGCCCTTTGAAGCCCTGCGGCAAGAGTTTAAACAGTTTTTTTCCCTCTAGTCATCAGCTGGGACTCAGGAGGCAGCAATAGATTGGGGGTGGGACCAAATAAAAGGTAAGAATAACGTGGGTGGGAGGGTGGGTGGGGGGGAGAACCGGTTTGGTGATGTCATATCGTCACCGCTACCGGCTTGGCCGAACCGGACTGAACCGGGAGGAACCCACCACTGGCCTATATGTACAAATATAGATAGAATTCTTTATTGGCCAAGTGTGATTGGACACACAAGGAATTTGTCTTGGTCCATACACTCTCTGTGTACATAAAAAAAAAGATACATTTTCCCCAAAATAAGACATCCCCTGATAATAAGCCCAATCGGACCTTTGAGTGCATGGCAATAAGGCCAAGTGCTTATTTCAGGGTTCAAAAAAATATAAGACAGGTCTAATTTTCAGGGCAACACGGTACATAAAAGAAAAGATACGTTCGTCAAGAATCATAAGGCACAACACTTAATGATAGTCATAGGGAACAAATAAGCAATCAAATCATATTAGGGAACAGTTTATATAAACTGTAAGGATACCAGCAACAAGGTTACAGTCATACAGTCATAACTGGGAGAAGATGGGTGATAGGAATGATGAGAAGATTAATAGTAGTGCAGACTTACTGAATAGTTTGACAGTGTTGAGGGAATTATTTGTTTAGCAGAGTGATGGCGTTCGGGGAAAAAACTGTCCTTGTGTCTAGTTGTTCTGGTGTGCAGTGCTCTATAGTGTCGTTTTGAGAGTAGTAGTTGAAACAGTTTATGTCCAGGATGGAGATGGATATTAGCTCACATGTACAAATATCCTTGCCTTCACCTTCATACAGTCCAACTATACATACTCTTTTACCTTAACTTCCCTAAAAGGACAGGTATTTAGGGCCCTCTCATTTATAGCAATGTCTAATCAGAGGTATTTGCTCATGCAAAACCCCGTACTAATGATTCAAACCAAATAACACATGTGAGAAGAAAACCATAATTCACCATGACACCGTGTGTTTGCAATATTTGTAAAGATAATTGAGTATCTGAAACAATTGTAGAGGCACTCGTTTATTACAAAGCAGCTGTAACAGATTTTCTAAACTGTAATTCCAAGCATTTAGTCAAATTTGTTCTAGAAACCAATCCTCGTTCATATTTTTCCCCCCTTTCAATTCATCTCCTTCTTTCAGTCCATACTTTTTACCCATCACGTTGTTAACAACAATAAGTCTGCAAACTGGTGACCACAATTTTAGGTATTGCATCATAGCTTTGTTCTTTGATGATGATTCTTTCTTTGAACCCCCTGCAATCGCACCCACAAAAATGGTCCTGGAAGACACAATGCAGGCCGAAACCTTGGCAGCCCCCCAGGCTTCGTTCCCACCCCCGAGACCCTCGGAAGGACCCAAAATCCTGCAGCCCACCCTGAAGAAACGTCAGAAGCGTCTTTTGAGCCATACCAGTCTCTTCTTCTCTGCTTGCACCCCGATCAAAGAGGGCTTGATGGAAGAAAAGTGAAGCCACCGTCCGTCCCCGTCCCATCTGTCGTCGTCCCCGTCCCCCCGTTTCCTTCTTTTTATTTTTAATCTGTAAAATATTCCTTGTTCAATGTATAGGCTAATAAAGGTTTTGTACAGTTTCCTAATTAAAGATTTGCTCATGATGAAAAAAAAAAAAGAGTATCAAAAGATATCCTTCCAAGATGAATTGGACCAAATTCAAAGACCACTACTCAATACTCAACTTGCGGGACCGCCTACTACCACCAATAGCCTCCCACCGGCCGATAAGCTCTCATAGAGAGGGGCTCCTCCGGGTGCCATCGGCCAAACAGTGTCGACTGGCGGCCCCCAATGGGAGAGCCTTCTCTGTGGGGGCACCAACTATCTGGAACGAGCTCCCCCCGGAGGTATGGAGGATCCCGGATCTGCGCACCTTCCACCGCGCTTTAAAGACCTTTTTATTTCATCAGCGGGCCTGGCCTAATTTTCTCCCTCTTTTAAACAATTTTAATATTTTAACGTTTTTAATATCTTTAATACTTAAAATCTAAATTGGTTTTAAATTGATTGGGGTTTTAATCTGTCTGGGCTAAACTATTTAATTTGATTTTATTTCTGCTTTTTAAATTTTGTATGTATGTATTTTATTGTTGGCTGTTCACTGCCCTGAGTCCTTCGGGAGTAGGGCGGTATACAAATCAAATTAAAAAAAAAAAGTTGATGCTCTTCCCTTATCTTTAAGACGAACAATTTCTGGCATGTTTCATGGAAAAATGTTTTCAAGATATATTAGAAGTGGTGATTTTATGTCTACATCTATGTCTTTTTAATCTATTTTATCTTTTGGAGAACTGTTGTTTATTTTATCTTTTATTAGCTATTTTATCTTTTGGAGAACAGAGGGTGATAATAGTTTTCAATTTTGGCAGAAAGCCACAACTTTCCAATGGAGGGAAGGTGGCGGAAACGTATTCCCATATTTACCTTCACAAGTTGTAACAAAATAAAAGTAGTTTATGCAACCGTCCATGGATAAGTAAGTTTGTTTATTGAAAAGCATTTGGTTTATGTTATACTTATATTGTCAATGAAGATAGCAATAGTACTTGGACTTATATACCGCTTTATAGGGCTTTACAGCCCTCTCTAAGCAGTTTACAGAGTCAGCAAATTGCCCCCAACAATCTGGGCCCTCATTATACCAACCTTGTAGGATGGAAAGCTGAGTCAACTTTGAGCCTATCAGAATTGAACTGCTGGCTGTCGGCAGCCTCCAATACTGCATTCTAACCACGGCACCACCATGGCCCTCTAGATGTGGTGGGGACTTTCTCCTCTCTCCCTCCCTCCCTCCCTCCCTCCCTCTCTGTCTCTGTCTTTCTGTCTTTCTGTCTGTCTCTCTCTCTCTGTCTCTCTCCCTCCCTCCCACTTTCTCTTTCTCTCTCTCTCTTTCTGTCTCTCTCTTTCTCTGTCTGTCTGTCTGTCTGTCTCTCTCTGTCTCTGTCTCTCTATCACTCTGTCTCTTTCTCTGTCTTGTCTGTCTGTCTGTCTGTCTGTCTCTCTCTCTCTCTCTCTCTGTTTCTCTGTATCTCTGTGTCTGTCTTTCTGTCTTTCTGTCTGTCTCTCTCTGTCTCTCTGTCTCTCTCCCTCCCTCCCTCTTTCTCTCTCTCTCCCTCTCTCTCTTTTTTTCTGTCTCTTTCTCTGTCTGTCTCTCTCTCTCTCTCTCTGTCTCCGTCTCTCTATCTCTCTGTGTCTCTCTTTTTCTCTGTCTCTTTCTCTGTCTGTCTGACTGACTGACTGGCTGTCTCTCTCTCTCTCTGTTTCTGTTTCTGTCTCTCTCTCCCCCTCTCATTTCTTTCCCTTCAATTTTACATCCTGTGAGGCAGAACGAGATGGTTAAGGCAAAAGCAGGACTATTACAAGCACCATTAAGATCTACAACCAAATGCTTTAAAAGTCATACACTTACCTTTCAAGGATTTAAAACTAGATCAGAACTTACCTCACAAATCTTTTATTTATTTTTTTTTTTTTTTGATGGGGAATGTATTTATTTCTCGGCAATAAAGATATAAGCATAATATGTCCAGGGTAAAAACATATAACTGTAAAAGCACAATTATAACCATCCACCCCAAGGTGTCATACATCTCTGTTGGTTCTCTGGAAGACTAAAGCAATTTCTGGGAAATTAACATTCTTGCATCAATCTTGTTTCAAATAGGAAGCTACTCCAAATTTTAGATTTTGCCAAAGGGGAAAATGCACGTGATACTCCATAATATGTCCCCATAGAAGTGGAGAATTACTAGCAGTTTTCCCCAAGTTGAACTAGGCAGGCAAATTAACTCTGGCAGCAGCAGCAGGAGGAGGAGGGGGGGGAGGAGGAGGAGGAGGAGGAGGAGGAGGAGGAGGAGGAGAACTGTTGGGTCCTTAGAGCTCTCTGAACTTGGTGCTTTTCTTGCAGATGTTTCCTTACCCAATTAGTGAACATCCTCAATGTGAGGAGGAGGAGGAGGAGGAGGAGGAGGAAGAGGAAGAGGAGGAGAACTGTGGGGTCCTTAGAGCTCTCTGAACTTGGTGCTTTGCTTGCAGATATTTCCTTACCCAACATCCTCAGTGCAAGGAGGAGGAGGAGGAGGAGGAGGAGGAGGAGGAGGAGGAGGAGGAGGAGGAGGAGGAGGAGGAAATGATGATGGAAATACTTTAGTATAAAGCTGAGAAACATATCTTTGGAAACAGGGCAATTTTATTTCCCTTCTCTACATATATCCAATTGACACTTCGAGAACTTGATCAATTAGCTTTAATCGTTTGAAGAAGTTCCCCGTGATTTTTCCTGCTGGTATTTTCTTAGTTGAGAGAGAAGGCAAATGAACTCAGCCTAATAATTAATCCAACATCATGTAGGTTGTTATTGCTTCTCCTGGAAGCCTAATTTTGGAAACCACATCCACCCTTATGGAAAGAAATATCATCTGTTAAAAATAGCTTTCCTTATTCTGCCTTGGTTTTATTGCCATTTTGTTATACATTTCTCTGGATTTAAATTCTTTTGATTGCATCTTGCTTGGGTTATTTTATTCTCCAGATATCTATATCTGTAGAGTCTTGAAGGTTTTTTTTTAAAAAAGATGAAAAGTTAAAGTATAAAGTAGAGCAAGCATTCAGTGTAAGACCAAATCCTTTTTGTGCATGTGTAACTCTATAAGCTTCTCATATATACTTTAGAGGTGGGTTTCAGCAGGTTCTGACCAGTTCTGGAGAATCGGTAGCGGAAATTTTGAGTAGTTTAGAGAACCTGTAGTAAAAATTCTGAGTGGCCCCACCCCCATCTATTCTCTGCCTCCCAAGTCCCAGCTGATCAGGAGGAAATGGGGATTTTGCAGTATCCTTCCCCTGGAGTGGGGTGGTAATGGAGATTTTACAGTATCCTTCCCCTGCCATGCCCACCAAGCCATGCCACGCCCACCAAGCCACACCCACAGAACTGGTAGCAAAAAATTTTGAAACCCACCACTGATATACATATTTAATGTCTGTTTATTTATTTATTTGGTTTGTACACCAACCAGCTCCTAACAAGTCTGGGCAGTTTACAAGGGTAACCTAAAAAAAACAATAAAAAAAATACATAATGAAGAGGAATGAAAGAATAAAACATGGCAAAATTTTGTCTGGATGAGAGTCCTCTCATCCCAAAGAGGACCTGTATCTTCCTTTCAAAGGCCAAAGATGAGTTATCAAAACCATTTCAACAGAAACATGTTCCTCTCCATTATATATGACAGAGATGTTTGCAGTTCGCTCATTCATTCATTATTTCATCAATATAGGTGGTACCTCGCTCAATAGTAGTAACTGTAAGAGGGATCTTGGAGTCCTAGTGGACAACCATTTAAATATGAGCCAACAGTGTGTTGCAGCTGCCAAAAAATTCTAGGCTGCATAAACAGAGGGATAGAATCAAGATCAGGTGAAGGGTTAATACCACTTTATAATGCCTTGGTAAGGCCACACTTGAAATACTGCATACAGTTTTGGTCACCATGGTGTAAAAAAGATGTGGAGCTCTAGAAAGAGTGCAGAGAAGAGCAACAAAGATGATTAGGGGCAGTGGTGAAATTCAGTTTTTTGTTACTACCAGTTCTGTGGGCGTGGCTTGGTGGGCGTGGCAGGGAAGGATACTGCAAAATCTCCATTCCCTCCCCACTCTTGGGGGAAGGATATTGTAAAATCTCTATTCTCTCCCCACTCTTGGGGGAAGGATATTGTAAAATCTCCATTCCCTCCCCACTCTGGGGTCAGCCAGAGGTGGCATTTGCCAGTTCTCCAAACTACTCAAAATTTCCTCTACTGGTTTTCCAGAACCTATCAGAACCTACTGGATTTCACCCCTGATTAGGGGACTGGAGGCTAAAACATGAAGAACAGTTCCTGGAACTGGGTCTATAATGAAAAGAAGGACTAGTGGTGACATGATAGCAGTATTCTGATATCTCAGAGGCTACCATAAGGAAGAGAGAGTCAAGCTATTCTCCAAAGCCCCTGAAGGCAGGACAAGAAGCAATGGGTGGAAACTCATCAAGGAGAGAAACAACCTAGAACTAAGGAGAAATATCCTGACAGTTAGAACAATTAATCAGTGGAATGATTTGCCTCCAGAAGCTGTAAATGCTCCAACATCGGGAGTTTTTAAGAAGATGTTGGATAGCTATTTGTCTGAAGTGGTGTAAGGTTTCCTGCCTAAGCAGAGGGTTGGACTAGAAGACCTCCAAGGTCCCTTCCAACTCTGTTATTCTATTGTTGACTTATAAGAAGGCTGGACCAGTTCATTACTGGTTTGTGTTCTGTAGCCAAATTCTGTGCAGCAACATATGAGACCTAATAGGAATTGTTATCTATTCAGTGTTAATTGGACTTAGAAATGTGTTGCATTTTAGCCCCTAATTATATGGTTGTAAACTTTTTAAAACTAATAGATAGTTTATTCTTTTGGCTTGATTAGATAGTATCTTGGAGTTAGGCTTACAACTAAGACCAGGTTGTTTCATATTAAGATAGTGTTAATTACTTTAAAAATACTCAGAGAACTATATGCATTCTATAAATGGTAGCCTTATTGTTATTGTATGACATAATCTGTTGACAGAGTTTAGACTTATGCAATTACTTATCTTAGGTTACAACTTTAAAACTATATTTATTTATTTATTTATTTATTTGTTTGTTTGTTTGTTTGTTCAATTTATATGCTGCCCTCCTCCGAAGACTCAGGGCGGCTTACAATGCACTTATAGCAATAGCCTTCATTCTTTTGTATATACCTGCTTATTAGGGCTTTTGGCCCCCCCATAAGCAGTGTTCCTACAAAATCAGCTTATTGCCCCCACAATCCGGGTCCTCAATTTACCTACCTCGGAAGGATGGAAGGCTGAGTCAACCTTGAGCCTGGTGAGATTTGAACTCGCACTAATTGCAGGCAGCTGGCAGCTAAGTGCTACATAACAGCACTTAGTCCACTGCACCACCAAGGCTCTTGTATATCTTTTTGGTAAAGATATACAAGACGATTATTAACTAACTCCATGTTTCCCCGAAAATAAGACTGAAAATAAGCCCTAGCATGATTTTTCAGGATGCTCGTAATATAAACCCTACCCCAAAATTAAGACATGGTTAAGATCATCAGACAGACAGATGCATTTAGTACCATATTTTCCAGAAAATAAGGCCTAACTGAAAAATAAGCCCTAAGGAGTCCTTTGGAGCAAAAAATAATAAAATAATAAAATAATAACTTTATTGTCATTGTACAGACATACACAGTATACCCATACAATGAAATTCACTTAACACCCAAAGACCAGGTCCAACATACATAACAACCCCCAAACACACTCCCACCCACCGCAATTCTCCACCCCTAAACCACCCAAACATCCACACAACAGACTAAGTAATGCTGTCCAACAGCTCATTGTTGGTGGCCCTTTAGTTCATTGTTGAGTGCAATTATAGCTCTGGGATAAAAACTATTCAGAAAATGTGTGGATCGAATTTTAATTGTTCTGTATCTTCTGCCAGAAGGCAACAGTCCAAAAAGATTGTAAGCAGGATGGGAAGAGTCTCTGAGAATGTTATGCAACTTTCTCAAACAGCGAGATTAAAATATAATATATGATCCAGTCTTATTTTCAGGGAAACACATTATTATCTCACCCAATCCTACCCCACCTCAGGCAGAGAAGACACCAAAGGTAAATGTAATCATCATTACAGTGAGGAATTATTGCTAGACTGATCTAAGTTTTTGATCAGAAGTTAAAGTTTAATGATGTTCATATATCATTAAATTCTAGCTTAAACATGTCATGTGTCAATCTTTGAGAAGCTTTGACATCCTGCACCTGGCATTTATCCAGGAAATTAAAATGAGTATGGGCTTCTTGGGGAAAAAAGGAGGAGATTTGAGTAATATGTTGGTTTAACAGAACTTGTCAACTCTCACTTGTCAACTCGCAAAGCATCCCTGATCTGCTCTTGAGTTGTCATAGGCAAGGGGGATGGGAAAATGGTGAAGCAGCATGGCAGCCAAAAACAAAAGCACATTCTAGACATATCTCTCTCAAGGCTGTTTCCCAGGGTTACCCACAGCAGTAGGAGGGGAGTGATCTCTACAACCCGCAAAATTGCTTCTTTGGCGAATGAGACTGATGACACACCCTGGGAGGAGGGGGAAACAGGGACAAGCCTGGGCCGTAAATTACATGGACTCAGAGTTGGCTTCACTTGGAACGTGCCGATATGAAGCTCCTAATAAATAATTGGATTTCTTTTGAAGCTTGGCTCAAGGCTCATGATTAAATTAGAGCATCTATCAGAACCCTGACATTATCTTTTGAACTGCCCATACATCCATGAGAAAGACAACAAAAAAATAATAAAGGAAGACTGCATGTGTTCCTAACCTAACTCGTAGTTTGAAAATTAAATTGAATGTTCTTTTTTAAAAGAAACTTCTGCAGTACGGAACAGCTTTATTACTACTCTATATTTTTCATATGTTAAAATGGGACTCGGTTTCAGATGCCAAGGCGAACAGAAGAAACATAAAATATTTCTTCCACTGTTGAAAATGTAATTGAAAAATGAAGAGAGAGGGGGGGAGAAATGGAATATTTCCAACTTAGAACCAATATTGACCTGTGCTGTATTTTCCTTTTGAAAATGTAATTGAAAAAAAAAAGAAAGACAAAGAGAGGAGAAATTGAATCATTTCAATTTAGGACTAATATTGACCTGTTCCATAATTTTCAACATTCAACATTCAACAAGATTTTGTTCCAGTCTAATACCGCCTCAATCCAGTTCCTCACCCATTTATTGTTCATCTCTGCAATGCACATAAAACGAATACAAAATAAGGCTTGCTTAGTCTTACTCAGGTTGTCTTACATAGCCAATTAACAATAGCAATGTGTAATTGCATTAACTAGAAAACAGCACAGTGCCAGATCCCCTACCGGACTCTTGCCAAAATGTTTAAATCATTTTTCTTGTAAAGACCTGAAGCTGAGCTAGAGTCATTTCGTATGCTAAGTACGGGAGTGTTTTCCTGAAGCAAAGAAAATGAATTTTCATACAGTGTGTAGATGTGCGTAAACCATAGAACACCTCACAGAATTAAAATTAACCAAACCTTCCTGCTAAAATATTCATTTTTTAAAAAAAATAAAATGATTCAATATTTCAGTCTATAATCAAGACGTTTAAAGCTGTAAAACCCAAAGTCATCGTTACTTAGCAATGAGTCTTAATAAATTTGAGAAAGGATGAATCATTACATGGGCTATCAGTTTCTTTTCTTTTCTTTTTTTTTTTCTTAAAGGAAGGAAAAAATAAGTGCAATCTTTAAGGCTGAAAATATGCTGTTTACTTGACCTTTTTCCTAGATAGATGGATGGATGGAGAGAGAGATGATGGATGGATAATGATAGAGATGATAGATAGATAGATAGATAGATAGATAGATAGATAGATAGATAGATAGCAATAGCACTTAGACTTATGTACCGCTTTACAGTGCTTTACCGCCCTCTCTAAGTGGTTTACAGAGTCAGCATGTTGCCCCCAACAATCTGGGTCCTCATTTTACTGATCTCGGAAGGATGGAAGGCTGAGTCAACCTTGAACCGGTCAGGATCGAACTGCTTGTAGTAGGAAGAGTCAGCCTGCAATACTGCATTCTAACTACTGTGCCATCATGGATGGATGGATGGAAGGAAGGAAGGAAGGAAGGAAGGAAGGAAGGAAGGAAGGAAGGAAGGAAGGACTAGCAATAGCACTTAGACTTATGTACCGCTTTACAGTGCTCTACCGCCCTCTCTAAGTGGTTTACATAATCAGCATATTGCCCCCAACAATCTGGGTCCTCATTTTACTGATCTCGGAAGGATGGAAGGCTGAGTCAACCTTGAACCGGTCAGGATCGAACTGCTTGTAGTAGGAAGAGTCAGCCTGCAATACTGCATTCTAACTACTGTGCCATCATGGAAGGAAGGAAGGAAGAAAGGAAGGAAGGAAGGAAGGAAGGAAGGAAGGAAGGAAGGAAGGAAGGAAGGACTAGCAATAGCACTTAGACTTATGTACCACTTTACAGTGCTCTACCGCCCTCTCTAAGTGGTTTACAGAATCAGCATATTGCCCCCAACAATCTGGGTCCTCATTTTACTGATCTTGGAAAGATGGAAGGCTGAGTCTATCTTGAACTGGTCAGGATCGAACTGCTTGTAGTGGGCAGTCAGCCTGCAATACTGCATTCTAACTACTACGCCATCATGGAAATCCAGTTATTTATTAGGAGCAACATGTCAGCAACTACCCAAGTGAAGTCAACTCTGCCGCATGTAATTTACGACTCAACTATGACCCTGTTCCCCCTCCTCTCAGTCTGTGTCATAAATCACATTCTCCAATGAGGCACTTTCGCGGGCTGTAGGAAACACCTTGAAGAAGGTATGCGTGGAATGTGCTTTTGAACGTGGCTGCTGAACTGCTCCATCAGCCTTCCCCCCTTTCCTGCCCATGGCAACTCGAGAGCAAACCAGGAATGCTTTCTGAATTGACATTGAAAATGTGAGTGCATCACACTGCATCAAAAACACAGTGATTGTATAGGACGGTATAGCTTCGCTCTCATGCGTGCCTTTCGCACATACACCCTGCATCAAAAACATGACAATTGTATAAGATGGGACAGCACCAGAGCGGGTGGGTGGGCCCAGGTGCTGGCCATAACTACCAGTTCGCCCGAACCAATCTGAACCGGCTGAATCCTAACCCTGGTCCCAATCTTCTTCAACTTCTGGAAGGTCTTCAAGATCTGGCTTTGTTTTAAGAAGAAATGGCTCTTGGTGCCTTAATCTGGCTCCTCACCCAAAGTGAACTAGGAGATCCTTGGGCCTCTTCACTCTAAATTGCCATCAACTTTTGAAGGAAGATATGACTTGGGTTATTTTCCCCTTTCTGTTGTTCCTAGCAAAACAACTTCTGCTCAATTGATTAACTGACCTTTGTTGATACGACTTTCAATGATTTTCTTTCATTTCAAAAGTAAGACACATTTCAAGTTTCAAGCTGATAGGCTTATCCATAGCTTTACGGGCTCTGGCCTAAAAATTGTTTTCCATGATGGATCAGAATTTGTAGACAGAGTGTCAGTTTTGACTTGCTTTTGTTTTTAGCATATACCTGAATAACCATCCACCCACTCATCCATCCATTTTATTACATTAAAATGATCTTTTAATATAGTCTGGCAGTGGCCCGAATGCTGCTTTTAATATGCACGGGCAAAGACAGCAATTATTATTATTATTATTATTATTATTATTATTATTATTATTATTATTATTATTATTTACCGCCCTACTCCCGAAGGACTCAGGGCGGTGAACAGGCACAGAATAAAATACATAGATACAAAAGTTAGAAACATAATTAAAACCAGATTAAATAATTTAGCCCGAGACAATTAAAAATCCCAATAATTTAAAACAGATTAAAATTTCGATTTAAAAGAATTTTTTAAAAAGGGGAGAAAATTAGGCCAGGCCGGCTTGCTGGAATAGGGGGGTCTTAAGAGCACGGCGGAAAGTGCGCAGATCCGGGATCCTCCGTATCTTTGGGGGGAGCTCATTCCAGATAGTGGGTGCCCCCACAGAGAAGGCCCTCCCCCTGGGGGCCACCAGTCGACATTGTTTGGCTGACAACACCTGGAGGAGCCCCTCTGTATGAGACCGTACCAGCCGGTGGGAGGCTGTTTGTGGTAGTAGGCGGTCCCGTAAATAACCTATCTCTTTCCTATAGAAATAGTAGTTAAAATTAAGGAAACAAATATATTAAATACATAATTATGTGAAAACATCACAACTATCAGCACCAAGCCAAATCTCGGCTGGTTACAGAAAAGTAGAACTAGCTAGCTTTTGGATGGCAAATCACAAGCGATTCCCTTCCCAGTGAAGGTGGGGGGGAAAAGCTACATCTGTACGGTACTGTATTGGCAAGCCACATCTGTACTGTTGTTAAGGAAAAACAAAAATTGGATACATCCACGAAGTCATCAGGAATTGAACTTGACTCTATGAAGTTTTCATTTTTATTCTATCGACAGCAGTATTAAATCACTTGAAAAAATGTGGTGGGGATAAGTAACGATTTCCTTCCTTCCTTCCTTCCTTCCTTCCTTCCTTCCTTCCTTCCTTCCTATTAACTTCCTATTAACTTCCTTATTTCCTTCCTTCCCTCCCTCTTATGCCTGCTTGCTTGCCTGCCTTCCTCCCTCCCTCCCTTCCTTCTTCCTTTCCTCCCTCTCTTAATCCTACCTTCTTTCCTTCCTTCCTTCTTTCTTTCTTTCTTTCCTTCCTTCCTTCCTTCCTTTCCTCCCTCTCTTAATCCTACCTTCTTTCATTTCCTTCCTTCCTTCCTTCCTATTAACTTCCTTATTTCCTTCCTTCCCTCCCTCTCTTATGCCTTCCTTCCTTCCTTCCTTCCTACCTACCTACCTACCTACCTACCTATCTATCTCTGGACTTTTCAAACGAACATTTTTATCTCCATCTCAGTTTCAGGAAAGGTCACAGAGCAGGCAAGATAGCTCAAATAGCCCTGAAGAGCTAATGGACAACTCCGCTCTAAATTCTGCAATCCAGTCTGAAGACTTTCTTTTAGATCAGAACAATGACTTTCCTGCTCCCTTGTTTGGGAGTGCTAGTTGCCTTTTGAGTAGCTAGCATATGGATTTTCTGCATAACTCTGATTGATTTGAGCCTTTCTCTCCCCTACACCTTAATCTTGGTTGTGTGTGGGTTTGACCACAGATTGTGATTTGATCACAAATCCATACACAACCAAAGATGGTGTTGTAGGCACGGGGTATGTCTAGTCTAGTGAAAGGAAGGACTACAGGTGACACGAAAGAAGTATTCCAACATCCGACTGGCTGTGACAAAGAAGATGGGGGTCAACCTATTTTCCGAAGTGGTACCTATTTATCTACTTGCATTTGCATATTTTTGAACTGCCAGGTAGGCAGGACCTGGGGCAAGTAACTGGAGCTCGCCCTATTGCAGTGGTGGCAAACCTTTTACTCACCGAGTGCTGAACAGGTATGCACTTCATGCATTTTGTGCATGCACGTGCCATCTGCACTAAGACGTGGCTCCTCCCCATGCGCTGTGCGTGCCACCATACCATCTGCGCCTGCGCACGGCTTTTGCACATGCCCCCGTGCGATGTGTGTGCAATTGCACCATTTGTGCACGTGCACAGTTTTCGCGTGGCTCCCTCCCATGCGCTGTGTGTGGAATCGCCCCATCTGCCCATGCATGTGGTTTTCATGCATGCAATGCACATGTGCTAATGCCATCTGCACATTGCGTGCTTCACGCAAGTACTCTCATGCACATGCTCAAATGTACATGCATGCACAGGAGAGCTCTGAAGACCAGCTTGGTGCTCCTGAATTGCGTGCATGTGCACCGGAGGCCCAAACACCAGCTGGGGCGGGTGCACATGTACAGCTGCAGGTGAGTTGGACGACAGCTTGTGTGCCCGGACAGATGGCTGTGTGTGCCACCTCAGGCACGTGTGCCATAGATTTGCCATCATGGCCCTATTGCATGGTTTTGGTTACCACCTTTAGAGCGCTCCATGGCTTAGGACCTGGTTACTTACAGGCCCGCCTACTACCACCAATAGCCTCCCACTGGCCGGTACGCTCTCATAGAGAGGGGCTCCTCTGGGTGCCGTCAGCCAAACAATGTCGACTGGCGGCCCCCAGGGGGAGAGCCTTCTCTGTGGGGGTGTTGTGGCCCCGCTCTCTGAGCCTGTCCCATCGGAGGAAGAAAGCTCCGAGCATGAGGAAGAGGAGTCAGCCAGGCCTCCCTCTCCAGGCCCCTCCCCTCTGGCACTGTCTCAGGTGCCGGCCGAGGGAGAGGAGATTAGCAGGGAGACAGGTGACTCGGATGAGAGTGACGGAGAAACATCATTCCTGGACGCCCGCCTCCAAAGGCGTGATAAACGATTGCAGCAGCTCAGGAGGCGTGCTAGGGATTAGAACTGAGTCACTGGACCACACCCCAGAGACTATATAATAGAGGGTGGTGGCCAGTGATCCCTGTGACGAACAAAGCAAACCTTGGATAGTCACTAAAGCCTCGTCCGGAAACTGCTGAGAGAAATATTATTCTGACTGGACTTTTGGACGCTAAGTATCTTATCTTTCTGTTTTGTGGAAATAAACGCACTTGGCAGACGGTGTGTAAATCACTGCCAAGTTGGAGATAAGGACCTGGGTGTGTGCCAAAGTGTTTCCTTAACCCTCGGCTGGCTGTGTTTGTGTGTATGTGTGGACGGGGACAGATCAGGGGGCACCTACTATCTGGAACAAGCTCCCCCCAGAGATACAGAGGATCCCGGATCTACGCACCTTCCGCCGCACTCTCAAGACCTTTTTATTTCATCTGGTGGGCTTGGCCTAATCTTCCCCGCCCCCCTTTTTTAATACGTAATTTTTAATCTGTTTTTAAATGATTGGGGTGTTTTAAATTTGTCTGGGCCAAATTTGTTTAATTCGCTTTTATTCTGTTTTTTAAATTTTGTATTTATGTATTTTATTGTTTGGCTGTTCACCGCCCTGAGTCCTTCGGGAGTAGGGCGGTATATAAAACAAATAAATACTAAAGACTAAAGATGCTCGGGTCTCGAACCTGGGCTGCCGGCTTTCCAGCTGCCACCTCAGCATCTTAAACCATTGAGCCATCGCGCCCCTAATAGCAATCTCAGCCCATCCTAAATATTTTTTTTTATCAACTAGTTTTGCTTCAGCTTCTCTGCAGCGTGGAAATCTTTGCCACTCCGTTATTTATTTAGACCTTTGATTTATATTCTTCCTTTCTACCTAAACAAGCCCTCAAAGCAGCGAGCAGTAATTAAAATATAGACTACACAACAGAAATGTTAAAAAGAATTCATTAAAATTAATGAAAAGCGTCTGCCGTCCCTGCTGTTCTGAAGGCAGAGCCAATGGAAGCTCAATGTTATTCCCGAGGGAATGTACTCCATGATTTAAGAGGGGTACAGGAGAAAACCCCGATAAGAGGAACCTCTTCAAAGGAACCCTTCCTTTAGACAAGATTTTTAACAAATCCTTAGAGCATAACCCATTTAAGGGTTTACAAATGAATAAGATGAAGGTAAAGGTTCCCCTCGCACATATGTGCTAGTCGTTCCTGACTCTAGGGGGCGGTGCTCATTTCCGTTTCAAAGCCGAAGAGCCAGCGCTGTCCGAAGACGTCTCCGTGGTCATGTGGCCGGCATGACTAAACACCAAAGACGCACGGAACACTGTTACCTTCCCACCAAAGGTGGTCCCTATTTTTCGACTTGCATTTTTTACCTGCTTTCAAACTGCTAGGTTGGCAGAAGCTGGGACAAGCAATGGGAGCTCACCCATTATGTGGCACTAGGGATTCGAACTGCTGAACTGCCGACCTTTCGATCGGCAAGCTCAGTGTCTTAGCCACTGAGCCACTGTGTCCCAACAAATGAATACCAATGCCCTAAAATCAGCAGCCAGACCTTCCACTGTGGTCATCCTATGTTTCCTCTACATAACAGCGATTAGCAACAGGAATGTTCATAGTTGGGAGTAGGCCAAAAAAATGTAATAACTTTGATTGTCCACTCAAAACTCTGCTCCTTTTTATATATGTGGCTTTTGTGACCTAGACAAACAAAGTTTTGGGCTTCATTTCTTTGCCGACTATATTGACTTTTACACACACACACACACACACACACACCCTTCCACAAATGGCCCTAGTTATCAGTCTAGCACTTAAATCAGGCACTTGGTAGTACAGTGGTCTAAAGCACCCTGTTATTAAGACCAGCTGCCTGTAATTACTGCAGGTTCGAATCTCGCCAGGCTCAAGGTTGACTCAGCCTTCCATCCTTTCTAAGGTAGGTAAATTGAGGACCCAGTTATGGGGGCAATAAGCTGACTTTGTATAAATATACGAAAGTATGAAGGCTATTGCTGAGCACATTGTAAGCTGCCCTGAGTCTCCGGAGAAGGGCGGCATATAAATGAAATTAAAAAAAAAATAAAATAATTTTTTTAAAGAAAAAAATCTGGACAATTTTTTAAGATAGGACATTGACTCTTGCTATGTGCTTTTTGCAAGAATGATGACCAAAGCATGGTTAATGTTTACCGAATCTGACCAGATATTAAAGGATTTACGATGATATGACATGCTGTAGTTACTCTAAATTTGTGATGTGTCCCTTGGACGACTTCCCAGATTCCTTCTCAGATGTCAGTTCAGGAGAGGATGAGACCATCCCTGGCAGATCAGGAACTGAGTTTATTGATGGCTCTGAATGGCTGAAGAGATTTGGAGGAGGCTTCAGCTGAGGAAAGCTTGCAATGGCAAATGGCCAGTGAAGAGGAGGAGGAACTGCCTTCTGCACCTCCTCCGAGAGCACATAGGGCAGAGAAAAGTCAGGAGCAGTGGAGATCAGCCAGACTACTCAAGAGGAGAAAGTCTCGTCCATCTATGATGGGCTACACTGGTAAATCTGGATATTTATCACAGCAGACAGATGGGAAGCATTGCTGGGAACGATGTGTTTGTTTTCTAGCTGTGTGCTTTTGGTTGTCGTGTTTCCTGCATCATTCTGGATTGACACCATGTTTGGAACTGTGCCTTGGAAACTCTGAACTTTTCTTGCCTCATGAGCTCTCTTGTGTGTGGATTTGAAGTTTGTCTGGTGGAGTTATTTTGTTTGAGCAGCTTTCAAGTGCTTTGTGGACTGTTGGGCCATTGCTCAGTGGATTAATCTTGTCCTGCTCATGGATGGATTTACCGTATTTTTCGGAGTATAAAATGCTCTGGACTATAAGACGCACCTACCTTTTTTGGTGAGGAAAACAAGAAAAAGAAATCTGCCTCTGCTCTGCCTCCCAGCAATTTTGCCTCATTGCAGCAAACAGCAAATAGCCTGCTTTACTTTCATTTTCGTTTTTAGCATAGCTTGATTAGCACAAGAAGAAAAAAAAAAACCCTATTCCCAGCAATTTACCTCCTTGCAGCAAGCAATAGAGGCCAGCGCAAAACAGCTGAGAGTTTGGAGGCCGATCCAACAGACAATCAACTTGTGCTAATGAGACTGTGCTGAAGCTGAAAGGAGCTGTTTTTTCTTGCTGTTTGCTGCAAGGAGGTAAATTACTGGGAGGCAGAGGCCAAAGGGTGGGGGCCAATGGGTGGGTGGGGCTACATTTGATGTATAAGACACACCTAAATTTTCACCCCCTTTTAGGGGGGAAAAAGGTGTGTCTTATACTCTGAAAAATATGGTACTTGAGACAGTTCTGAGTTTTGGTGAAGGGAATTTCTGGGGAATATTAATAAACTCACTAAACCACAGTTATGTGTGTGTGAGTGAGTGAGTGAATGGGTGTCACTTTTTACACAGCACATTCACTGTTTCGAAGCGCTTGATCAGATGTATATTATCTTGCAATGAGATTCATTTAATTCATATATCTAAATGACAACTATTCCCAAATCGCCACTGAATTTTTTCCCAAAAAGAACAGTTGAGTTGTCTTTAATATGCTAAATGTTGTAGTTGCTAGCTAATTTAATCTATGCATTAAACTATCCAATGCTAAATAACAATAAAAAAATAAATACACAGAGATTTATTTTGCCTATGTAAGCTGCTACGTGACTTAAATTGTGTATTTAATATGTGATGCTTGCTATCCAACTCGCATTCTGGCAAATTGTCACTATCATGATTAATAGCTCTTTTGAAAAACAATTAAGTTTGCATCCTCTTACTTAATCAACTACAAAGACATTTTTCCCCTCACGGAAATAAATTTATCTGCATATAATTTTTTCAGCTATAGGTTAGGATCTTAGAGTTTAATTAATTGTTCCATATCAAAAATTCATCAAACTATTGATGCATTTATCATCGACAGCAAAATTTACTTGCATCATATTCTTCTTACTTCCTATCCCTCAGCATTTGTACAAGTATGATGGGACCAGGGGCTGCTTCATTAAATTGCTAATATTTATTTCTCTTTCTCTCAATTCAAAATGTAAAGTTAAGCTTAACTTTAGTGTGAGTTTATGGGTACAATCACACAGGGTTTTTGGGTTTGTTTGTTTGTTTTTTTGTGTTTTTTTTTGTAAGAATTATGGGAATTCTTTGCATTAAAAATGCACTGAAGAAACAGAGATGATTTCTCAGTTTGAACAATTTACTCCATTGAGTAGGCAACAGACAGATTAACAGATTAACAGAGTTGGAAGGGACCTCGTAGGTCATCCAGTCCAACCTCCCACCCAAGAAGGAGACCCTACACCATTTCTGACAGAGGGCAGTCCAGTCCCTTTTTGAAAGCTTTCAGTGATGAAGCTCCCACAACTTCTGAAGGCAACTTCTGTTCCATCGGTTGATTGTTCTCACTGTCAGAAAATGTCTCCTTATTTCCAGGTTGAATCTCTCCTTGTTCAGTTTCCATCCATTATTCCTTGTCTGGCCTTCAGGTGCTTTGGAAAATAACTTGATCCCTTCCTCTCTGTGGCAGCCCCTCAAATATTGGAAGACTGCTATCATGTCTCTCCTGGACCTTCTCTTCACTAGACTAGCCATAACTGGTTCCATACTCTGCACTCAAGATGGATGCAGTACTCTAGGTGTGGTCTTACTAAGGCTTTACAGAGTAGTATTAGTACCTCACTTGATCTTGATTGTATCCCTCTGTTAATGCAATTTAGGATTGCATTGGCTTTTTTGGTTGCTGCTGCACACTGCTGGCTCATATTTAGCTGATTGTCCATTCCTCTCCTTTCCAGTTTTGTATAGTGTTAACTAATACACAATCCTGGATCATGTCACCTGGTTGGTTCTCCAAAATCTTCTTCTTCCTGCTTTAGTAATGACTACTGCTGTGCTGTGCGTCACCAGTATTTCCTTCAACTCCCAGAATTCTCTTTAATGGTCTTAAATGCTGTGGAATTCTGGGAATTGTTACATACTTGAGACTGCTAAGGGTCAAAAGAGCTGCTTTTGAAGGTTCTCTCAACACTTGGCCTTAGGATCTTAGTAGGTCCTCTTAGCAAGATGAGATCATACACAGACAAAGTCAATTTAATTACCGTATTTTTCAGAGTATAAGATGCACCTTTCCCCCCCAAAAAAGGGTGAAAAGCCTTGATAGTACAGTGGTTTGGTGCACCCTGGTGGATAGTACAGTGAATAGTACAGTGGTTTGGTGCACCCTGGTGCACCCTGTCATTAACACAGCTGCCTGCAATTTCTGCTGGTTCGAATCTCTCCAAGGCTCAAGGTTGACTCAGCCTTCCATCCTTTCTAAGGTAGGTGAAATGAGGACCCAGTTTGTGGGGGCAATAAGCTGACTTTGTATAAAAATATATACAAAAGAATGAAGGCTATTGCTTAACGCATTGTAAGCCGCCCTGAGTCTCCGGAGAAGGGCGGCATATAAATCAAATTAAAAAAAAAAAAAAACCTGGGTGTGTCTTAAACTCCGAATTTAGCCCCGCCCGGCTTCTCAAATGGAGGTTTCAGAGATTGAAAAAAGCATCAGAAACAAAGCTTCAGAAAAAAAGCCCCCAAACAGAGCTTCAGAGGCTTTTTTTATGAAGTTCTGTTTCAGAGGCTTTCAGAGGCTGGAAAAAAAAGTTTTTCCTGAAATAAAGTTTCAGAAGTTTCAGAGGCAGAAAAAAAAAGCAAGGCACAGAGCTCACAACCAAGGACCCTGTTGCTAAAATTCACCTCTGGGAACAGCTGATTGGGGATATTCCGGGTGGCCGATCCACCTCCCAATCAGCTTTTTTCTTACTTTTCTCCCCAAAAACTAAGGTGTGTCTTATACTCTGAAAAATACGGTATTTTTTTTATATATTATTTGATTTATATGCCGCCCTTCTCCGGAGACTCAGGGCGTCTTACAATGCTTTTAAGCAATAGCCTTCATACTTTTGTATATTTATACAAAGTCAGCTTGTTGCCCCCACAATCTGAGTCCTCATTTAACCTACCTTAGAAAGGATGGAAGGCTGAGTCAACCTTGAGCCTGGTAAGATTTGAACCTGCAGTAATTGCAGGCAGCTGTGTTAATAACAGGGTGCTTTAAACCACTGTACTACCAAGGCAGTACTTGAAGTTTACTTCAAGTCTTCTGATTCGCATTGAGAATCTGTACAATGCTCATTATTTTTACACATTATATTAAGGACCCTTATGATGTTTTGATGAAACTTTTTTTTTTTTTTTTTTGTAAATGAATAAAAATTCCTCCCCAGGTAATCAGGAGACAGAAAGTAATTTATTATTCTAGTCTAACTCCAGAGGAAAAACAAAAAGGATAATCATTTGTAATTTTCTCACTGAAGATGGACCTTATTTTGTTTCTTCGTTAAGCTGTTTTCTTTCTCGTGTTTATTTTACATTTCCACTTGATGAAATAATCATGGTTTTATTCAGTTCCCCTGAGTGTGTGTTGAAACATTTGTCTGCCTTGCCACCTTTTGAGCGGGGAAATAGGGACGGAGACCTGATCTCAGGCTTAATTTTCCCTGTAATATCCTCTGTGAGTTTTAGTTGAAACAAAACAAAAGGGAGCTAAGGAAAGACTAGACAAAGTAAAAATTTACTGGAGGGCGAGAACACATTTTAAATACAGTAGTGGCCAAAATTGTGGAAACCTTTTGGGAAAAGTGTATTTTCTAAAACTAGCTAATAACACCACTTTTTTTGGGCAGGGGGGAGTAGTACCATAAAATTATATATCAATGGGAAGATAATTTAACCAAGAATGTAATGCCATAACTTTTATGAAGGATTTGCTATTAGAATAGCAGTTATAAAGAAGAAAAGTAATGCACAGGTAAAAATTAAGCTAGGATGGGGATGGGAATGGTGGAGCTGCCCTACTACTTATCTTCAGATAGCTGCAGCCAGGCCTCACAGCCCCTTGCTGCATCTGGCAAGGCTTTCCTGAAGGCCTCTACAGCTGATAACACAGCTCCGGATCAAAAAAAGAGGCCAGGGGCAACATGCACAAGTGAAGTGAGTAAGTGGATGACATCCCCCCTGAAAATAAGACCTGGTGCCTTTTTTGTGGCAAAAAAATATATAAGACAGGGTCTTATTTTCAGGAAAACATGGAATATTTACCTGTCTGTCTGTCTGTCTGTCTGTCTATCTATCTATCTACCTACTACTTATCTATCTATGTCTATCTAGCTATCTACCTACCTACCTACCCACCCACCTACCCTACCTACCTACATCTATCTTTCTATCTATCTATCTATCTATCTATCTATCTATCTATCTATCTATCTATCTATCTATCTACCTACTACTTATCTATCTATATCTATCTAGCTATCTACCTACCTACCTACTTATCTCTATCTATCTATCTATCTATCTATCTATCTATCTATCTATCTATCATCTATCTATCTATCATCTATCTATCTATCATTTATCTATATCAATCTACCTATCTACCTATCTACCTATCTATCTGTCTCTTTGTCTATCTACCTACCTACCTACCTTCCTACCCACCCACCTACCCTACCTACCCTACCTACCTATCTATCTACCTACCTATCTATCTATCTATCGATCGATCGATCGATCTATCGATCAATCAATCAATCTATCGATCTATCGATCTATCTATCATTTATCTATATCAATCTATCTACCTATCTACCTATCTGTCTGTCTGTCTGTCTGTCTGTCTATCTACCTACCTACCTATCCACCTACCCACCCACCCACCTACTCTACCTACCTACATCTATCTATCTATCTATCTATCTATCTATCTATCATCTATCTATCATTCATCTATATCTATCTATCTATCTATCTATCTATCTATCTATCCATCCACTTACCTATCTATCTATCTATCTATCTACCTACCTACCTACATCTATCTATCCATCCACTTACCTATCTATCTATCTATCTACCTACCTACCTACCTACCTACTACTTATCTATCTATATCTATCTAGCTATCTATCTACCTACCTACTTATCTCTATCTATCTATCTATCTATCTATCTACCTACCTACCTACCTACCTACCTACCTATCAGCACAATTTCTATTTTAAAATGGGAGTACTAAAAAGTGGTAATCTAATTCTGCTAGTCTCAGGCACTTCAGTATACGGTTAATAAAATAAAATAAATATCCTTCATGGATACTACAAAATTACTCAGCAATGAAGACTACTTTTACCAGTCCTTTAGTCAGCTTCAGTGAACCAATGAATAGGACTAGGGGTGACATGAAAGCAGCAGTCCAGTATTTGAGGAGCTGCCACAAAGAAGTGGGGGTCAACTTATTTTCCAAAGCACCTGAGGGCAGGACAAGAAACAATGGATGGAAACTAATCCAGGAGAGAAGCAACCTGGAATTAAGGAGAAATTTCCTGACAGTTAGAACAATTAACCAGTGGAACAGCTTCAAAAGTTGTGAATACTCCATCACTGGAGGTTTTTAAGAAGAGATTGGACCACCATTTGTCTGAAATGGTAGAGGGTTTTCCTGCCTAAGCAGGGGGTTGGACTAGAAGACCTCCAAGGTCCCATCCAGCTCTATTCTGATTCTGATCTAATTATATCATGAAATTTCCAAAAATAGTCCAGAAAGGGACAACAGAAAGGGATCAGCTCTTGATCTCCTAAAGACCAAGATTTCCGATGATGAACAAGACTGTTCAGAAAATAAACTGCAGAAGTCAATATGTTTTCCCGTTTCAAAAACGCCACTGTTTGCTAAGTTATGCAGCCATCTGCATCTGTATAAATTACTGCTATTATTGTAAGATTGAATACGACAGGTTTATAGCCTGCGCAATTTTATCGCTATAAATTTTCAATGATTTTCCATGCAAGCAGATATGAATAAAAATGGAGTTTTTCTTGGCATGTTAGGTGTAGAAAACGCAAAATACGATGTCAAAAATATGGCATTGTGGCAAACGTTTTATTAATCTTTTTCTTTAAATCGGGTAAAGGAAAATAATCCTTCCCATTAACAAAGCACACTATTTGTGGTGGTCTTGTATGGATAACCCGATGCATTTTCCCAAAGAAGAAACAAATTGCATCTCATCCAGTGCATTATGGGATTAACGCTCCTGTATCTATATTTAGACAAATTGGAATGAGAATTTTTTAACCTCGATGAACAAAAGGGCTAGAATTTGCCCCTAACCTTTCTGCAAAATGAATGCATGTACTCACCTTTCCTATCCCCACAGATTTTTACTATATATTTGCCTCTTCCAACAGGAGAATTAGGAAAATAATTTGCTTCCCTCTCTCCCTCTCCCTCTCCCTCTTCCCTCCCCTCTCCCTCCCTTTCATTCTCCCTCCCTTTTCCCCTCCCTCTCCCGCTCTCTCTCTCCCTCCTCTCCCTCCTCCTCCCCCTCTCCCTCCTTCCCTCCCTTTCTCCCTCTTCCTCTCCCTCCCTCTCCCTCCCACTCCCCCCCTCTCTCCCTCATCCACTAGTATGATGAAGCGGTGGAACATGGAAGTTCCAGAATGTATTGGTCCCACATACTTCTACCTCTGTCAAATCCTTTGTAATCGGAGCTTATAAACCGAATGCATAAATACAAACAATTCCACAGTTCCCACTTGAGGGAAGAAGTTAATTGATGAGGTGCCTGCTGAATTTATTTGCATACTTCCAGATAAGCAGCATCCACATTAACATAATTTTGTATTCTTTTCTCCTCTCGGAGGAAGAAAAAAGAAAGAAAGGAACTCCTCTGCCACAGCTGCGCGGAAGTTTCTTTTCCGTGGAGAATTGAAGACAGCGTAACAGTTGGGAATTCTGAAGCACTTTGGGAGAAATGTGTTTTACATTTTCAATGGTATTAATAGTACAGATGTAGATGGACCAGGGGTGAAATTCAGCAGGTTCTGGAGAACCGGTAGCAGAAATTTTGGGTAGTTCGGAGAACCGGCAAATACCACCTCTGGCTGGCCCTAGAGTGGGGAGGGAATGGGGATTTTGCAGTATCCTTCCTTTGTCATGCCCACCAAGCCACGCCCACATGCCCCACACCACACCATGCCCACCAAGACAAATTCCTTGTGTGTCCAATCACACTTGGCCAATAAAGAATTCTATTCTATCCTAAATTAAATGATCTGATTTATACCTTTTCTATCTTACTAAAATAAATAGGTTTTGTGGGACATTAATCATGTTCATGTCCCAGATTTTTGACTCATTCTTTTGGGGGAGGGGCAGGGGGAGAACTGGAGGGGTTGGGGAATGATCTGAGCTCACCTCATGGGATTGGCATAGACATGGCAGCTACCTACACAATCCAGATCTCTGACTCATATCCTAACTAGTGTTTCATGGTTCCAAGTAACACCCCCAATGAAAGAAAACTCCGAGACTTGAGTTTCCTCAAAGTTCTATTTTATTAGAGATGTCATATTGCCACACATGGGAAAACTCGAATCTGAGAGCTTCCAGGTTTTCCCCACCCAAAGGAAAGTTCAAGTCCTTACCCAACACCCACATGTTTATCTCATGTGGGTGTTGGGCACCGTCCCAGCTGGAGATGCCTCTCAGTTTCAGCCCTCCAAGTGCAGGGCAAGATGTCCTTGACTCTCTGAGAAAGGAATGTTATTTTGACTATATCTCATCCTGGCTCCATACAAACCCCCACTCCCAATTTCCCACAGTAGTAAATGTAGCAGGCCTGAAGATCCAACAAAAAAGATGGCTTCCAGGCCTGAGATAGCGATGGTGAATTCTGCAAAAGAACCTTGGAAATTGCATTTCTGAGGCAGGAGGGGTCCCCGCCCCTCTGTATGCAGAACAGAAATCAGTAGTGAAACCACCCTGCTGGCAATCGCTAACTGCTTTTGACTGGCAATATACATCTGCTGCTTCTCTGTAGTTTTTGCTACTATTTCTATTATTATGCATTACAACAGAAATCATCTTCCTTTCAAACTGCCTACCTATCATTCACGAGCAAATTTCTTCTTGGTTTTCGTGCTCGAGTTTGGGGTGAACCAATTTTCTTTCTATTATCTATGCATCATTGCTTATTTTAAACATTATAGAAAATGGCACAACTTTCAAATGCCTTCCAGACACTTTCTCTTCTAGCGATAGCATTTTTATTTTTTGTTTCCCCGAGTGCAAATTGTTTGACATGCAGAAGTTTCTCCGTGTCTTAGTTTTGTTTCTCAGTTTGAAAGCTGCTGAGTGGGCCAGATATTAAAGACCTCATTAGTAACTATCTGCCTTCTTTGAGGAAGTTAAGCTTTCTTTAAAAAAAGAGAGAGAGAGAGTGCTTAAATTTTCAAGGCAAGAGCAGGGGAAAATGCTAAAAATGATTTTGATGATCGGGTTTTGCTCTGAAGCCGAAATATCAATTGATGAGCACAGTTAAATCTTTTGCAGGAACAAAACATTGGACTCAAGCTTCTTACAATTAGGGTGTTCGACAGGCATGGGTAGGTACAGGGGTGAAATCCAGCAGGTTGTGACAGGTTCTGGAGAACCGGTAGAGGAAATTTTGAGCAGTTCGGAGAACCAGCAGCAGAAATTTTGAGTAGTTTGTAGAAGTGGCAAATACCACCTCTGGCTGGCCCCAGAGTGGGAGGGAATGAGGATTTTGCAGTCTCCTTTCCCCAAGAGTGGGGAGGAAATGGGGATTTTGCAGTATCCTTCCCCTGGAGTGGGGTGGGAATGGAGATTTTGCAGTATCCTTCCCCTGCCACGCCCACCAAGCCATGCCCACCAAGCCATACCACAGACCACAAAGCCACACCCACAGAACCGGTAGTAACAAAAATTGAATTCCACCACTGGGTAGGTACACCCTGAGTTATGAATACTCTGGATTATTTTGGTCCAATCACTTTCTCAGCCTATCAACCCACAAAATGGAAGGAGGGGTGCTTGGCTTGTGATATTGTTTTTTTTTTTTTTTCCTGGATCTCAAAGAGGTAAACAATGTTTACTATAAATAGAATCAATCCATCAATCAGAGCTAGTAAACCTTTGCAATAGTGGCAAATATCTGTCGCTTGGGTGTAGGATGAGAGTGAAGGTTGGTTGATTTCTGAACATTTCATTACCAGGCTACATAATATCCTTTGTGTTGTGGTCCGCCAGCAGCCTGTGGAGCTGGCAGCGGAGTTAGACAGCAATGAGGCTGAGGAAGAACATGGGCCAGTCCCGGAGGCTGGGGAAGGCCCAGATGAGGGTTCTGCATCACAGGCAGAGATGGGGCCAGGGCCATCGGGGAGTGATGTGCGGACTTCGGAGCCTCCAGAGGCTGACAGTAGAGAGGCAGAGGAACAGGAGGAGCCTGTTCCTAGTGTACATATGAGAAGAGCTGCCAGAAGGCAAGAATAGCTAAAGCAGAGAGGACGACTCGGGAGTAAGGCCAAGAGATGATTGGCCCCTCCCATAAGGCTTAAAAAACCAGTAATGGCTCTTGGCCTCTTTGCCGGAAAACACCCTTTGAGAGATTTGCTTCATGTTTGGATGTATTTCTTTCTTGTCAGCATCTTCTGTTCCTGAACTGTTGCCAAGAAAAGTCTTTGGCAGTCTGCCTAATTATCCCAAGGTCAGAGATAAACTGAAGAATGGTGTTTTGAGAACTTTGCTTTCATTTAATTTGGAATAAGATGAGAATGGGTTAATTCTCAGCTGTTTTAATAAAATCTGTTTGGTTTTTTGGAACTGTTTTGCATTTAATATTAACTACGTGGGCCTGGGTCACAACAGTTTGTTGCTGGTTTGTTTACAACAGATTACATTTCTATTGCCATGTTATCGTTGACTATTGATTGAAAGATGCTTCACTGGTTGCAGAGAATTGACATAGGTGCAGAAAATCCAAAGAAGCTTCAAAGTTTGCACCAAGACCACTGGTAACATGAAGGCATCAAGCTGTTTTCCAAGGCACCTGAAGGCCAGACAAGGAATAATGGATGGAAACTGAACAAGGAGAGATTCAACCTAGAAATAAGGAGAACGATCAACCCATGGGACAGAATTTGCCTTCAGAAGTTGTGGGAGCTTCATCACTGGAGTCTTCCAAGAAGAGATTGGACTGCCATTTGTCAGAAAAGGTGTAGGGTCTCCTGCTTCGGCAGGAGGTTAGACTAGATGACCTACAAGGTCCCTTCCAACTCTATTAATCTGATCAGATCTGAATGAAGGACAAAAGTTCTTTGCTGTTCAACTCTAATAGCTCCTGCAGAATCCACAGATAATTAGGTGACATCTTCCAGTTAGGTGACATTGTCCAAGGTAGGTAACATCATCAGTGTTAGAAGGGAAGGGGCTTTGCTTTCTTTGCATATGTTATTGGCTACTAGTAGAATAGAATAGAATAGAATAGAATAGAATAGAATAGAATAGAATAGAATAGAATAGAATAGAATAGAATAGAATAGAATAGAATAGAATAGAATAGAATTCTTTATTGGCCAAGAGTGATTGGACACACAAGGAATTTGTCTTTGGTGCATATGCTCTCAGTGTACATAAGGAGAATAAAATACATTCATCAAGAATAAAAATATACAACACTTAGTGATAGTCAATAAGCTATCAAATTCTACTAGGAAACCAAAATAAAAACCCAATATAAATTGAAAGAGACAAGCAACATGGATATAGTAATAAGTGGGAAAAGATAGATACTAGTAAGGAAGAGAAGAATAATAGTGATACAATCTTTATTAAATTATTTGACAGTGTTGAGGGAATTATTTGTTAAGCAGAGTGATGGCATTCAGGAAAAAACTGTCCTTGTGTTTAGTTGTTCTGGTGTGCAGTGGTCTATAGCATCGTTTTGAGGGTAGGAGTTGAAACAGTTTATGTCCAGGATGCAAGGGGTTTGTAGATATTTTCACAGCCCTCTTTTTGACTCGTGCAGTATCCAGGTCCTCAATGGGAGGCAGGTTGGTAGCCATTGTTTTTTCTACAGTTCTAATTATCCTCCGAAGTCTGTGTCTGTCTTGTTGGGTTGCAGAGCCAAACCAGACAGTTATGGAGGTGAAGATGACTCAATCATTCCTGTGTAGAACTGGATCAGCAGCTCTTTGGGCATTATATTCCAGCACTGATGATATTACTTAGTTGGGTAATGAAATGTCCACAAGAAAACAGCCAAGCTCAGAGAGCACTAAGGAGCCCTCATTTCAACCCTGAGCTACAAATATTCTTCTTTATTGGAGGAAGGATGGTTATGTATGTGGTCCTTGAGCAAAGTCAGGATATTGTTGACCACTTCTTGTTCAAAAAGATTGCCCAGTGAATCACCTCATGTACTTTTGAAAAAAAGAATTAATGGTTGTAGTTTTACATGAGCTTTTTTTTTTTTTAATAAAATATCTTTATTAAATATTTACAGTAAAATTAACACACAATAATGATTGGAAAGCAATATAAGGAGTGAAATATAGAAACACATAAACACAAGACTAAAACGAAACAACAAACACGACTAAGCGAGAGTTAAGCTCACTCTCCAATTAATATTAACTAATATCATCCTAGCCAAACATTTCAATGCAATCAAGTTCTTTTAACTATCTACAAAACAATTGGCCTGTTTTTATCAAAATTATAAAGAGTTATAAAGCCTAGTAAATATCTAGTTAATCTAATTAGACAATCTTTTCACCCTTCTCCTAGGTTTAACCTTCTTTTGAGCCAGACAAAACATCTGTCCCAACTTCTATTATATACTGAATCTTTCTTGTCTTTTAAGATCTACGTTAGCCTGTCCATCTCAGCACATCGGAGGATCTTTATTATCAGATGGTCAGGGGGCGTATCTGCATCTTTCCACAGTTGAGCAAATGCCATTCTCACCGCTGTTGAGACATGGACAAATATATACCAATCCTTCTTGTCGATGTAGTCCGGTCTTATTCCAAGTAAGTAGAGGTCTGGGTGAAGGGGAAAGCTCACACCTGTTATTTCCAGCAGCCACTGCTGTATTTTCCCCCAATAACGTCTAGCTGATGGACAGATCCACCACTAATGGAAGAAAGTACCCTTGGCTGACCCACATTTTGTAGTTTTACATGACCTTTTTAAGCCTGTTCTATCAAACCTATTATGCATTTTTCTCTCTTCAAAAGGCTGAGGCTTCCTGAATCTCAGAGAGGTAGTTGGCTAGTTTAATCTAAGTGCTTTGGATTTTCTTGTTTTGCTTTATTTTTATTTTTTAAAAAAATCAAGGGCTAAATTTTGAGTGCAGAATAAATATGCACATATTTTATCCATAGTGCCACCTTTTCTTCTTTTCCTTCTCTGCGGTCCGCTTTCTCTTTTCAGAATAACAGAGTTGTAAGCGACCTTGGAAGGGACGCGGTGGCTCGGCGGCAAAGACGCTGAGCTTGTCGATTGAAAGGTCGGCAGTTCAGCGGTTCGAATCCCGAGTGCCGCGTAAACGGGGTGAGCTCCTGTGACTTGTCCCAGCTAGTGAGCTGCCTCATTGAAAGTGATTGTTAGAAACCATCTCAGAAGGCATTTTTTTTCCATCAAGTTCAGACTGCCTACCCCTATTTTGATGGCTTTAGAGTGAAGATTTGAACAATGGAAATTACAGACTGACTCATTATTAAGCAGAGCATACCCAAAAAATAATACTACAAAGTGAGTACAAAATTCACATTGTCCTTTTAATTTATTAGGAACAGCAAATAATGTAATGCATTTGATAGAAGTAGAACTTCCTCCTCCTCCTCTTCTTTCTCCTCCTCTTCCTCCACTTCCTCCTCCTCCTCCTCCTCCTCCTCCTCCTCCTCCTCCTCCTCTTCTTCTTCCTCTTCTTCCTCCTCCTCCTCCGCCTCCTCCTTCTCCTCCTCCTCCTCCTCCTCCTCCTCCTCCTCCTCCTCCTCCTCCTCTATACAGTTAATCAGAAACTACAAAGAGTTGTAAGTTTGAACCCCTAAGCAAAATGTATGAGGTCAACTTTTTGGGAATTATTCCTCTGGGCTGTAATTAGTACTTTGCAACTTATACAACCTGCTGTGTTTTCTGCTCAGCAATTTGAACATCTGTCTGGATTATCTAAAGGCAGATTTCCATCCTGGAAAAACAAAACATTAAAAAAAAAATGTTCATACTATATTTAAGCAGAGCTGTATAGAAGAAATCAAAACAGAAGTGCCACTCCAAAAATAAGCGCAGGGAGAGAAGAAAAACACAGTGGATTTATTTTTCAAGATACTTAACCAATGCACATGTTCCGTTGAAATCAAGTAATTTCAATGAGTAACTGCATGGAATGAAGGAGCACAGGGGTTAAATCTTAATATAGTTAAACTCTCCAGCGAAATGTCATTTTGAAAACAGGAGTGAGGGGAGGAGAATTTGAAGCAAAAACAAGCACGGAAGTAGGAGAATCTTTGTCCCATTGCAAACTTTCATGAGGCCTTGGGCTGAAGGAGGAGAACAAAAAACTGATGGCATCCACAAGTCTTACCTTCTGTGCCTACAATTACCATTTTTGTTGCAAAAATCTAGACAACTTTGCAGCAAAGCACCCAAAGAATTCCAATTGTTTGCTGCCCTCTGATGGTAATCAATCCTCAATCATTTGTAACCCAGATCCATTAGTCCTAAAGGTGCTTTTTCAAGAGGCAGCTGGACTTCCTTGTTAACAGCAAGAAAATCCAGTTGCTTCTTGAAAAAGCACCTTTGGGACAACCATGACCTCAATATCTGAGAATCTCCCTAGACCCTCTATGGCACATGTGCCAGAGGTGGCTCTCAGAGCCCTCTCTGTGGGCATGCACGCCATCACCCCAGCCCAGCTCCATCACATTTCTCCGTCGCATTTCTCGCCATCGTTTAACAGGACTAAAAAAAATGTACAAAACAGCATTCTGCTTTCGTCGCAATGCATTTGCTGTTGCTGCCTCCATGGCCTGCCCCTTGTGCAGCACAGTGAAATTTAGTATGCTTCACAATGGGGGAGACGGGGTCCCGTTCTCCTCCTGGAGCCCATTATGATGCAGAGCCACAATTCAACCCTGCGTTGTCGTGGGCTCGCTCTCACCTCCCGGATACCAGTTGCTTTTCCTGCAGAGCTGCCGGTGTTGGGATGCCCCACCTCCATGCCGTCCAGCTGGTCTTCGGATCTGCGCCAACCAGCTGAGTGTGGGTGCACTGCTTCTGGGCTCATCAGCCTCCAGACGTCAGATTCTCACCACCAGTTCAGGGGTTCCTTCCCCTCCCATTGAGGGGAGAGAAAGAGAGGGAGGAAAAGAGAGAGAGGGAGAAAGAGAAGGGGAAAGGCAGAGAGAGGGAGGGAGGGAAAGAGAGAGGGAGGGAAAGAGAGAGAGAAAGAGAGGGGGAAAGATAGAGAGAGGGGGAGGGAAAGAGATAGCAAAAGAGAGAGGGGGAAAGACAGAGAGAGAGGGAGGGAAAGAGAGAGAGGGAGGGAAAGAGAGGGAGGGAAAGAGAGAGAGGGAGAAAGAGAAGAGGAAAGACAGAGAGAGGGAGGGAGGGAAAGAGAGAGAGAAAGAGAGGGGGAAAGATAGAGAGAGGGGGAGGGAAAGAGATAGCAAAAGAGAGAGGGGGAAAGACAGAGAGAGAGGGAGGGAAAGAGAGAGAGGGAGGGAAAGAGAGGGAGGGAAAGAGAGAGAGGGAGAAAGAGAAGAGGAAAGACAGAGAGAGGGAGGGAGGGAAAGAGAGAGAGAAAGAGAGAGGGAGGGGAAGAGAGAGAGAAAGAGAGGGGGAAAGATAGAGAGAGGGGGAGGGAAAGAGAGAGAAAGAGGGAGGGAGGGAAAGAGAGAGAGGGAGGGAAAGAGAGAGAGGGAGGGAAAGAGAGAGGGAGAAAGAAAGGGGGAAGAGAGAGGGAGGGAGACAAAGAGATAAATGATATTACAAAAGTTTTTCTTTTTTTATTGTTGCTAAACATAATATTTCAAAAGCAGGAAAAAAAAACCTGAAGGGGCATAAAAGTGCATTTATCACATTTTTCTTAGAACAATTAGCTGAACTCTGCATTGTTTATCACTATTTTAGGTAGTAAAACCTCATTATTCAGGTTAAATTGCCATGTTGGCACTTTGCGATAAATAAGTGGATTTTGGGTCGCAGTTTGGGCACTCAGTCCCTAAAAGGTTTTTTGTTTTTGGAGGCACCGGTCTACCACCACACTGCCTTTTAACACTGATCAGCTGTAGGGCGACCCTTTGAAGCCCCGCGGCAAGAGTTTAAACAGTTTTTTTCCTTCTAGCCGATCAGCTGGGACTCGGGAGGCAGCAATAGATTGGGGGTGGGACCAAATAAAAGGTAAGAATAATGGGGAGCGGGGAGCAGGAGGACCCAGCTCCTGAACAAAGAGAACCGGTTCGGTGACATCATATCGTCACCGCTACCGGCTCGGCCGAACCGGGCTGAACCGGGAGGAACCCACCACTGTACTACAGGAACCAGGAGCACTACTCAGACGACCCAGAGGACACAGATAAACCTCCAAGTGGCCTCAATGACTCTCTAAAAGGATGCAAATGATCAGCTATCTACAAGGAATATAAATCCTTCCATTCCCCATGATCCTGTCAGAGCTGAAGAAGTTTCTTGGATGAGAAGTGAAACATCTTCAAAAGAAAAAACAAGAAAGTCCAGTCGCCCCCTGAAAAAGCACCTTTGGGAATTCTAGATGGATTTCACCTGTATGGCAAAAGCATCATTCCTACCAGCACACCTGAGTACATACTTAGTACCTGAGTTTATGGTTCTGGGGAGACTTCAATCTATCTTCTCTGAGTGCAGGTTGAAGGTATCTTCATGAACACCATGGCAGGCATAGGCCTTTCCTAAATTGTCCAAGGCCAAATTCAAAATAGTAATTCACTCAACATGATCTGTCTGTCAGAGCAATGGCAGAGAATTCTGGATTGGGGGATGTACTGTTTTTCCCCTGCCATGGTGTTCTGCCCCAGCTATGGACCCCAAAGAACACAGCACACACAAAGTCTGTACAAACCTTAGTTTACTAAATTAAATCTTTTTCAAACAAAGGCTGTTAATTAACTTTCTTAACAGCCTACAAGAATCCAAAGAATAAATAATCGTAATCTTACTATGGTTGGCAGAATGCCCAGAAGCAATTTGCAGAGAACTAAGATCAAGACGTGAAGGAGAGTGAACTAAAGTTGGTCCCTGCAAATTGCCTCAGTCGTCGTCCTTCCTTAAATAGGTTAAGGGAGTGGCCAATTAGCCCCAAGCCTTACTCTCAAGGAGACCTCCTCCTGAGAAGCCACCCCTGCCTTTTGGCAGCTCTGCGTGCTCGTGCATTGAGAAGAGGCTCCTCCTCTTCATCCTCTTCACTTAAAGGAGGTCCTGGAGGTTCTGAAGGCCCTGGCTGAATCCCTGTCTCTGGCACCACATCTTCTCCAGCCTCCTCACTGTCCGACTTGAGCGCCAGCTGCACAGGCTGCTGGCGCAGTACCATATCAGCCTCCTCATTGTCGGAATCAACTACAATCTGCACAGGCTGCTGACAGGCCACAACAAAGGCCAAATTCAAAATAGTAGTAATTCACTCAACATGATCTGTCTGTCAGAGCAATGGCAGAGTATTCTGGATTGGGGGAGGTACTGTTTTTCCCCTGCCATGGTCATATTACTTAGTGGTGATCCTCCAGTTCTTAAATGCCAGCCCAATCTGCAAGATATCTGCACCTATTACAACAGCCCACCCCAGCTAACAAATGCATTGATTGGTTTTTAGAAGGCATGTTATTTGGTCCACATGAAACTGTAGAGTGGCTGAGGCCTTGGATTGGGTTGCGCCTGAGCAGTTCTCCATACCCAGAGGTGATATTCAGCAGGTTCTGACCAGTTCTGGAGAACTGGTAGCAGAAATTTTGAGTAGTTCAGAGAACTCGTAAATATCACCTCTATTCTCTGCCTCCTGAGTCCCAGCTGATCAGGAAGAAATGGGGATTTTGCAGTATCCTTCCCCTGGAGTGGGGAGGGAATGGAGTTTTTTTTTTTTTTAAATTTGATTTATATGCCACCCTTCTCCGGAGACTCAGGGCGGCTTACAATGCGTTAAGCAATAGCCTTCATACTTTTGTATATTTATACAAAGTCAGCTTATTGCCCCCACAAACTGGGTCCTCATTTCACCTACCTTAGAAAGGATGGAAGGCTGAGTCAACCTTGAGCCTTGGAGAGATTCGAACCAGCAGAAATTGCAGGCAGCTGTGTTAATAACAGGGTGCGTATACCACTGTACTATCAAGGCTCTTGATATTTTACAGTATCCTTCCCCTGTCACGCCCACCAAGCCATGCCCATGAAGCCATGCCATGCCACGCCCACCAAGCCATGCCACGCCCACATAACCCGAAGTAAAAAAAATTTGAATACACATGGTTCTTGTCATTCCCTGTGGTGTATCACAGAACTGAGGGAACTCAAAATGGCTAAGAGCCACCAAGTTGAGAGGCAAAGATGACCAAACACAAGTTAGAACAGAGCTTACCTCATATTTGTAAGGGTGACAAAATGTAATTATTTCTCTGACCTTTACTTCCTTTACTGAAAAATCCCATCTGAAAAGAACGATAGAAAAGTTCAAAAAGTTTCAAACCCATCAAAAATTCTCGATGTTGTTGTTGTTAGTCGCGAAGTCATGTCCAACCCATCATGACCCCATGGACAACTTTCTTTCAGGTCTTCCTGTCCTCTACCATCCTCTGGAGTCCATTTAATCTCATGTTTCAGTGATTCCATTCAGCCACCTCGTTCTCTGTCATCCCCTTCTTCTTTTGCCCTCAATCGTTCGCAGCATTAGGCTCTTCTCCAGGGAGTCCTTCCTTCTCATTAGGTGGCCAAAGTATCTGAGTTTCCTCTTCAGGATCTGGCCTTCTAGAGAGCAGTCAGGGTTGATCTCCTCTAAGACTGACCGGTTTGATCGCCTTGCAGTCCAAGGGACACGCAGGAGTCTTCTCCAGCACCAGAGTTCAAAGGCCTCAATTCTTTGGAACTCAGCCTTTGTGGTACTATCCATGAGGTTTTCATGGCAAAGATACTGGAGTGGGTTGCCATTTCCTTCTCCAGTGAATAAACCAATAAGCTTAGCCAGATCCCTAAAGAGAAATAACTTCAGTTAGAGTTGTACTTGCAGAAGAAATCACAAGGACACAGGAGGCAAAGAGTTAAGACGAAGCCTGAGAAACTGAGTTAAATTAAAATACATCACAGGTTGACTAGCATTCCAAAGCCATTTTATAATTAAGTATCCTTGATGTGACAAGGCTTGCTTTCACAGAGCCATTAATCCAGAAGTCCAGTGCATTATTTTGTACCCTGCAGTGCCTAATGGTTATTATTATGATATCAATCTCCCACTTTTTAATTTCCGAGAACCCCACATTGGCCTTACTCCTTTTATAGCATTTTAAAAATAGGACAGGACAGATGGAAATGGGAATTGCCTTCTCAATCAGAGACGACTGCCGCTGTTGTGAATTTGCTTCCCCCCTCTGAATTTTTGTTATAATTAATCCAGTCTGCCATTATAATACCAGCATGCCTATATCCACCAACACCTTGTCTTTATCAGCTGTTCTGTTCTTAATAGTGTTGGTGTAATTGGTTTACAAATCAAAATAGATCCATTGTTCTAGATGTGACATGGTATTATATTTAAGTCTTTCTTTAAATCTAGGAAAGAAATGATCTAGGATGATTATTCAAGTCTGTATGGAATACGTCATATAATCCACGATTGTTAAAATTGTTTGGAAAAGGGGAAGGGGGGAGAGACAGCAAGAAATTTAATTTTATATTAATTTTATATATTAATATATATTTAATATATTAATTATATATATATATATATATATATATATATATATATATATATATATATATATATATATATATATATCAGTGGTGGGTTTTAATTTTTTTTACTACCAGTTCTGTGGGCGTGGCTTGGTCGGCGTGGTATGGCTTGGTGGATGTGGCTTGGTGGGTGTGGCAGGGGAAGGATACTGTAAAATCTCCATTTCCACCCCACTCCAGGGGAAGCTTACTGCAAAATCCCCATTTCCTCCTGATCAGCTGGGACTTGGGAGGCAGAGAATAGATGGGGGCGGGGCCAGTCAGAATATATATATTCTGGGATGGGTTCTACTTATCTTTACTACCGGTTTACTCACTTCGCTCGCATGCACAGAAGCTTCCTGATGATGTCAGGGTTAGTGGGGGGAGCCTCCTGCCGGTTTTACTATTGGTTCTTGCGAACCAATCCAAACCAGGGACAACCCACCACTAATACTGTGAGGGTAAAACACCCCTAACACCCTGAGGGGTGTGTGTTCTGTTAAGATACAGCCTGTTGTGCCTTAAAATGGCTTCTACTGTACTGCCTTAAAATAGATTCTACTGTGCAGCACAGTGGAGTTGCCATGGTAGCGGCTTGACAGTACTCCACAAGGGGGCTCCTTCTGGTAAGGGAGAAAAATACAACATTAGAAATTACATTTGGTCTGGATATTTTCAACAAGGCTTTGATTATTCTTGAGGACAAACGTATGGCCACAATCAATAAAACATTACTGAAACTCGGCGTGCCTGCACCACTACGAGACCGACATGACGTACTTTACGCAGATTACATACAATGAAAGAATTACAACATTGAACAGCTTAGTGCATATATCACAGATAAGAAGCCACTTCTAAATCAAGATCAGAAGAAAGCATATCAATGATCATGGATCAGCTAGCAAAACAACAAGGTGGTATCATTTTACTTGATGCTTCCAGGGGCACAGGGAAAATATTTTCCACTAATTTAATTGTCGCCAAAATCAGGGTTTAGGATGAAGTTGCTCTTCCTGTCTAATACAGGATTGGGATAAATTAATATCTGGGCAACACAGGGTTATCAGCTAGTAGATCAGTGGTGGGCTGCTCCCAGTTCTGTCCAGTTCCTGAGAACCAGTAGTAAAAATGGTGGAAGGTTTCGCCCGCCCACCCTGACGTCATATTTGGTGATCTGCACATGCGCAGAAGCATGGGCATATGCTCCCATTATGAACCGGTAGTAAAGATATGTAGAACCCACCCCTGTAGTAGATGGATAAAAAGTTCTTGCTTCTCCCCACATGTGATCTCTTCTTGAAGATCCCTCAACTCCCTGTGGAAATATTATCTTCAGACAAGAGAATGAGGGAGAGAAATACAGTTTTTTTTTTTTGTTTGTTTGTTTTCCGATCTTGATAACTCAGGTCTATCATTTCTGCTGAGTACAAAAGAGATTTGTGTGCATCTTTTTGGGTGATAAATTGTGCTAGGGAACAAAAGTCTCTTATAATAGGGTTTGTGCTAGTTCTCCAGGTTTGCGTTCACTGTTAAGTTTAATAAATAAGCCTATAGAGAAGCTTGAAGGGAAGAAAATGTCACCTAATTATCTGTGGATTCTGGAGGCAATATTTGAGCTGAGCGGCGAAGAACCTCTGCTCTTGATTCCCAGATCTTGGTGAAAACTTTGAAGCTTGTTTGGATTTTATGCATCTGTGTCGATTACCTGTAATCAATGAAAGTATCTTTCAATCAATAGTCAATGATAACATGGCCATAGAAATGTACGGTAATCCATTCTAAACAAACAAGCAACAAAGGGTTTGCTAGCTCTGATTGATGGATTGATTCTATGGATAACATTATTTATCTCTTTGTAAGTAAAGGTTCCCCTCGCACATATGTGCTAGTCGTTCCCGACTCTAGGGGGCGGTGCTCATCTCCGTTTCAAAGCCGAAGAGCCAGCTCTGTCTGAAGACGTCTCCGTGGTCATGTGGCCGGCATGACTCAACACCAAAGGTGCACGGAATGCTGTTACCTTCCCACCAAAGGTGGTCCCTATTTTTCTACTAGCATTTTTTACGTGCCTTGGAACTGCTAGGTTGGCAGAAGCTGGGACAAGTAACGGGAGCTCACCTCGTTACGCGGCACTCGGGATTCGAACCTCTGAACTGCCGACCTTTCGATCGACAAGCTCAGCCTCTTAGCCACTGAGCCACCATGTCCCTTTACCTCTTTGAGATCCGGATAAAAACAAACAGCCTCATTCACAATCCATAATATAAAATATACAGTAGTATATTGAGACGCATAAGAAATCCCGTGAATAAGAGCTACAGCAAATTCACCTTCACAAAATGATTTGTAATAGGCTGACACAATTTACTTTGAGGAAGTCAAAAGACACCTAATTCATCTCGGTCAAGTAGCTGAGGTGGCCTTGAAATTCTTTGTGCCAGCTTATCTGGAGAAGTCTCCATTTACATATTCTCTCCCAGGGTGAAATCCAGAGTCTTTCACGATGGCTAGATCAGAATTTCTCATCGTGTTCAGAGTTAGAATTGTCCATTTAGAATATATATATATATATTTTTTGCACAGGGTTCATTCTCAGCCAAAGGCTGAGAGGAGACAGTAAGAAATCGCTGGTTAACATTGTGGCAAAGGCATGAGGGGAAAAAAAATTCAAATAATCTAAAAGGGTGAATTACTTTGTGTGTGAGTGTGTGTGTGAGAGAGAGAGGGTGGGAAGGAGGGAGGGAGGTGAGAGAGAGATGATAACTAGATAGATAGATAGATAGAGAGAGATGTATAGAAATATAGATAACTAGATGTATAATATAGATATACACACATACATATTATATATACAGTACGTATATATGTATGCCTCTTTATATATGTAGATAGATAGTGTGTTTCTGGGTGTGAGGGTGTGTGGGTGTGTATATATATATATATATATATATATATATATTCACATAATGGGATGTGGCGGCACAGTGGCTAAGACGCTGAGCTTGTTGATCAAAAGGTTGGCAATTCAGAAGTTCGAATCCCTCGTGCCGCGGAACGGGGTGAGCTCCCGTTACTTGTCCCAGCTCCTGCCAACCTAGCAGTTCGAAAGCACGTAAAAAAATGCAAGTAGAAAAATAGGGACCACCTTTGGTGGGAAGGTAACAGAGTTCCGTGCGCCTTTGGCATTGAGTCGTGCCGGCCACATGACCACGGAGACGTCTTCGGACAGCGCTGGCCCTTCGGCTTTGAAACGGAGATGAGCACTGCCCCCTAGAGTCGGGAACGACTAGCACATATGTGCAAAGGGAACCTTTACCTTTATATATTCATATACATACATATACACTAGTGTAATTGTTACTAAGAATTTTAATTGTAATAGTAAAAACTACGGTAATACAAGGTAAATTTACAGAAAAAAAGTATATAATGGAAATAGCTAAAAAGAAGGACTCGAACTGGTTAAGCAGATATGCAGCAATCAAGGAACTTCTGACAAGGAATACGTATTTCAGAAAAGCCAAGAAGCTTTTTAGCAAAGATTTGCAGCCACTTTTTGCTGTGACAGGATGTCAAAATATCACTTATATATGGTGAAGTCAGTATTCACATAAATGGAATCTTATTTTTGCTCCTGATGGTCCTATCAACCTGGCACCTGGCTTTACAATCCTGAACTTAAGTTCACATTTCATTTTTACACATTGCTTCTTGTTTTCTTTGTTTTTTCTGTGATTTTCAGTCCTTTAACATTTAACAGATTAATAGAGTTGGAAGGGATCTTATCGGTCATCTAGTCCAACCCACCGCTCAAGCAGGAGACCCTACACCATTTCTGACAAATGGCAGTCCAATCTCTTCTTGAAAGTCTCAAGTGATGAAGCTCCCACAACTTCCAAAGGCAGCTTCTGTTCCATGGGTTGACTGTCAGATAGTTCCTTCTCATTTCTAGGTTGAATCTCTCCTTGGTCAGTTTCCATCCATTATTCCTTGTCTGGCCTTCAGGTGCTTTGGAAAACAGTTTGACCCCCTCCTCTCTGTGGCAGCCCCTCAAGTATTAAAAGATGGCTATCATGTCTCTCCTGGTCCTTCTCTTCGCTAGAGTAGCCATGCCCAGTTTCTGCAACCATTCTTCGTATGTTTTAGCCTCCAGTCCCCTAATCATCCTGGTTGATCTCCTCTGCACTTTTTCTAGAGTCTCAACATCATTTTTATAGTGTGGTGACCAAAACTGGATGCTGGATTCTAGGTGTGGTCTTACTAAGGCTTTGTAGAGTAGTATTAGTACCTCCCTTGATCTTGATTGTATCCCTCTGTTAATGCAATTTACTGAGTATTGGAGCTCATTCTGAAGACCAAACTCTATCAGAGATACTTGCATTATAATAAAAAATAAAAAACGTCAGATTGCTAGAAAAATCTGGCAGGTGGTCTCAAAGGAGACCAAATCACATTGCTAGGCAGTGTGAAGCAGCTCCCTTAGCTGAAGGTAGAAAGGCAACCATTAGCTTTATCTTCTGAACCCCACTCTTTCTCTGTAACACACACTGTTATTGTGTAGGGTTTCCTGACTGGGCAGGGGGTTGGACTAGAGGACCTCCAAGGTCCCTTCCAACTCTATTATTCTATTCTATTCTATTCTATTCTATTCTATTCTATTCTATTCTATTCTATTCTATTCTATTCTATTCTATTCTATTCTATTCTATTCCATTCCACTCCACTCCACTCCACTCCAATTCTTTATTCTGTTCTGTTCTGTTCTGTTCTGTTCTGTTCTGTTCTGTTCTGTTCCGTTCCATTCCATTCCATTCCATTCCATTCCACTCTACTCTAATTCTCTATTCTATTCTATTCTATTCTATTCTATTCTATTCTATTCCATTCCATTCCATTCCATTCCATTCCATTCCATTCCATTCCACTCCACTCCACTCCACTCCACTCCACTCCACTCTACTCTAATTCTTTATTCTGTTCTGTTCTGTTCTGTTCTGTTCTGTTCTGTTCTGTTCTGTTCCATTCCATTCCATTCCATTCCATTCCATTCCATTCCATTCCATTCCACTCCACTCCACTCTACTCTAATTGTTTATTCTCTTCTCTTCTCTTCTCTTCTCTTCTCTTCTCTTCTATTCTATTCTATTCTATTCTATTCTATTCTATTCTATTCTATTCTATTCTATTCTATTCTATTCTTTGCTGGAAGATAGACTGTGTACCCCATATGGATTCTCCATCCTGGTTCCGTTTAGGTAGGTTGTGACCTCAGGTGACAGAAGGAGACAATATTTCATCACAGATGTCGAAATGAGATTCAGCTAGCATTCCATCAAGCTCTTTATGTAGAAAGCAACAAGACAATTACCTTCGTCTCAAGTAGAAAAATGATCTGGGTCACCACGGCTTCTCAGATAACAAGATTATTTGTTTTGCAAATTCAAGTTAACTCCTCAATGAGATAAACTGGACTGGATGATGGAGTTTCTTAGAACAATTCATTTTCCCTATTCAAGTCAAAGTGCTGTATTATTTTTTTTTTTTAAAAAAAAGACCTATGCCAGAAATTGGCATGTCCTTCGAGGACCTGTCTATGCTATGCTATGCCACAAGTATCTATACTGCCCCTCTGTAGTTTTATTATATACACTGCTGGGAAACACCATTCCAGATTCAGAATGCAGTGTTATCTGACGACCTTCAACTCAGCTTCTCATTTTCGTCTAATCTAAGGGACTGATACAGTAATACAGATCAGCTAGATAAAGACTTACAAATCCATCCTTTTTTTAAAAAAAATCAATCTATGAATCAGAAAAAAGAGACTTTTTCCATTTCTCAGATTTCGACCAAAGAGTTGGCAAAAATGAGGGATATATAAATAATTATATTTGCTGATGAAGAAATAAAGGGAGACTAGTATAGATCTATTTCAAGCTATTTAGCTCTCATCAGCTAGCCATACCCTTACTCGGATTCGAACTTTGGCTGCCTGCATATTATTTTATTTATTTATTTGTTTGTTTGTTTGTTTGTTTGTTTGTTTCAATTTGTATACTACCCTTCTCCAATATTAGGCAGTTGTATTAATCTCTGAGCCACAAGTTCTCCTCCCTTTATCAGATTAATCTCTCCTCTGGCTCAAGCTACTAAAGGGAGGAGAATTTGTGGTATAAAATGGTTTGTCGTGTATGCGACTACTTGAGGGCTCCTGGATTGGAGCTGAGAGGCAAAAGAGAAGCAGTATGCTTCCTCCCATATTGGGGTAGACCAGGCGCTTTGACAGAAAATCACTTAATATATTTATGTTTGTGTGTGTGTGTGTGTGTGTGTGTGTGTGTGTGTGTGTGTTAAATTTAGATTTACTGACAACAAAATAAAGGGAGATTCCCTTTATTTTGTTGTCAGTAAATCTAAATTTAACACAAAATAGTTTGTCGTGAAAGTGACTGCCTGAGGGCTCCTGGATTGGGGCTGAAAGGTGAAAGGAAGTAGTATGCTCCTTCCCGTATGTAGGTAGACCAGGTTGCTTCGATAGAAAACCCATATATATGTCTCTCTGTGTGTGTGTCTGTGTGTCTCTGTATGTCTCTCTGTGTGTCTCTCTCTGTGTGTGTGCTTCTGTGTGTATGTTTCTCATACTTGAGAAAATACTATTTTCAGGAATGATGGATGGATGCTAGATACAAAGATAAAGATAGAGAGATAGACAGACAGATGATACATAATAGATAGATAGATAGATAGATAGATAGATAGATAGATAGATAGATAGAATGATAGAGATAGTTTAGCAGAGGTAGATGATAGATAGATAGATAGATAGATAGATAGATAGATAGATAGATAGACAGACAGACAGACAGGAATATCACAATTTTCTTTTTTTTTCTTCCTTCCTTCCTTCCTCCCTTTTCTCCATGATTTTTTAAAATTTGTTTTTATATTATTTGTGCAGTTTTTTCACTCACTTGTTAAAAGAAAAGACATGGTGAAAATAGTTTAAATAACCCCCAAATTATCTAAATGTTTTGTTTAAAAATGTGTGTGTGTGTGTGTGTGTGTGTGTGTGTGTGTATACATACATACATACATACATACATATATACATACATACACACACACACACACACACACACACACACCCTTTTAGGGATATGTTCACAATTACACGGGAAGAAACCCGAAATATTAACTGTACACACATATATACCCGTGAAAACTTACATAGACAAATATACAGACACACACACACACACACACACACACACACACACACACACACAGAGAGAGAGGGGGGGGGAGTTTGTTGCAAAAAAAAAATGTCTGACACACTTTAAACTCTGGTGCCATCCACCTTAGCTCGTCCTACCTATAGATTACATCTGCATCGCCTCTAAGGCTCCTAGGCATTTGAATTGTTGAGCTGTGCCATCTGCAATTTAATATAAAATATGCTGTAGCTAGCAAAGAGGGAGTCATGTGCTGCCAATAGCTACTTCTGGAGATAACATTTTCCCCAGAGTGCTTTTTTTTTAAAAGAGAGAGAGAGAGAGAGAGAGAGAGAGAGAGAGAGAGAGAGAGAGAGAGAGAGAGAGAGAGAGAGAGAGAGAGAGAGAGAGGAGAGAGAGAGAGAGAGAGAGAGAGAGAAAGAGAAAAACAACTAGCTTTTGAATAAGTATGAACACTTACTGCACAATTCTTATTCTTTTAAATCCTTTAAAGTGATTTCCTGTGTCCTTTCAATCTAAATATTAGCTGTCAAATGGCTTCAACGCTGTTTTTCATCGTTTCGCGTAGTTTTCACTTTTCCCATGAGAACTTCGCAGAGGCAATTTTATCTCTCTTAAATTCTGGTTATTATTATTATTGCAACGGTCACACCGTCCGCCAATTATTTAGATTGAATTCAGCATTTTTTTTGTCCACCCATTGAGTCCTTCCTCGCTGACCTGGGATTAGAGATGCTTCCTTCACATGATCAATAATCTTAGTCTCAGCTCCCCAAACATGACAAACCTTCTGACGTGAACTCAAAGGATTCCTTTATTAGGAATACCGGCAGCCCCAGCAAAAAGTTTATCTCATAGGCTAACAAGTCCATCTGTCTAGAAGATGAATAATTGTCTGCCACATCTATTCATCTCCGCCCCCTGCCTTTTATCCCCAGAGCAAGGATGGGGCCTTGTTAGCAGCAGTGGCTCTTCCTTCCCAAGGACCAGCCCATAGATTTCCACTGCTCTCCTCTCCTCTGCCTTCTGCGCAGCTGTGCGTCAGGCACTGGACCCAGCTGTTCCTCCTCTTCCTCATCAGCCACCTCCAGACCTGGGGGCTGTTGACTCTCCATCTGAGGGCTGACGGATGGCCCAGGCTCTGCCTCTCTCTCTCTATCTCTGCCAGCTCCGTTACCTCTTCCCCCTCGGAGCTCCCACATTGTACTGATACTGACCCTCACTCCCACGCCTCCTCCTCTTCCTCCTCTGATTCAGCTGCTGGAAGGGATGGTGGCTGATAGGCCACAACACTTAGGCTTAGTCTAGTTCATTTCTTTGATTCTCAGTGACAAAAAGCAGATGATGTAATCTAATGATTGACTAAGCAATTAATTTCACATTGCAATACAAGCTATGCGTTCATACTGTATGACATAATTTGACTGACTAAGCAATTCATCAATCAAATTATGTCTATCTGGAACGAGCTCCCCCCGTAGATACGGACGATCCCGGATCTGCGTACCTTCCGTCGCGCGCTTAAGACGTTCCTATTTCATCAAGATGGCCTGACCTAAATTTTCCTATTTTAAATGGGAATTTTAAATTTGGTTTTAAATTATTGGGGTTTTAAAATGGTTCAGCCAAATTTATTTAATTGGTTTTATCTCTATCTTAAATTTTGTATCTATATGTTTTATTTTATGGCTGTTCACCGCCCTGAGTCCTTCGGGAGTAGGGCGGTATACAAATTTAATTAAATAAATAAATAAATAAATGTCATACAATATGAATGCATAGCTTGTATTGAAATTCTTCCAAAATTGGACCTTCTATGTTAACTTCATTCTTTTCTTCAGTTTCCTAAAAAAACAAAACAAAACCAGAATATATTGTTAATTATTAGAACTATGTGAATATTCAATTCGGAAAGGAATTTCAAAAACTATTGAACTCAACTGAATTTTTCAAAAATGTGGAATTACATCTGATGCTTATCAAGAAACTCAACTGGTTTGGATGCTTCTAAGGACGAGCAAAAAAACAACAACATTCAAATCAGGTGCTAAAACAATAACAATTTGATCTGTTTCAATCATTTGAGCCCGATGACCAAATAAACTGGTTTTCCAAGTCGATTTTCAAATAAAATTGGGTTGATTTTCCAAAAGCATCTGTTAATTTAAGGGCCTCCTCAGTTAATCATGAAACTTTTCCAACTTATTTGTTAATTCAAGCAGTATTAATAATTAATTGTGCTAATAATTATTAAGGGACTGGTTTGGACAAAACTCAGCAGCACTTTTTTGTGTGGCTGTTGATAAAAATAGGATCGCCAACATGATTGCAAACATCCAATGATGGATATGGCATAATAATAATAATAATAATAATAATAATAATAATAATAATAATATAAAATAATTATATTTTAATTACCAGGAGATGCCAGAGTTGAAGAAAAAGAACTGGAAAAAATCACAAAATATTGCGACCTGGCCATCAAAACTATGCAATTATGGATGAAACATGTAACAGTAATACCCATTGTCATTGGGGCGCTTGGTACCATGTCCAAGAATTTTATAAAATACATCAATAAATTGCAGCTCCCTGCAATGACACCAGCGGAACTGCAAAAAAACAGCGCTACTCGGAACATTGTACATCTTAAGAAGGTACTTTGTTGATACCTAGGACGCTGGCAGCAACCCGTATCAACCATTAGCACCAGTCAATGGTATTTGTGATGCATTTTTGAATGTTCAGTTGACTGAGTTTCATGTTTAATGAATAAAAGAGATATAGGAAGAAGAAGGAGGAGGAGAAGGAGAAGGAGAAGGAGGGGGAGGGGAGGGGGAGGGGAGGGGAGGGGGAGAAGGAGGAGGAGGAGGAGGAGGAGGAGGAGGAGAAGAAGGAGATTGTCACAAATTTTTGGCTCTGTAGAGTAGTTTAGTACACAATAAACAATGCAAAATAAAGCAACCAAAAGAAAATATTTAGCTTAAGTTACATATTTACTGCTTCTTTGAAGTTTGCACATATAAAACGTTAAAACGATGGCAAGTATTACTTTTATTTAAATAATGCCACTCATTAGTGCCATTAATGTGCAACTTAAGTTAAATATTTAGGCTAAACCGCTTAAGCTAAAACGATACATCTATTTTCAATTTAATCTTTAGAGAACAGTATTCTTTTTTCCCCCCTCTCTCTCTCTCTTATACAATATGCGACATTATGATTATGAACTCGGAGCTTTTAGTGAATATCTGATGAATCAAAAGCGAATTTGGTTTTTTACCAGTTGAAAGGCTTCATTTCAATCACAGCAATTAAAAGGCCGTCTAGAAGCAAAGTTTAAAAAGAATATTCCCAAGGCACTGGGAAAAGACACTGATTCAGAACAGTTTACATTGGGCTAATGAACATAGTACAGTTTGTTTTCTTCGTTGGCACCAAACCACTTTCCTTATTCATTTTAATATATTTATCCTAACCAATTGTAGGACTCAAAAGCTGCTCTGACTCTTTCTAAAGGGATTTTGCTTTTGCTCAGTTTTCTTTATTGACCAAGGTGGATCTAATGGGAGGAAGGATAAAGGTTTAGAGTCAGAGATGGGTTTGACATAATTTTACCACCGGTTTGCCACGCACAAAAAAATATGAGCGCGTGCACACACATGCTCGTTTTGCTCGCTTGCAGGTATGCCTCCTTTCACAACTCAAAAAAGAAACACCCCGACTCCATTTTCATAGAGAAAGATACTTTAACTGAGTATGAACTGAATGCAACCAAAGAAAAGCAAGGTCTGAGGCCACAGGCGCGAACATCACATATAGAAAGCATCCTTAAAACTCTCCCCCTCAATGGTCCAGTCAGGATTTATCCAATCCACATTTCCCCCAAGGTGTCATGCGGGGTGCAGCTTCAGATGGCTCCATCCTTCTGGTATGCCAGGATGGTTGACTTTGACTGGTTATCAGCACGCCTCCCAGCTGCAGAGAAAGCACTGAGGAACACTTTCTCCAATTCACTCCCTGTTATGAGACATCTCCACCAGCTCGCTTCCCCCCTTCCAACTACCCAGACAGCTCCCCCCTCCACCCGTTACAATGGCAGCCGTAGCAAGCAAGGAATATAGAAGCGGAGGCTGACAGCATGTGTGCGTGGCCTTTCATGCATGCACTTTGCTCGCGTGGTTTGCACATGTGCGCACGGCTTAGAAAATGTGGCTAAATAGGACAGCATAGCGCCGGGGCAGGTTGCCACTACCGGTTTGCTCGAACCGATTTAAACCGGCTGAATACCACCACTGTTTAGCATCCAAAAGGGTGACATCATAATAGAATACTTTATTGTCCAAGTGTGAATAGAAAAAACAAGGATTTGTTGTGCAAAGAATTCCTGAGTCCCAAACATAGCATCCAGAGGCTTCCAAAGACCTTCAAATAAATGTTCTTGGAAACTGGTCATGTTCAAACCCATTTGATTGTGTGATCACATTCATTCATTCATTCATTCATTCATTCATTCATTCATTCCATTCATTTCATTCATTTCATTCATTCATTCATTTCATTCATTTCATTCATTTCATTCATTAATTCATTAATTCATTAATTCATTCATTCCATTCATTCATTCATTCATTCATTCATTCCATTCCATTCATTCATTCATTCCATTCATTCCATTCATTCATTCATTTCATTCATTCATTCATTCATTCATTCCATTCATTCCATTCATTCCATTCATTCCATTCATTCATTTCATTCATTCATTCATTCATTCATTCATTCATTCATTCATTCATAGTGGTGTGGTGGCTCCTCCTGTTCCTAGTAGAGGAACTGGAGACTCTGGAGGCTCTGGAGTCCACGCATCACTCCCAGATGACCCTGGCCCCATTTCTGCCTCCGACGCAGAGCCCTCATCTGAGCCTTCCCCAGACTCCAGGACTGGCCCATGTTCCTCCCCAGCCTCCTCACTGTCCGATTCAGCTGCCAGCTCCTCATGCTGCTGGCGGACCACAACAGGGTGTGAGATACAAGGGGAAAAAGAAACAGGAAGAAAAGGGAGCACTGACTTCTAACTCTTCTTAGCACAGTACAAGATAAACACACTCCAGCTTTTTACTTTTACACATTACTATATAACTAGCCATTCCTATAACACCAAATCTTTCCAAATCAACGAAACCAAGGTCAAAGTTTCATATTTTCTTTCTTCACAAGCACAAATTCCAGAAGTGATATCCAAATAAGAACATATTTTCCTCTTTGAATAAAATAACCAATTTAACCATTCCTGCTTTATCTTCCTTGCTATCGAAGCAACATGTACTTCTATTTGCACCCAGTAATCTATATGAACTGTCACCATTTTTATTTACAAAATATATTGTGTTGTTATATTTTTAGGTTGTAGTCTGGTCTTTTTGTTTCCTTCATAACTTGTTTGTGGGGGCAATAAGCTGACTTTGTATAAAAAAGAACACCGCTTGGGTGGGGGGGCGAAAGCCCTACTAAGCAGGTATATACAAAAGTATGAAGGCTATTGCTTAACGCATTGTAAGCCGCCCTGAGTCTCCGGAAAAGGGCGGCATATAACTCAAACCAATACATAAATAAATAAATAAAATTCTATTATTGTCTCTTTTGAACGATGTGAAAAGGTGGCTTATTTCTATGTGTCTGCTGATGGCATATTTCTTTGAATGCCAAATCTTTTTTTCATTGCTGGTATAATCATAATCAGTTTCAACTTCCATAAAACAAATTTCTTTTTTCAGTCTACGTACAGTAAATTTCAGCATAAATCTCTTTCCTATCAAATGAAACAGTAACTCATTGAAGATTGAATGTCTGCCAACATATGATTGGTATTAACATTCACTACTGCACATAAGAGGCAGGGCTGAATGAATTCCCATACTTTGCAAGGCAACATACCATTGTCCAATCTCGCTTCTAAGACTAACAACAATAGAACTATTTCATTTAAGTCCATGCGAAAGAAGACGACCCTTATTAGGTAAAGGTAAAGGTAAAGGTTCCCTTCGCACATATGTTCTAGTCATTCCCGACTCTAGGGGGCAGTGCTCATCTCCGTTCCAAAGACGAAGAGCCAGTGCTTTCCGAAGACATCTCCGTAGTCATGTGGCCAGCATGACTAAATGCAAAAGGCACACGGAACGCTGTTACCTTCCCACCAAAAGTAGTCCCTATTTTTCTACTTAGCATTTTTTACGTGCTTTCGAACTGCTAGGTTGGCAGAAGCTGGGACAAATAACAGGAGCTCACCCCATTACACGGCACTAGGGATTTGTCTCTCTTTGCCTCTCTCTCTCTCTCTCTCTCTCTCTCTCTCTCTTTGTCTCTCTGTCTCTCTCTCTCTCTTTCTCTTTCTCTCTCTCTCTGTGTCTCTGTGTCTCTTTGTCTCTCTCTCTTTGTGTCTCTCTTTGTCTCTCTCTTCTTGTCTCTCTCTCTCTCTGACTCTCTCTCTCTTTGTCTCTCTGTCTCTGTCCCTCTCTCTGTCTCTCTTTCTCTCTCTGTCATATTAGTATGAACCAAAATACAAAAAAGCACCTTCTAAAGAAAAAGAAATATATTTTGAAAAAATAATTCATAGATAGTGTATTTAAATTCGGTCAGGTTAATGTATTTTTGCTCTACAGTTTGAGCTTGTTTCGGAGGGTTTACAAAATAAATCACTGATCAGCAATATGTGATGCTATCTGGTGTTCTTTTAAATTAACCTATTTGGATGGATTAAAAGAAGACATTAATGATGGCAGAGCTGAACTGAGCCTTGTAGGTAAAACAATCTTGCATTCAAATATGACTTATCTTCATAGAGCCTAGAAAAAAAAAAACTTAGCCTTGATAGTACAGTGGTCTATGCACCCTGTTATTAACACAGCTGCCTGCAATTTCTGCTGGTTCGAATCTCTCCAAGGCTCAAGGTTGACTCAGCCTTCCATCCTTTCTAAGGTAGGTGAAATGAGGACCCAGTTTGTGGGGGCAATAAGCTGACTTTGTATAAAATATACAAAAGTGTGAAGGCTATTGCTTAACGCATTGTAAGCCGCCCAGAGTCTCCGGAGGAGGGCAGCATATAAATCAAATTTAAAAAAAAAAATTAAAGCTGTGGGCCAACCTCTATGGTCTTCAAAGGAGAATTAGCATCCTGAGAGATACTGTACCAGATACATCTGGATTTTATCCTTTTCCTTCAAACTTTGGAGAGAAAAAAAAAATAAGCTTAAATGGGGAAAGGTGTACAGATTCCCATATATTTCTTCCCACCTCATTATATTCAATCAGAACCCTTGAATGTCATTAGAGACCATGATTCAGTCCTTAAATCCAATACCATATATCAGGGGTCTACAACCTTAAACACTCAAAAAGCCATTTGGACCAGTTTCCCACAGAAAAGAAAACACCAGGAGCCACAAAACCCTTCCCGTGTCTGACTATTTCTTGAGTGGCCACAAAACTAGCATATGTAGTGGAATTAAATGTTCTGTTTTCTTCTGAAACTTTTCTTTTCTTGGATTTATCCATGGTTGGCCTACCAGGGGTTGAAAAGTTCAATAAATCGCGTGCCAGAGGGTGTTGCACATTGGCGGTTGTGACATATATTTTGAGCGACAGGGAGACGCAGCAGAAGGGATGAAAGAGGCAGATGCGGCTCCAGAGCCGCAAGTTGCTGACCCCTGCCATATATTATACAGCATTATATGCAGTGTTTCTCAACCTTGGTATGTGGATTTCAACTCCAAGAATTCACCAGCCATGGTTTTGGTAGCAATAGCATCCACAGAATGCTGAACGTTGTTGGACTTCTCCAAATGCAGGAAGGAATACAGATTGTCCTTGACTTACAACAGTTTGTTTTAATGATTGTTCAAAGTTACAATAGCACTAAAAAAATATACAGTGTGCAGATCTGTATATTGGGGAAACAAAACAACCACTTCATAAACACATGGTACAAGATAGGAGAACAAACCCATCAGGATTAGATTCAGCAATCCATCTGCATTTAAAAGACAAAGGCCACTCTTTTAAAGACAGCAAAGTCCACCTTTTGAGCAGAGAGGATCGCTGGTATGAAAGAGGGTTCAAAGAGGCCATCTATGTCAAAATTGAACAGCTCTCTCTCAACCGAGGGGGAGGGATATGACATCTACAACACAGTCCTTTCAACAGTTCCAAAAAAGGCTCCACACCCATTTGCACCACTCAGGTCACCCTGAGGACACAGATAAACCTCCAGGTGACCTTAACAACTTGCTAAAAGGATGCAAATGACCAGCTGTCTGCAAGGAGTATAAATCCTTCCATTCCCCACTATCCAGTCAGAGCCGAAGAAACTTCTTGGATGAGAAGTGAAATGTCTTCAAAGAAAAACCAGAAAGTCCAGTTGTCTCTTTTGCACGCTAGCTACTTTTTCCATTGCTAAAATCCAAAAGTTTTGTTGGATCTTTCCTCTACAATAGCCATTGGCTCATCCTCCAATTGCTGCTTGTATTAAGGTTAGGGTTTGGCTTGCCCTTTTCTCTCCTAATGAAATTAAAACAAGAGCTGGAATAGCTTTCATTTTTCTTTATTTTTCCCTGCAGTGTTTCATGAGAAACTGTCACAGCCCCCAAAGCAGCTATGACCTACAACAGGAACAGCAACAGCAGCAACAACAACAATAACAATAATAATTTCACCACTATTGTTCAACATCACATTAATTCCACTGACAATAATCCTATGAAACACAAAACTGGGATATCAAATCTCAAGCCAACGTGGCAAGATAAACCATCTACTATACATGGATGACTTAAAAATATATGCGAAAAGCCCCACTGAATTTAAATCAATACTCAACACTGTTCAACTGTTCAGCAGCGACATCAAAATGAGCTTTGGGCTTGAAAAATGTGCTATATTATCCATGCAGCAAGGAAAAATGGAAAAAAAATAGAAGGAATAGAACTGGGAAATGGAAACATAGTGAAAACGTTAGCAAAGGATGATGCTTACAAATACCTAGGCATATTGGAAGCAGATAACATCTTGAATGGAAAAGTCAAAGAATCAACGCAAAAGGAATACATCAGGAGGGTCCACAAAATATTAAAATCAAAACTGAATGCTGGAAACATAATTAAAGCCATTACTACATGGGCAGTTCCAGTGATACACTACTCAGATGGAATCATCAACTGGACTGTAGCTTTTGAATATGTACCATGTTTTATATCCACAAAGTGACATCAACATGTTGTACCTGCCAAGAAAAATAGGGGGCAGAGGACTATTGCAAATCCATCAAACTGTAGAAGAAGAAAGACGAAGTTTTGAATGATTATGTGAACCAAAGTACAGAAGAATTGCTGCAGGCTGTGAAAATGGAGAACATTATAAAAACAACAGAAACAAAGTCAGAATATAAGGAAAAACAGCTGGATGACAGATTAAATAGATGGAAAACCAAAGCTTTGCATGGACAGCAATTGAAAAACATTGAAGGAAAATGTGATGATAACTTGACGTGGGCATGGCTTAAGTTGGGAACCATCAAGAAAGAAACGGAAGGTTTAATACTGGCTGCTCAAGAACAAGCACTACAAACTAATGCCATGAAAGCGAAGATACAAAACTCCACTGACAATCCAAATTGCCTATTTTGCAATGAAGTTGAAAGTGTTTCACATTTAATATGTGAGTGCAGCAAAATCGCACAAACTGATTACAAAGCTAGACACGACCAAGTTGTTAAATTAATCCACTGGTCATTATGTAAAAAAATACGACTTACCTGTATCCAAAAAGTCATGAGAACATAAAGTGGAAAAAGTTATTGAAAAAGAGAAGATCTTGTGGGACTTCTGAATACAGACAGATCATCATTTGAAACACAAATGCCAGATATCACAGTTGTTGAAAACCGAAGCATACAATTTATTGATATTGCTGTACCAGGAGACACCAGAGTCAAGGAAAAAGAACTGGGAAAAAAAACACAAAATATTGCGACCTGGCCATCAAAACTACACGATTGTGGATGAAACATGTAACAGTGATACCCATTGTCATCAGGCCACTTTGTACCATGTCCAAAAATTTTACAAAACACATCAAGAAATTGCAGCTTCCTGCAATAACACCAGCAGAACTGCAAAAAACTGTGCTACTCGGAACATCGTACATCTTAAGAAGGAACTTGGTTGATACCTAGGATGGTGGCAGCAACCCGTATCAACCATTAGCACCAGTCAATGGTATTTGTGATGCATTTTTGAATGTTCAGTTGACTGAGTTTCATGTTTAATGAATAAAGTAAATGATGGATGATGATGATGAAGAAGAAGAAGAAGATAATGATGAAGATGAAGATGATGATGGTGATGATGATGATGATGATGTGGCAGTGCCTGTAGACAGCAGAATAGAAGAGAAAGAACTGGAGAAGATAACAAAATACAAAGACCTACAAATTGAAATAGAATAGCTGTGGCAAAGACAACCAATAGTAATAGGTGTCAGGATTCAGTGCTGTTTCAAATAAACTGCATTTCAAACAAATAGTCCTTGATCAAAATCTTTCATTTATTAGGCACAACAATTGAAACTCTGACTCAGTTGCAGCCAACACTGACTTCCTGGTCCAAACCCACCCTTTCCTTTCCCCACTGCTCTGCTTCTCATTGGCCATCTTCCAAGTCACTCTGCTGTTATCTACTACTTCAGCTCAAAGGAATTTCCCCCCTCCCAACCCATCTCCTAGGGGATAGTATCTCCAGGGAAAATAAGTAGGTGAAAAGTCAAGCGTCCTCTTGCCAGATGCCCCCACCTTCTCCTTCTTATGTCAGCACTGGAGTGACTGCAGCGTGGAGTGCTGACATCAGGTGCCTTAGGTCAATCCCAAAACAATTGGAGGGCCACTTGGACACCATTGGCCTTGGCATTGACAAATTTGCCATCAGTCAATTGCAAAAGGCAGCTTTACTTGGAACACCTTCCATCCTGCGACAATGTATGTGACACCATCAAACATCCAGATCTGCCTATCCCAGGTCCTTGGTAAGGACTCAACAGGGAGAGAAAAATGCCAAACCCCGTCTGAATATCTGGCTGACTGTGTGATGATCAACCATCATCATCATCATGAGCCTTCTCTGTGGGGGCACCCGCCCTGTGGAATGAGCTGCCTCCTGGAATACGATTGATCCCGGACCTCCGGACCTTCCGTAAAGCCCTGAAGACGTTTTTATTTCATCAAGCCGGCCTAGCCTAAATGGTTTTTAACTGGGATTTTAAATTTTATGGATTTGGGGTTTTAAATTGGGTAGCCAATGATTTAATTCTTTTAATTATCTTAACTTTTGTATTTGTATGTTTTTTAATTTTGGCTATTCACCGCCCTGAGTCCCTTCTGGGAGAAGGGCGGTATACAAATTAAATTAATAAATAATAAATAAATAAATAAAATCATCCACATTTTAACACACTGTCCACACTGTCCCTGTAGCTTTAAAATCCCAAGTTTATTCCAAACAACGTTAAGCCACTTCAGGCTGCTTTGAATTTGACAGAACTGATTTAAGCAAATGTTAACTCTGCCATTGAAATTAATGAGATGTTAATTTTGTATTTCTGCCTTCATTCTGCCCTGTATTTCCAACGCATCATCAAAATTCCACAATACTTTTGTTCATTTAATGAATGTGAAATGGGAAAAGAAAAGAAAAAAAAAAAAACAATTCCAAGGACTGTTTTAAGCAACAACTATTCATGAATCTTTTTAAAAGATAAATTGTCCACACCTATGCACATCCACACCTTCCAAGAGAAATAGGACAGTAAATTGTCCATCATTTGGCATGACTCACTCAGCAGAAGAAAAGAAAATTACTGTCACGTTAAATGTCAAATGTTGGTGATCACTTCCAAGTAATGTGGCAATTATGATCAGCTTATTCTGTAAAAGTGACCATTACTTTTTATTTCCAAGAATCTTGAGTTACATCTCCACCAACTGAATAATGATGTCTCATGAATGGAAATTGAAAAGAAAAAAAAAAAAAAAAACCTCATAAAGACACTAACGATATGAAATAGGTTAAAATGTGCATCATACGAAATCAGGAACTAGGGCATACAAAACCTTTGCCAGACCAATTCTTGAATACAGCTCATCCGCCCGGAATCCACACTGTATCCACAATTGCTACCAACCTGCCTTCCATTGAGGATCTGTATACTGCACGAATCAAAAAGAGGACTGTAAAAATATTTACAGACCCCTCACATCCTGGACATAAACTGTTTCAACTCCTACCCTCAAAACGATGCTATAGAGCACTGCACACCAGAACAACTAGACACAAGAACAGTTTTTTCCCGTACGCCCTCACTCTGCTCAACAAATAATTCCCTCAACACTGTCAAATGTATCTTTTCTTTTAGTACACTGAGAGCATATGCACCAAGACAAATTCCTTGTGTGTCCAATCACACTTGGCCAATAAAAAAAATCTATTCTATTCTATTCTATTCTATTCTATTCTATTCTATTCTATTCTATTCTATTCTATTCTATTCTATTCTATTCTATTCATGTACCTTTGCTCCTCCTTTATGTCTTATGGGAGGGGCCAATCATCTCCAAGCCTTACTCCCGAGTTGTCCCTTTTGTTTTAACTGTTCTTGCCTTCTGGCAGGTCTACGCACGCACGCACTGGGAACAGGCTCCCCCTGTTCCTCTGCCTTGCTGATGTCCGACTCTGGAGGCTCTGGAGTCAGCACATAACTCCCAGATGGCCCTGGCCCCATCTCTGCCTCTGACGCCAAGCCCTTGTCCGAACCTTCCCCAGACTCCAGGATTGGCCCATGTTCTTTCCCAACCTCCTCACTGTCCGACTCTGTTGCCAGCTCTGCAGGTTGCCAGCGGACCACAACAGGATGCTGCCAAAGTCACAATTTTTGGTGCCGTTGTATGTTTGAATGGAGAATAAACTAATTGTCGTAAGTCAAGGATTACCTGTATAAGACAATTCCAAGTATCCCACGTGATCTTTAGGTGAATTTGGAGTTAAATCAAAGCAGCATCCTTTATCATAGTCCTTTCTCTGTGGCTGGTTTGAACTTGAGTGACAGCGAGAGACCGCACCTACGGCCTCTCATTAATCGGTTGCTGTAGGGCCCATCTTGGAAGACAAGGGGAAGCCAGGAATAATATTGCAAATGTTCTTTGGCTTAATTACTCCTTAAGATGATTTCAGGTTGAACTAATTACAGCCGAGGTTTAATGAAACAACAAGTCACAGAATGATTTTTTATTTTTTTATTTTTTTCATTTTAGCCTTGGGAACGTTCGCTAAAATTAGCTTCTCTGAACTAGATTGATAAATTGATAATAGCAGGATGGATATTAAATGACCTAAGTTAACTAATCACAGAGGAACATTGCATTTTTATGAGCTTTATTAGAGGGCTTCATCTGGAATTCACAATAATGTGAGCTAGACCAGCTCAATAACTCCTGAAATGTTTCCTTCAAAGAGTACCCAAGTATCATGAAGCAATGCCTCCAAATCAGGGGTGAAATGCTCTCAGTTCGGACCGGCTCAGGCGAGTAGGTAGCGATGGCGGCGGGCAGTTCGGAGAACCGGTAGCAAAAATCTCTGCTCCTGCCCCCCATGCCGAGCTGAGCCGCGCGATCATCAGAGCCTTTTTTTCCTTTTAAATGGCTCTGACGATCCAACTCAGCTGGGTTCATCAGAGCCTTTTGAAAACATTTTTTACATGGTTTTACATGTAAAAAATGGTTTTAAAAGTAAAAAAAACAAAACAAAACGCCCACCCAGTCACATTACCCCCCCCCCCACACACACACCCCAAGCCATGCCCACAGAACTGGTAGTAACAAATTTTAGATTTCACCCCTGCTCCAAATCATAAATGTCTATGGAGATGCTCAATCATCTAGGTGAGGGGTGTCAAACTTAAAGCCTGTGGGCCGAATTGGCCCATGGGGTGCTTAGATCTGGCCTGCAGGGTTGCCCTGGAAACAGAGAAGAACCGGCCCACAGTGTCTCTGCCAGGAAAAAATGGAGCTAGGGAGGGTTAAGTGCGGCCCTCCCAAGCTCTGTTTTCGGCTACAACAGCAACCCTCTGCCAATGAAAATGGTGAGAGTATGTATGTGGCAAAAAGCACAAGATAGACAAAGGTAAAAAATATACCGTATTTTTCGGAGTATAAGATGTCCTCCCCCCCCCTCAAAAAAAGTGGGTGGAAATGTCTGTGCGTCTTATACTCCGAATATTGCGATTCAGGGGGAGAGGGTTACTGTGGCACTGATTAGCTGTTGTAAAATGTGCTGAGGCGGCAGTGGCGAATGGGATGTGGTGGTGGCGAACGGGCAGCGCCAAATGGGTGGCAGCGCCAAATCGGCGGCGGTGGCAAACGGGTGGCGGCGAATAGGCTGAGGTGAACGGGCTGTGGTGAATAGGCCAGATGAATTCTGGATGGATGTTGGGAGGCAGAGGCAGATTTTTCCCCCCTTGTTTTCCTCCTCAAAAGCTAGGTGCATTTTATAATCCTGAGCATTTTATAGTCTGAAAAATATGGTATATAACTTAATGGCAATCCTATGAGCCATTGAGAAGACTGTGGAGCTACTACTGGTCGGTGGGAGCAGTTAAGCTTTCTGACCTTCTTGAAGAGTTTAGTAGGACATTAGGATATCATGAAGTGTATGATTAACATTTTCCATCTCTTTTTCAAGAAAGGAAGGAAGGAAGGAAGGAAGGAAGGAAGGGAAAGAAAGAAAGAAAGAAAGAAAGAAAGAAAGAAAGAAAGAAAGAAAGAAAGAAAGAAAGAAAGAAATTCTCAAACCTCAGATAATGAATCAAAGCTGCATCATCAAAATTGTGCCATTTTACTTTCAAAAGTTGGCGTCACGTCTTGAAAGGATATTAATAAAGCATTGTTTCTTTTCAGACCTGGCTTATCTTACCTCAGCATAAGTGAGATTCGAGTTGCTTTACAGAGAGAGAAGCTGTTGAAATCCATGGCACAAATGGAATCTTTGCTATATTTACTAGAAAACACTCAATGTCCCCTATTCCAATATCTCTAGGTAGAGTCAGTTTATTATCGTCATTGTATTGCAGGAAGCCTGGTTATTTACGGGACCGCCTACTACCACAAATAGCCTCCCACCAGCCGGTATGCTCTCATAGAGAGGGTCTCCTCCGGGTGCCGTCAGTCAAGCAGTGTCGACTGGCGGCCCCCAGGGGGAGGGCCTTCTCTGTAGGGGCACCCACTATCTGGAACGAGTTCCCCCGGAGATACAGAGGATCCCGGATCTGCGCACCTTCCACCGTGCTCTTAAGACCCTCTTATTCGAGCAAGCCGGCCTGGCCTAATTTTTCTCCCCTTTCTTTTAAATTTTAAATTGAAATTTTAATTTGTTTTAAATTTATTGGGATTTTAATTGTTGTGGGCCAATATTATTTAATTTGGTTTTAAATTGTTTTTAACTTTTGTATTTCTGTATTTTATCTTGTGCCTGTTCACCGTCCTGAGTCCTTCGGGAGTAGGGCGGTATACAAATTTAATTTAATAATAATAATAATAATAATAATAATAATAATAATAATAATAATAATAAAAATAATTTAATTTTCATAGATATAGCAACCTTCTGGTTTATTCTCTAGAACTCTCATATATGCTCCTTGAATCTATAAGAGAAAGCAACTTTTGTTGATCTTTTTTTAAAAAAGGAAAGTTGGCTCTTTTTTTAAAAAAAAATTGATTTATATGCCGCCCTTCTCCGGAGACTCAGGGCGGCTTACAATGCGTTAAGCAATAGCCTTTATCCTTTTGTATATTTATACAAAGTCAGCTTATTGCCCCCACAATCTGGGTCCTCAATTTACCTACCTTAGAAAGGATGGAAGGCTGAGTCAACCTTGAGCCTGGTGAGATTCAAATTTACAGTAATTGCAGACAGCTGGTGTTAATCACAATGCTATCAGTCTGCTGAGCCTCCAGACTCTGGACAGTATGTGGGAGAGAGATTCTCAGCAAATTCTGGGGCTGCAGGTTAGATTGGGGAGAGGCTGTTAAAAAAAAATAAGAAAGTCACACGAAACTTCTTTTGAAATGCTGTTAAGAGAAAAAAAAAGAAAAAGAAAAGAAAATGACCTCAGGCCAAGGACATCTTAACATAGAAAAAAAAAATTGTAACTCAGGATTGAACTTTTATGACGAGAAAAAATGACACTCCATTCAAGTATGGATTATGTTGCGTAGTTGGGTCATGAAACATCTTGAAGAAAACATCTGCAAGAAAATATCTGCAAGAAAACCACCAAACTCAGAGAGCACCAAGAACCCCATAGGCCCGTGATGGCAAACCTATGGCACGCGTGCCACAGGTGGCACGTGGAGCCATATTTGTGGGCACGCGAGCTCAGCTCAGCTCCAGCATGCATGCGTGTGCCGGTCAGCTGATTTTTGGGCCTTTGGGGCCCACTGGAAGTTGGGAAATGGGCCATTTCTGGCCTACAGAAGGCCTCCAGGGGGTGGGGGAGGCTGTTTTCGTCCTCCCCAGGCTCCTAGAAAGCAAAAAGCAGGCCTACCAGGCCCAACGGGCCATTGCATGCCAAAAGCAGGGGGAGCGTGGGGGGGAGGTCATGCATGCATGCATGGGGAGGTAGGCTGCATTGAATTATGGGTGTGGGCACGCATGCATGTGACCCTCCTGCGGTCTCCCCCACTTTTGGCATGCGATGGCAAAAAGGGTAGCCAACACTGCCATAGGCCTTCATCTCTCCTCTTCCTCCTCTTCCTCCTCCTCTCAACAAACCTTCTAGTACTAATGATGTTAGCTAGTTGGATGATGAAACATCTCCAAGAAAACAACCAAGCCCAGAGAGCACCAAGGTCTTCCTTCTTCTCATCCATGCTGTAAATCCCACTCATTCTAGCACTGATAATGTCACCTAATTGGTCATGAAAGATCTTGAAGGAAACATCTGCAAGATGTTTCCTTCAAGCTCAAAGAACACCAAGTTTCCACCAAGCTCAGAGAACCCCAAGAACCCCAAAGTCCTTGATCTCTCCTTCTCCTCCTCCTCCTCCTCCTCCTCCTCCTCCTCCTCCTCCTCCTCCTCTCAACAAACCTTCTAGTACTAATGATGTTAGCTAGTTGGATGATGAAACATCTCCAAGAAAACAACCAAGCCCAGAGAGCACCAAGGTCTTCCTTCTTCTCATCCATGCTGTAAATCCCACTCATTCTAGCACAGATAATGTTACCTAATTGGTCATGAAAGATCTTGAAGGAAACATCTGCAAGATGTTTCCTTCAAGCTCAAAGAACACCAAGTTTCCACCAAGCTCAGAGAACCCCAAGAACCCCAAAGTCCTTGATCTCTCCTCCTCCTCCTCCTCCTCCTCCTCCTCTCAACAAACCTTCTAGTACTAATGATGTTAGCTAGTTGGATGATGAAACATCTCCAAGAAAACAACCAAGCCTAGATAGCGCTAAGGCCTTCCTCCATCTTATCCACTCTATAAACCTCAACTCATTCTAGCACTGATAATGTTACCTAATTGGGTCATGAAATGTCTGCAAGAGAATGACCAAGCTCAGAGAGCACCAAGGATCTCACATCTAAATATTTGCCTGCTCCATGAACTTTGCAGTTCAAACCATACAACTCTTTTTTTCTCTCTCCCATCATCATTTGGGCATCTTCTGTGTTTTGAAAAAATCTGGAATCCAAATCTGGCATTTGTTTTGATTCAATAAATTGATCATCTTCCTGAATCATCACATTTCATGATTAAAATCCATGGTGATATGTCAATGGTCCAGTCCATATCAGAGACCAGTTCTCGTGTGGAAGAAGGGCTAACAATTTTGCCACCCTTTCTATGAAATAATCCGAAGTTGTTTAGTTCTTAATTAAATCCATTCTTCGATATTTCTTTTGTAATTTGCCCTTTGCCAGTAAGCTTGACACTAATGGAATTTTTCACATCTATCCTTAAAAGTAATAGAAGGGGAGAGCAATTTTCCCTCCCTTTTGAAAATGTACAACTTTAACTTCCAAATGACGGAAAGCAGAGATATTTTAATTCAGAAGAAAATCAGAAAATCTGCAAGTAGCTTCTTTATAATTCCAGTCTTGTAAGGAAGATTGTTCATGTCACAATGACCTTGTACCTGGGAAGAAATTATACAAGAAGAAGGAGTTACATTTTAGATAAGTTCAATTCCAAATACCTTCAGGATACATGGAAGTACTATAAATATTCAGTTACCAATTTTATGCACAGATCATAGCGGAAGGAAGAAGATGGATCAAAGATTATAAGTGATGTTAAAATATTCCTACCATAAAAAGTGTTCAGGATGAGCTGAACTATGTAGAGTATAAGTAGACATCTGTGTATTTTTATTGAGAGCAATAGGGAGGTGGCTTTGTTTTATTATCTTATTGTCATATTTCTTTTTCTGCTATTTTCCAGACTGACTTCCTTGGTCTTCTCCCAAATTCTACCTAGACTCAATCTTGTTTAACTAGCCACCTCTCAAACAAAATTGCTCGTATATCCTTATTTTAAAATAAATAGTTTAATAGGTCATAACCCGTTTAATCTGTATAGACGTTCAATACAAATAAGAAACAGTAGCAAGGTCATCTAACTAGACATTTTCTGTTGCAGCAACCTTTGTGATAAACCATGAACAAAGGGCCCAAACAGCTGTTTGATGATGCCAAGTCAAGAGGTACTTGTGTATAGGAAAATACTTGTGTGTTGTTGGTTTTTTTTAGTACCATCTTATGGGCTGTTATGACTGAATACTGCATCTGATAGTTCATGATTTTTTAGTTGCTCCCTCTGTTTTGTCAATTTGAAAATAGAAAGTGAGAACCTGGTGAGAAAGTGAGACTTTGTCAAACATACATGAAGCAGACCGACACCCACCATGAAGAGATAGCACGGCCACGAACACGAAGCCAAACAACAGCAACACAGCACACCAGCTCAAATCCCCCTGCTACTCAGACTGACCTGAGCACAACCAAGCCCCCACCTAAACAGAACACACACCCATCCAATCAGAGCACAGCCAACCCCCCATCCAATCAGAGCACAGCCAAACCCCCAACCAATCAGAACACACCTCTGCCCAATCAGAACACAGCCAAGCTCCCACCCAATCAGTTCACACCCCCACTGGCAGTTAAAAGGAAGAAACAGCTGTGATCACACACATTGCTCCTAGAAGCACGAAGCCGAGAACACCAGCCTGAAGATGACGAATGAGACTTCGTCGAAACTTTGCCAAGAAACCTCCAATTTTACGCGGGAGAAAACCCGAATAACCAAAGACCTACATATATTTGTACACATATATACATATATTACACACACACATAGATAAACACACACACATACATATACATACATGTATGTTTGTATGTTTGTACAGGCATGTTTCTATGCAAAATATAAAATATATTGCATTTCCTAGACTTTTTAATATAATATGTTGACGAATGAAGGCAAATATACATCTCAGGTTTTTTTTTTAAAAAAAAACTATATATATATATAAATATATACATATTTTTTTAAAAAATGTTTGGTCAAGTTCACTATTAAAGCTCTCTAAGGAAGTATATCACCTTATACTGTAGATTCATGGGTGTGTGTGGCTTTTTAATTGTTGATAGGGGAATTGACGGCTGGCTAAACTTAAAAGGCATCCACAACCACATAAATAGCTCCGTAGGCTGCCGGCAGATCACAAGAGATGCTAACCTACTTTGCCAAAAGAATGGCAAAAAAAAAAAAAAAAAAAAAAAAAAAAATCCCCAAACCTTGCTTCCCTTTGCCAATTAAAAGTTAAGAACACTGGTATAATGTTCTCTGCTTCTCAGGTAAGTTGATGGAAGCGATGCTAGGTAGGGTGGAAATAGAGCGACAGAGAAGAAGCTCATACCTTTGGGAAATAAAATCTAGATACAAGATAAAGTTGGGGGGGGAAAAATGTAATATGCAACCTTTTCTCGCTCACCTCATCTAAGGCTGAGGCTTCTGAATAGAAAACTCCAGCAATCTGAAATGCTCTTGAGACATAGTTTATTTCTTCCAAAGAAAACTAAAATCTAATGCAGCCGAGATACTGGTAATCATTCCATTGTATTCCAGAAGCTTCGGCACCGAAGCTTTCTCTGCTGTGTGGAATGACCTCATTAAAGCACTTGGCTTGGCTTCCTCTTCTGCGCCATCAATATATTGAATTCTTTGGTGACTATTAGAGAGATGTGTGAAAAATCTGGAGGACAGAAGGGATGGAACCAATTAATGAAGAAAGATGAGCTAAAGGAAGCGTGTCTGTGTCTGTGGGTAGGTGCCTGTGTGATTCCTCAACTAAACCAGTACATTTCCTTCCACGTCCTGTAGTTCTTATAAACTTTTCCACAACGATTTTTGTGGGTATTTGCATCCAAGTTCTTCTCGACGTCGTTTAAAAATGGCTGGAACGGAGCGAAGAGGCTGACTATGCTTTTCGCCGTTTTGTAGCTCCCGTATTATGGGGCGAAGGAATTATCTTTGCAATTACGACTTGACGATGCACAGTTTGCCTCACTAAGGGTCAGAAATAAAGAGGGACAAAGCACCATGAGATGGAGAAAACTTTGATAGCTTACAGTTCTTTAAATCTTAAACCAATGCCACTGATTATATGATGGTACAGTGATAAAATATGTGATTTAAAGGGAAACAGTCTCTCTATGGTATCTATCTATCTATCTATCTATCTATCTATCTATCTATCTATCTATCTATCTATCTATCATCTATCTATCTATCTATCTATCTATCTATCTAAATAAAATTAAAAAATAAAATAAAATAATAAATTAAATTAAATTAAATTAAATAATAAAATAAAATAAAATAATAAAATAATAAATTAAATTAAATTAAATAATAAAATAAAATAAAATAAAATAAAATAAAATAAAATAAAATAAAATAAAATAAAATAAAATAAAATAAAATAAAATAAAATAAAATAAAATAAAATAAAATAAAATAAAAGAAATGAAATGAAATGAAATGAAATGAAATGAAATTAAATAAAAATAAAAATAACTTTATTGTCATTGTACGTGTATACACAGTATACCCATACAACGAAATTCACTTAACACGCAAAGACCAGGTCCAACACACATAACAATCCCCAAACACACTCCCACCCACCACAATTCTTCACCCCTAAACCACCCAAACATCCACATAACAGACTAAGTAATACTGTCCGACAGTTCACTGATGGTGGCCCTTTAGTTCATTGTTGAGTGCCATTATAGCTCTGGGATAAAAACTATTTGGAAAACATGCGGTCCGAGTTTTAATTGTTCTGTATCTTCTGCCAGAAGGCAACAGTCCAAAAAGATTGTAAGCAGGATGGGAAGAGTCTCTGAGAATGTTACGCAACTTTCTCAAACAGTGAGATTCGAAGATGTCATCCAGGGCTGGTAGCTAGAGCCCGATGATATTCTGGGCAGTTTTAATGATTCTCTGTAGAGCTTTCTTGTCCACTGCAGAGCTGCTCCCATACATGCAAGAATGCCGTATGTCAGGACACTCTCAATGGTGCTGCAATAGTAGGACAGAAGTAAATGCTGAGATAGATTTATCTTCCTGAGCATTCTCAGGAAGTACAGTCTCTTCTCTGCCTTCTTCACAAGCATATTAACATTCATAGTCAATGAGAGGTCCTCCAAGATATAAATGCCCAGAAATTTAAAATTACCCCTCCTCCACCTCCTCACCATTTATGTTCAATGGTAAATGTACATCTCTCTTCCTCCTGAAGTCAATTATAAATTCTTTAGTTTTTTTGGTGTTAAGTGTGAGATTATTTTCATTACACCACAATGTCAGCCCTTGTACTTCCTTCCTGTAAGCAGACTCGTTGTTCTTATTAATGAGCCCCACCACTCATCCGCAAATTTAATAATTGCGTTGGTGTTATACAGTGGGGTGCAGTCATGTGTGTTCAAGGAATAAAGGAAAAGGCTTAGCACACAACCCTGGGGTGGGCTTCTGTGCTTAGTATCAGAGTAGAGGAATGGTGAGATCCCATCCTTACTGACTGTGGCCTACCTGTCAGAAAATCCCTTATCCACAAACAAATCCTCTGATTTATACCCGAATTGGGCATTTTAAAAAACAACCTGTTGGGTAAAATGGTGTTAAAGGCAGAGCTATAATCCACAAATAACAGCCTTGCATATGTCCCCTGTTGTTCCAAGTGATTCAATACAGTATGGACAACAAGAGACATAGCATCGTCAGTTGATCTATTACCCCTATGTGCAAATTGGTATGGGTCCAAAGTAGATGGAAGACTAGCCTTAATATAGTTCAACACCAGCCTCT